>NW_026844068.1:1289081-1516581 GCF_029531705.1 Pantherophis guttatus | reverse complement strand
TAGATAGATAGATAGATAGATAGATAGATAGATAGATAGATAGATATGATAGATAGATAGAGATAGGTAGATAGATAGATAGATAGATAGATAGATAGATAGATAGATGATAGGTAGATGGGTAGATGGGTAGATGGGTAGATGAATAGATAGATGATGGTAGATTAGGTAGGTAGGTAGGTAGGTAGATAGATAGATAGATGAGAGAGAGAAGATAGATAGATAGATAGAAGATAGATAGATAGATAGATAGATAGATGTAGGTAGGTAGGTAGGTAGGTAGGTAGGTAGGTAGGTAGGTAGGTAGATAGATAGATAGATAGATAGATAGATAGATAGATAGATAGATAGTAGATGTAGGTAGATAGATATCGTGCCGAAAAGGACATCACTGGTTAGGTTCTCCTTCTAGCTCTATTCTATTCCTTACAGATCACCTGGCTTTGCAAGATCAGCTGCCTTTGCACCTAAGGAGGAGCTAGAATTCAGAGTCACCTGGTTTCTAGCCTGGTGCCTACTATATACCAAATGGATTCTCAAGTTTGTACTGTTAAGAAGCATGATTCAGGTAAGCCCATCCTAGGCTTCTGAAGGATGGCAGATTCTGTTTTGGAGTCTGGATGAAGACAATCTGTGGGGAAACCCATGATCATCTAACCCTAATGTAGGAACATTCGGGGTCTACATTAATACATCATACATTCTACATAGATCTAATGTGGAACAGCTTGCCTTCAGAAGTTGTGGGTGCTCCATCACAGGAGGTTTCCAATAAGAAACTGGACAATCATTTATCTGGAATAGAATAGAATAGAATAGAATAGAATAGAATAGAATAGAATAGAATAGAATAGAATAGAATAGAATAGAATCGTAGAGTAGAGTAGAGTAGAGTAGAGTAGAGTAGAGTAGAGTAGAGTAGAAGAATAGAATAGAGAAGAATAGAATAGAATAGAATAGAATAGAATAGAATAGAATAGAATAGAATAGAATCATAGAGTAGAGTAGAGTAGAGTAGAAGAATAGAATAGAATAGAATAGAATAGAATAGAATAGAATAGAATAGAATAGAATAGAATAGAATAGAACAGGGTAGGTAGGGTAGGGTAGGGTAGACTAGAGTAGAGTAGAGTAGAGTAGAGTAGAATAGAGCAATTAGAGTAGAGTAGAGTAGAGTAGTGTAGAACTAGATTAGACTAGACTAGGATAGGATAGGATAGGATAGGATAGGATAGGATAGGATAGGATAGGATAGGATAGGATAGGATAAGAAATAGGATAGGATAAGAAATAGGATAGGATAGGATAGGATAGGATAGGATAGGATAGGATAGGATAGGATAAGAAATAGAATAGGATAGGATAGGATAGAATAGAATAGAATAGAATAGAATAGAATAGAATAGAATAGAATAGAATAGAATAGAATAGAATAGCAGAGTTGGAAGGGACCTTGGAGGTCTTCTAGTCCAACCCCCTGCTTAGGCAGGAAACCCTACACCACTTCAGACAAATGGTTGTCCAATCTCTTCTTAAAAACTTCCAGTGTTGGAGCATTCACAACTTCTGGAGGCAAGTAGTTCCACTGATTCATTGTTCTGACTGTCAGGAAATTTCTCCTTAGTTCTAGGTTGCTTCTCTCCTTGATTAGTTTCCACTCATTGCTTCTTGTCCTGCCTTCAGGTGCTTTGGAGAATAGCTTGACTCCCTCTTCTTTGGGGCAGCCCCTGAGATATTGGAAGACTGCTATCATGTCACAGAGGATCTCCTGCTCGAGCAGGGGGTTGGGCTAGAAGACCTCCAAGGTCCCTTCCAAGCCGATTATTCTATGTTCTAAGAGGAGAGCACCAAATAATAAAGAGATAATTTAAAAATAACGCTAGTGGCTCCCATGGAGATTTTCGACAATGCCTTCCCTACACAAACACACACACACACAGAGAGACATAACAATTATGACATGGGGTCAAGAAGAATGGCCAGAACAGCCTGGCGCGGAAGACGCTACTCAACTTACAGCGATAAGGTGCCAAAATGTCATTAAAGAAAACATTGGCTTCCTCTCGCTTATATAACACACAAGGAGGAAGTCGGACTATGCTGCAAGCGCCATGACGGATCCGGTTGTCAGCGAGTCTGAAGGCTGCGGGAGAAATCGGCAAGGTCCACCCCAAGCTAACGTTAACCCTTTGATCTACACCATAAGCAACGTTCTGGAGAAGTTTACCCTCCAAAGACGATCGGGGAAACGGCGACCTACACTCTCAAAGGTTTGCAATTGGGGATGTTTTGAGAAATGAAGGGTTTCTTGTTTCATTTACAGTAGTGGCCAAAATTGTGGAAACCTTTTGGGGGAAAAAAAAAAAAAAGCTTCTGCCGATCAGGCAAGTCAGCTGGGATCATCAGAGGCTTTAAAAAAAAAAAGCTTCTGCCGATCAGGCAAGTCAGCTGGGATGGTCAGAGGCTTTTAAAAAAAAAAAAGCTTCTGCCGATCGGTAAGTCAGCTGGGATCGTCAGAGGCTTTTAAAAAAAAAAAAGCTTCTGCCGATCAGGCAAGTCAGCTGGGATCATCAGAGGCTTTTAAAAAAAAAAAAGCTTCTGCCGATCAGGTAAATCAGCTGGGATCGTCAGAGGCTTTTAAAAAAAAAAAGCTTCTGCTAATCAGGTAAGTCAGCTGGGATCGTCAGAGACTTTAAAAAAAAAAAAGCTTCTGCCGATCAGGCAAGTCAGCTGGGATCGTCAGAGGCTTTTTAAAAAAAAAAGCTTCTGCCGATCAGGCAAGTCAGCTGGGATCATCAGAGACTTTAAAAAAAAAAAAAGCTTCTGCCGATCAGGTAAGTCAGCTGGGATCGTCAGAGGCTTTAAAGAGGTTGTAGAAAAAATGCTTTTAAAAGTAAAAAAAAAAAAAGTTGGCCACCCACTCAGTCATATTACCCCCCTCCACCAAGCCACGCCCACAGAACTGGTAGTAACAAATTTTACATTTCACCACTGGCGTGCCCGCGAGCAAAGCACATGCGTGGAATTCCGGGCGCATGCGTGGAAGGAAGGAGCATGAGCAAACCAGGAGCAGGCACGAAGCGAGCGTGACCGCACTGCAAACCAATAGTAAAATAATCCAAAACCTACTGCTGCTTATGACTGTTGCAGCATCCCCAGGGTCACGTGATCCAAATTCAGACACTTTGCAACTGACATGTACTTATGACGGTTGAACTGTCCCGGGACCACGCGATTCCCTTTTGCAAACTTCTGACCAGCGAAGTCAAGGGGGAAGCTGGATTCGCTTAACAACCGTGGCAACAAGAAAGGTGGTACAACGGGCAAAACTCACTTAACAGGTGTCTCGCTTAGCGATGTAAATTCTGGGCTCCGTTTTGGTCGTACGTCGAGGACTACCTGTATTGTAGATAAGTGACTCTCCATCCTGGGAATAATAAAACAGCCTGAACTAGACAAACTCGATTTTATTGTTGGTGGTTTTGTATTAGATGGTTTTGATTGTTTTTTAAGTAAACTATAGGTCGTCCTTGACTTATGACTGCAATGGAGGCCGAAAATTTATGTTGCTAAGTGAGACATTTGTTAAGCAAGTTTTGCCCCATTTTACACCCTTTTCTTACCATTAAGTTAACATTAATAGTAACTTAACCGTTAGGAACCGATTTCCTAACTTAACAACATTACCAGTTGTTAAGTTAGGAACCCGGTCGTTAAGTGGCTTTCCCCGTTGACTTTGCTTGTCAGGAGGTCGCAAAAGGGGATCACGTTTCCCTGGGACAATGCAACCGTCGTAAATACGAGCCGCTTGCCAAGCGTCCAAATTTTGATCACATGGGCTTGTAAATACGAAAAACTGTCGTAAGTCCCTTTTTTTTCCAGTTCCGTTGTAACTTTGAACTAAACGAACGAGGATTACTTGCCCTTTCTCGGAGCACATTTTGGAAAGGACAGAATAATAGAATATTTCCTTTTAAAAATAAAAAAAAATAAATGGAACAGGGTTATTTCGTAGTGATTCTTGAAAGTTACTCCTGGAATCTAACTTTGGAGAATATCTATTTTTATTTTTCAGTTGGTATCTATGGGCTTGGCGGAAGATTTTTCACAGGTTGTGTTATCCGCTAAAACCAAGGACAGGAAAGCAAGCTCTTTGATTGTGCCAATAATCTTGGAATTTCACATTGTTCCCTGTTGCGAAGCTTTTTCGCCGACTGGGCGGTGCTGTTTTGTGTCAGAATAAATCAACCCAACGGCTCGTGATTCAAATAATCCGTGAGCCACTTCCACTAAGTAGCAGCTGATGAGAACATCTGTTTGCTTTGGGCTGGAGGATAAAATCTTAAGAACCTTTGGAAAGTTTTCCACCGAGCGTAGGAAAAAGAAAGAGCTTTTTCTCTGTCTCTGCGACGGTGCCAGATTCATAAAAGTTTGCAACTACAGTAGTGGCCAAAAGTGTGGAAACCTTTTGGGAAAAGGTATATTTTCTAAAACTAGCTAATAACCAGGGGTGAAATCCAGCAGGTTCTGACAGGTTCTGGAGAACCGGTTGTGGAAATTTTGAGTAGTTTGGAGAACTGGCAAATACCACCTCGGGCTGGCCCCAGAGTGGGGAGGGAATGGAGATTTTGCAGTATCCTTCCACTGTCATGCCCACCAAGCCACGCCCACAGAACTGGTAGTAAAATAAATTGGATTTCACCACTGCTAATAACACCACTTTTTTTGGGAGTAGTACCATATAATTATATATCAATGGAAAGATAATTTAATCAAGAATGTGATGCAATAACTTTTATGAAGGATTTGCGATTAGAATAGCAGTTACAATATAAGGAAGGAAAGTGAAACACGTAGAAAAAACGAGAGATACAAAAATTATCACCATAGAAAAAACAAGATATGCAAAAATTATCACGTCAGTTAATGCTTAGCTGGGTAACCTTTAGCAGGAATTACAGCCTTACAACATCTTCCCATGGAGTGAACCAAGTCTTTGAGTTCTGCAGCTGTTCTAATGTGAAACCAAGATTGAATGATGGCTTCTATTAACTGGGTTTTATTGCTGGGTCGCTTCTGACTAACAAGTTTCTTTAGTTGGCTCCATAGATTTACAATTGGGTGAAGGTCTGGGCTATTCCCAGGCCATTCCAGCAGTGGAATAGGATTATCTTGAAACTCCAAAAAAAAAAAAAGTGGTGTTATTAGCCATCAAACCTCAAAAATACACTTTTCCCAAAAAGGTTTCCACAATTTTGGCCACTACTGTACAGTTTTTCCTGCAGTTTTTATCCAGGAAATTACAGCCCTGGTTTTGATAAGATGCAATACACCGATTGTCCTCGTTTTACAACCACAAGGGACCCCAAAATTTTGATGGCTAAGCAAGGCAGCTGCTCAGTGAGTTCTGCCCGTTTTACGACCTTTCGTGCCACTGTTGTTAAGTGAATCGCTGTAGCGGTTAAGCCAGGAATATGGTTGTGTTAAATGAATCTGGTTTCCCCATCGACTTTGCTCGCCAGGTCGTCACAAAAGGGGATCATGTGACCCAGGACAGAATGCAACAGGCATGAATACCGGTCAGTTTCCAAGCCTCTGAATTTTGATCACGTGACCACGGGGACGCTGCAATGGTCCTAAATGTGAAAAATGCAACACTTTTTCCAGCGCTGTTGTAACATTGAGCGGTCACTCAAAATTAATAGTTGTAACTCAAAGACGATCTACATATTTCAGGGCTGTCAAATTCACGGCTCGCGGGCTGGATGCGTCACATGCTGACCCCACCCCCGCCCAGTTTAGCGAAGGGGGGGTGGGAAATGTCCCGATACGTCACATGAGGACGCCGTGACGACATGCATTTGACACCCCTGACATGTAAGAAAGGAAAAGAGGGCCTTGGTAGTACAGTGGTTTAATGCACCCTGTTATTAACACAGCTGCCTGCAATTTCTGCAGGTTCGAATCTCGCCAGGCTCAAGGTTGACTCAGCCTTCCATCCTTTCTAAGGTAGGTTAAATGAGGACCCAGTTTGTGGGGGCAATAAACTGACTTTGTATAAATATACAAAAGTATGAAGGCTATTGCTTAACGCATTGTAAGCTGCCCTGAGTCTCCGGAGAAGGGCGGCATATAAATCAAATTTAAATAAATTTTTTTAAAAAAAAATGGCAACTAGCATAGCATTTGTCCGTGAAAAAAAAAAAAGAATCTCTGACACATAAAACTCTATCCTTATTTTTGTCATCGTGGTATTCATTAATCACCCGTGTTTCATTCATGCATTGTGTGCAAGTTCCATTTTTTTTAAAAAAAGGGGATGTGAAATCTTCCCCCCAAAAAATGCTCTAAAGAAGATCCTTTTAAGCAAAATTAAGCTGTCACTAAGTGGATTTATGAAGGGGCTGCGTTCTCTTTATAGGCCATTAAAATCAGGTTTGACATGTAGTTTAACACTCTTAGCACAGTAGGGTTTAATCAGATAAGGATTGTAAAAAAAAAAAAAAATAAGGGTAAAATTACTTTTCCTAGAATTGTCATCGATTTCAGTCAAATCTGTTCAAACCAGAGTTTACAGGTTGAGCGGCTTTCAGAAGTTTATCAACCCCGTGCAATTACGTCGAATTCTTTCTCTCGTTAAAGGAATGTGGTCGCTATTACTGCTTTCAAAATAATTATATTTTATTGCATAAGAATAAATCAATTGCGCCATTGTGCCGCTTAAGGCAGAATTTCAAATAAAAGAATCAAATTTGAGTGCAATGTAGTCCTTGGAATATTTTCTTGAGAGTATAGATAGTCCTTGATTTACAATAGTTCATTTAGTACCATTCGGAGTTACAGAGGCAGAGAAAAAAGTGACTTATGACCATTGTTCACACTTACGACCACTTTGCAGCCTCCCCGTGGTCGCATGATCAAATTTCGGATGCTTGACGGCTGACTCATATTTATGACGGTTGCCGAATCCCGGGGCCGCACGATCCTCCTTCTGACAAGCAATGGGGAAGTCAGATTCACTTAACAACCGTGTGACTCAGTTCCCAACTGCAGTGATTCACTTAACAACTGTGGCAAGGCAGGTCATAAAACGGTGCAAAATTCACTCAACCAATGTTTCACTTAGCAGCAGAAATTTTACGGTTTCATTGGGGTTGTAAGTCGAGATCTACCTGTAATCTACCATGTTCAATGACTTGGATTGTTTCCAAGTCAAAATGCATTTTTTAAAGAAACACTTCAAAGCTTGCACGGAACAATACTATCTACAAAGTTTATTTTTGTCAAGCGTTTAAGAGATTGTCGTTATACATCGCAACAACAGAATTCCACCGGCCCAATCAAGTGTTTCCTGACCTAGCCTACAAAGAACAGGCAAACTTTCCCTCAATCAGATTATTAAAAATTCTATATTTTGTTAGAATCAGAACACATCTTTCTCCTACTGTCCTGGCCACTTTTTACAGAGGCACGACGGAGAGCATTTTAACAAACTGCATCACTGTCTGGTTTGGTGGCCGCATCGCCTCAGATAGAAAGTCCCTACAGAGAGTGGTGAGGACAGCGGAGAAGATCATAGGAAGCTCGCTTCCCTTTATTCAGGATACTGCTTATATGCGCTATGTGCTTAGCGATCAAAGCCTTGTTAGAGACCCCACGCACCCACTTCATGGTCTGTGAAAGGGAAGAGATTTCGAAGTATTTCGAGCAGGACTAGCCGGTTCTGTAACAGCCTTGTTCCCTACGCCATCCGTCTGGTAAACTTGCAAGATTCGTTTTTCTCGCCATGTACATGTATAATTAGACTATGTTGTTTCTTGTAATCTTGTTTCTCTGTGTCATATAATATATGTTGGTATATACATAATTTTGTATGTATGTATGTATGTATTTATTTATTTTGTCATATTTATGTAGTTGGCAGTAAAATTGGAGGTGGTGACTTTTTGAAGAGCTGTATGCAATGAAATTTTTTAATGTATGCCAATTGGTGTACATTCAAAGTGACAATAAAGTTATTCTATTCTATTCTACTCTATTCTATTCTATTCTATTCTATCCTATTCTATTCATCAGATATATTCTCATTGTGCCCAGAGAGAGAAATATCTGCCTCTACCTAGGATCCAACTCACAGCCTCCTGACTGACATTTAATTTAATTTAATTTAATTTAATTTAATTTAATTTAATTTAATTTAATTTTATTTTATTTTATTTTATTATTTAATTTAATTTAATTTAATTTAATTTAATTTAATTTATTTAAAATTGATCTTAAAGTTTCCAAGTTTAAGAAACACCAGTCTAGATTTAGCAATTGTTGTCTATTGTGTGCTAAATGGCGGTCAACTTCACACTTTCTGCTAAGACACAATGATCTTGGTTTAATCTCATTTTAGCAGGATATACGAACCCCAGGTTCAGTATGAAGTCATTCATTGCTTCCAGGTTGTGCGAATCTAGCCGGTTCCGATTCATTTAACAACCGATGCGAAACAAACCATAAACTGAATACAAAAGTGATAACAGAGCAAGAGATCTCCCGAAAGTCACACCCACTAACTCAGGAAGGTTCCCGTTATTATCACGGCCTGCAAACATTTCGCAAAACGTGTCTAGGGCTGGGGAAGAAAAATTAAAAAAAAAAAAAGTCCACGGTTTCCCAGCTAGAGAGAAAGCTGGCCTCCACTTTCTCTCTGATAATCGTGTTTACTTTGACAAAAAGACTGATTTGCAGGGAGGGAAATCACCTTGAAGTTTTAAAGGAAACCTTTGATAGCTCAGCTGCTGCTGCTGCATATGTAAGCTATCCTGGAGCACACCATGTGCAATAGGATCAGGATCAGGATCAGGATCAGGATCAGGATTAGGATTAGAAGAATCAGAATCAGAATCAGAATCAGAATCAGAATCAGAATCGAACGGAACAGAACAATAGAATGGAATGGAACAGAATGGAATGGAACGAAGGAATGGAATAGAACGGGACAGGACAGGACAGGACAGGACAGGACTGGACTGGACTGGACTAGAGTAGAGTAGAGTAGAGTAGAGTAGAGTAGAGTAGAGTAGAGTAGAGTAGAGTAGAGTAGAGTAGAATAATAGAACAGAACAGAACAGAATAGAATAGAAAATAAGAATAGAGTAGAGTAGAGTAGAATAACAGAACAGAACAGAATAGAAAATAAGAATAGAGTAGAGTAGAGTAGAATAACAGAACAGAACAGAACAGAACAGAATAGGACAGTGATGGCTAATCTTTTCCGGACCGAGTGCCCAAAGCACATCCAAATCCCCAAAATGCAATGCGCGTGTGCCCTCCAGGCACGCGCACATAGGCCCCTCCTGCACACATCCCACCCCCCTGCAAGACCAGCTCACCAGCGAGAGGCATGTGCACATGCGCAGCAGAGCTGAACCGGGGTGACGTCTCGCATGCCATCAGAGACGGCACTGCGTGGAAGGGACCTTGGAGGTCTTCTAGTCCAACCCCCTGCTTAGGGAGGAAACCCTATTTGAGACAAACGGTTGTCCAATCTCTTCTTAAAAACTTCCAGTATTATTGCATCCTTCTGAAGGCAAATATTTAAGCTAGCCAGCCATTTGGAGCAGAAAGCGACAGCCACATCTGAATGTCAGTACATACAGGTAATCCTTGATTTACAACAATTCACTTAGTGACTCTTCAAAGTTACTACGGTATTGAAAAAAAGCGACTTACGACTTATTTTTCACACTTATGACCATAACAGCACCTCGGTGGTCAGGTGACCAAAATTCAGACGCTTGGAAACCGACTCATATTTATGACGGTAGCACTGTCCTGGGGTCACAGGATCCCCTTTTCTGACTTTCGGCCAATCAAAGTCAACAACGAAGCCAGATTCATTTAACAACTGTGTGACTAACTTAATGACGGCAATGTTTCCCTTAACCACTGGGTCAGAGCTCCCCTTCACAACTGTCTTGCTTAGTGACAGAAATTTTAGGCTCAGATGTGGTCGTAAGCCGAGGCCCAGCTCTCCTCCATCGAGAAAGCAACCTCCTATTGCCTGGAAACCGTCGTGGAAAATATTAAATTGAAAATGAATACAGCAATAGAGAGAGATGAAAGAGGAGTAGAGAGTAGAGAGATGGAAGAGAAAGGGAGAAGAGAGAGGGATGGAAGAGAGGGGAGGAAGGAAGAGAGGGGAAATTAGAGGAGGAGAGATGGCCAGACAGGGGGGAAGAAAGGAGGAGAAGGAGAAAGGAAGGGGAAGTAGAGAAGAGGAGGAGAGGAGGGAAAAAGAAAGTAAGAAGGAAAGAAGAGAGAGAGAGATGGCAGGATTGAGAAGAAAAATTGCTGTACAACAAAAAAGATGAAAGGGAAGAAAGGCAGCCCCGAACATATATAAATATACTAAGATAAAGAATGAATGGTTAAAAAAACAAAAGAGAATAAATATGAATAAGCGGGAAAACTAGAATTTGAGGGCGAATGAAGATGCTGTTTATATAAGTAAGCAAAGAAATGTTGAGATATGATTTTTTTTTTTTAAAAAAGGGAAAAAAGAAACTTGTGGCAAAAATTGTAATTGAGTAAAATGTATTTGAATTTGATAAATTGTATGAGGTATGGCCAATACTCTGTTTAAAAAAAGATGTGGACAAATGTGGGGGGCGGAAAAAAACCCAATAAAACTTGTTTTTTTAAAAAAAAGAGAGAGAGAGAGAAAGCAACTCCTAGTTTAATTAATTAGCTACTTTCTTCCTGGAAACGAGAAAAGTTAATTTCCATGCTGGATGAAGCTGGCTCGCTCACTCTGACTCCAGCAGAATTCGGAAAAAAACCGAGCTTATCACAAATCACAACTCAGAGCACCGACTGACACAACTACACACATCCGAAGCTTCGCAGCGATTCTCACCCTGGAATGACTCACCCCCGAAATTGGTTTTCCCCTCCAACCAGATTTTTGACTTTGATAACTCCGATAATCACATCGTAAACCGGTGACAAGCGGATTGTGTCCGAGTGGGGCCTTTAGCAGCCTATCGTACCGCACAAACACAAAACGCACAAACCCTTTGCAAAGCCCCTCTCCTAAACTGACACCTCCAGGTTGCAATTCTGGAGACTAAACAGTTGGAAAAGATTGAAGGAGTATTTTTCTTTTAAATTAATTTTTTTAATTATTATTATTTTTTTTAAAATTATTTTAATCCTGCCAGAGCAGGATTCTTCAAAGCCAAAGTTGTAAATGCTCCAGCAACTGGAAGTTTTTAAGAAGAGATTGGACAGCCATTTGTCTGAAATGGTATATAAGGCAGGGGTGAAATGCTCCCGGTTCGGACCGGATCGCCCAATCCGGTAGCGATGGGGGGCGGATGGTTCGGAAAACCGGTAGCAAAAATCCCTGCGCCCCCCCACACCATGCCCAGCTGAGCCCCACAATCATCAGAGGCTTTTTTTTAAAAAACTTTTAAAAGCATTTTTTCTACAAACTCTTCCGACGAAAAAATGCTTTTAAAAGTTTTTTTAAAAAGCCTCTGATGATGACCGCATGGCTCAGCTGGGATCGTCAGACTCTATTAAAAGCATTTTTTTCTGCAACCTCTTTGGCCGAAGAAAAAACAAATGCCTTTAAAAGCCTCTGACGATCCCAGCTGAGTTGCCTGATCAGCAGAGGCTTTTCAAAGCATTAGAAAAAATGCTTTGAAAAGTTTTTTTTTAAAAAAAAATTGGCCATGCCAATCCAGTCACATGACCCCCACCACCACCAAGCCACGCCCACAGAGCCAGTAGTAATAAATTTTATTTATTTATTTATTTGTTTCAATTTGTATACCGCCCTTCTCCAGCAGGACTCAGGGCGGTGAACAGCCAGAATAAAATGAGAACATACAAAATTTGAAAACAGTTTAAAAATGATTAAATATTTTTGGCCGCAATTTAAAACAACCCAATTAAAATCAATTAATTTAACCAAAACAATGGGATCAAGCCAGCCTGGTTAGGTGAAATAAATAAGTTTTCAGGGCCCGACGAAAAGTCCGGAGGTCTGGTATTGTACGTATCTCTGGGGGTTTTACATTTCACCCCTGATATAAAGCCTCCTGCCTGAATAGAGGGGGTTGGACTAGAAGACCTCCAAGGTCCCTTCCAACTCTGCGGGGCCAATCTTTAAATCGTCCTGTGGATCCCTCCAAGGCTGGTTTAAAAGCCGGGAGAGAAGAAAAAGGACAAAGTTTGGAAGAGAAGAAATTCTCTTTTTAAGAGAGCTTGCTTCAGGGGAGTGAAAAATCTGAGGTTTGTTCCCATGTCACAATATTATGAATGATCGCTTGGATTTCTTAGATGGGGAGGGAAATCCATCCTCTACAGGTAGTCCTTGATTTATGGCCACAATTGAGCGCAACATTGGTGGTCTTTCGATTCTAACCCCAGGACCAAGTTCATAGAAACATAGGGCTGGAAGGGACCTTGGAGGTCATCTAGTCCAACCCCCTGCTCGAGCAGGAAACCCTGTACCATCTCAGACAAATGGCGCTTCACCATGGAACCAGGCGTCTCAATTAATGGATACTTAACAGATTAACAGAGTTGGAAGGGACCTTGGAGGTCATCTAGTCCAACCCCCCGCCCAAGCAGGAGGCCCTACACCGTTTCTGACAGATGGCAGTCCAATCTCTTCTTGGAAAGCCTCCAGTGTTGGAGCACCCACAAATTCTGGTGGCAAGATGTTCCCCTGGTTAATTGTTCCGTCAGTAAATTTCTCCTTGTTTCTAGGTTGAATCTCTCCTTGATCGGTTTCCATCCATTGTTCCTTGTCTCGGCCTTCGGGTGCTTTGGAGAATAGGTTGTCCTCCTCCTCCTCTCTGGGGCAGCCCCTCAAGCTCAGAGGACACCAAGGACCCCATAATCTTCCTCCTCCTCCTCCTCCTCCTCTCTTCCTCCTCTTCCTCCTCTTCCTCCTCCTCCCCCCTGCAAATCCCTCTCCCTTCTAGCACTGATGATGTTACCTAATTGGGTCATGAAACGTCTGCAAGAAAACAACCAAGCTCAGAGAGTATCAAGGACCCCCACAGTAGTCCTCCTCCTCCTCTTCCTCCTCCTTGCAAATCCCTCTCCCTCTAGCACTGATGGTGTTACTTAGTTGGCTATTGAAACGTCTGCAAGAAAACAACCAAGCTCAGAGAGTATCAAGGACCCCTACAGTAGTTCTCCTCTTCCTCCTCTTCCTCCTCCTCTTCCTCCTCCTCCTCCTCCTCTTCTCTCTTCTCCTCCTCCTCTTCCTCCTCCTCTTCCTCCTCTTCTCTCTTCTCCTCTTCTCTCTTCTCCTCCTCCTCCTCTTCCTCCTCCTCTTCCTCCTCTTCTCTCTTCCCCTCCTCCTCCTCTTCCTCCTCTTCCTCCTCCTCTTCCTCCTCTTCTCTCTTCCCCTCCTCCTCCTCTTCCTCCTCTTCCTCCTCCTCTTCCTCCTCTTCTCTCTTCCCCTCCTCCTCCTCTTCCTCCTCCTCCTCCTCTTCCTCCTCTTCTCTCTTCTCCTCCTCCTCCTCTTCCTCCTCTTCCTCCTCCTCTTCCTCCTCTTCTCTCTCCTCCTCCTCCTCCTCTTCCTCCTCTTCCTCCTCCTCTTCCTCCTCTTCTCTCTCCTCCTCCTCCTCCTCCTCCTCCTCCTCCTCCTCCTCTTCCTCCTCTTTCTCTCTCCTCCTCCTCCTCCTCCTCCTCTTCCTCCTCCTCTTCCTCCTCTTCTCTCTCCTCCTCCTCCTCCTTGCAAACCCCTCTCCCTTCTAGCACTGATGGTGTTGCTTAGTTGGCTAATAAAACATCTGGAAGAAAACCACCAAGCCCAGAGAGCAGGAAATTTCCAGGAAATCTGTCCTTCGTCCTTAGGCTGGCTGGATCTCTCTTGAAGGATCTCCTACCCCTTGCTTGCCTCTTCTCCTGCTCCCCTCTTCTGTCTAAGCCCCCCCTCCCGCTCCCCCAAACAGGCATCCATCGAGAAGGACCCAGAGTCGAGGGAGGGGCGGCTCCCACCCCCCACCTGCCTCCCATCTGGGCCAGGTGGGGGAGTACAGACCAGAGCCCAACAGCCTGCGGAACTTCCTGCCACGCCAAGCCACCTCCGGCGCGAAGTCAGAACACATGGCATCCACTTTTGCAGGGACCTCCACCACAAAGTCAGCCTGAGTTCGACACCCGGAACCCCCCCCTCCCAGACTCCTGGTGGGGTGGGGGGTGTTGAAGGGCCGGGAAGCCCAATTGGGGGCTCTGATCTGGGCACCCCAACTTTCCCTTTTTCCCCCCCTCCTCCCCCGCGCGCACGTGGAGGGGAGACGCTGTCAAAAGCCGGAGCTAAGCCGAGCGCTGTCAGAATGGCAGAGGATGGCAGGAGGGTCCTTAAGAGAGAAGAAGAAGAAGAGCATCGGAGGGGACCTTTAGAGGTCTTCTAGTCCAACCCTCGACTCAACCAGGAGACACCCCCCACCCACTCCCCTTATACACTCTTCTGGACCTGGTCTTATATATAAAATTTTAAAAAACCTTCCAACGTTGGGGAGCATTCCCCACGATTTCTAGAGGCAAGTCGTTCCACCGGACGAATTGTCCAGCGGAGCAGCTGGAAGGGAAGGGAAGGGAAGGGAAGGGGAGTCTTGCAACGTTGCCTTCCCCAGCCTCGTTTAGCGACCTGCTGTTTTGACAGCTCTTGTTTCCTGTACGGGGCACTTTTTTTTCTCTCTCTCTCCTTCCCCCAAACTTCCCCGCTCTTCCTCTTCTTGCAAGCCCGACTCCGAGAAGCGAAAGCGAGCGGAGGATCGGGCACCAACGCCGCCCCCCACCCCCACCCCAGCGCCTCACCTACCCCAAGGTGCTGATGAAGCCGTTGACCGAGCCCTCGGCGTAAAGCGAAACCACATCGCCGATGTAGAGAAAGCTGGACATTTTATCAGACATGCTGGCTCATTTTTTTTTCTCTTCTTCCTCTTCTTCCTCTTCTCCTCCTCCTCCTCCTCTTCCCCCCCACCCACCCAAGGGGGCTCCAGGTAAGGCAGGACAGGTGAGAGATGCGCCAGCTGGGCTTTTTGCCGGCTGCCAAAAAAACCCCGTCCGCTTTGCAAATCCTATTCCGGACTCCCTTTTAATCCGAAGTCACTCCGGTTCCACCTTCTGTCCTTTCCCCTTGGCCGACCCTTTTTTTGCGATCCTCTCCGCGGCTTTGGCTCAGTGGCCGGAGGGTTGGGGAGGGGAGTGAGGGGGGGGCTTGTCTCTGTCCAGCCCCGTCGGGGTCCGGGGTCTCCTTCCTTCCCTCCCTCTCTTGGATGGTCCCACGGTTTCCTCCGCAGACAAACTGAAAGTCTTCTACAAGCGACTTTCCCCATTGAAGCTGCTGGAGGGAGGGGCTTTCCTGCCCTCCCCCACCCCACCCCCCTCTCTCTCTAGGCCCGCCCCGACCAATCGCAGGCGTCGGAAGGGAAGTGGGGGCGGCCCCACGAGAGATCGAGGAAGAAGGCAGGATGCGGGCGGGGAGGGGGGGCGGAGGGGAGGGGAGGTCTCCTCCTGCTGGGTGGGGAGGGAAGGGGGGACGATGAGAGTCTTATTTTTCTGGACTTGCGTTCCAGGTTTCTGCACACACACACACACACACACACACACACACACACACACACAGCTCTTTGCATTGGCCAATCCATAATTCTCGATATTAATAAATTGATTCCGTTGGCCAACCCATCATTCTTGTTACCTTAATAGATTGATTCCATTGGCCAACCCATAATTCTCGATACCTTAATAGATTGATTCTGTTGACCAACCCATAATTCTTGATACCTTAATATAATTCTTGATACCTTAATATATTGATTCATTGGCCAACCCATAATTCTCGATACCTTAAGAGATTGATTCATTGGCCAACCCTTAATTCTTGATACTTTAATATATTGATTCATTGGCCAACCCATAATTCTTGATACCTTAATATATTGATTCATTGGCCAACCCATAATTCTTGATACCTTAATATATTGATTCCATTGGCCAACCCATAATTCTTGATACCTTAATATATTGATTCCATTGGCCAACTGATAATTATTAATACCTTAATATATTGATTCATTGGCCAACCCATAATTCTCGATACCTTAATAGATTAATTCATTGGCCAACCCATAATTCTCGATACCTTAATAGATTAATTCATTGGCCAACCCATAATTCTCGGTACCTTAATAGATTGATTCATTGGCCAACCCATAATTCTCAATACCTCAATATATTGATTCATTGGCCAACCCATAATTCTCGATACCTTAATAGATTAATTCATTGGCCAACCCATAATTCTCGGTACCTTAATATATTGATTTGCAAATATTGTGAATAAAATATTTGGAAAGAGTGCAGAGAAGAGCAACAAAGAGGATTAGGGGGCTTGAGAATAAAACATATGAAGAATAGTTGCAGGAATTGGGTATGTCTAGTCTAGAAAAGAAGGACTAGGGGGGATATGATAGCAGGGTTTCAAATATTTGAGGGGCTGCCCCAAAGAAGTGGGGGAGTCAACCTATTCTCCAAAGCACCTGAAGACAGAACAAGAAGCAACGGATAGAAATTAATCAAGGAAAGAAGCAACCTGGAATTAAGGAGGAATTTCCCGGCAGTGAGAACAATTAACCAGTGGAACAGCTTGCCACCAGAAGTTGTGGGTGCTCCAACACTGGAAATTTTGAAGAAGAGACTGGACAGCCATTTGTCTGGAATGGCATAGGCCAGGGCTTCCTGCCTGAACAGGGGGTTGGACTAGAAGACCTCCAAGGTTCCTTCCAACTCTGTTGTTCTATCAAGGCAGTGCTTCAAGGGTTGGCAGAGGGAGGAAAGTGTGGATTTATTATCTAGAGCACTCAAAGCATGAGAAGAACCAATCTAAGGTAGCTTTACAGAAGAAGACCCACACTATAAATAAAGAGGAATTTCCTGACTGTAAAAATATTAAACAGTGGAATAGCCTGCCTCCTGGTGTCCTTGATGCTCCATCAAAGACTTCAAACTAAGTTAGACAGCCATTTGTCAGCGATGGTATGAGGATTCCTGGCCTCAAGATGAGTTTGGGTTGGATAGACTAGAAGATCTCCAAGATCCCTTCCAACTCTATTACTCTAAGGTTGTGGGACCCAATAATATAAAGTTCCAGCTTCTGTATATCCATCATTGCATCCAGTTTTGGTCACCACAATAGAAGAAAAGATGGTGAGACTCTAGAAAGAGTGCAGAGAAGAGCAACAAAGATGATTAGGGGACTGGAGACATATGAAGAACGGTTGCAGGAACGGGGCATGTCTAGTCTAGTGAAGAGAAGGACCAGGGGAGACAGGATAGCAGTCTTCCAATATTTGAAAGGCTGCCACAGAGAGGAAGGGGTCAACCTATTCTCCAAAGCACCTGAAGGCCAGACAAGGAATAATGGATGGACACTGATCAAGGAGAGAAGCAACCTAGAACTAAGGAGAAATTTCCTGACAGTGAAGACAATTAACCAACGGGACAGCTTGCCACCAGAAGTTGTGGAGGTTTTTAAGAGAAACAGGCTCAGGCTCAACCCATCCAAGACTGAGTGGCTGTGGTTTCCGACGTCCCCATATAGTCAGCTGGTGCCATCGCTGACTATTGGGGGTGAATCATTGGCCCCCACGGAGAGGGCTCGCAACTTGGGTGTCCTCCTGGATTCACGGCTGTCTTTAGAAGAGCACTTGACGGCCGTGACCTGGAGGATTTTTCATCAGGTTCGCCTGATCCGCCAGTTGCGTCCCTTTCTAGATCAGGACTCCTTACGCACAGTCACTCATGCCCTCGTCACTTCCCGCCTGGACTATTGCAACGCTGTCTACATGGGGCTCCCCTTGAGGAGCACTCGGAGGCTCCAACTGTCGCAGAGTGCGGCCACATGGGTGGTGATGGGAGCGACATGGAGTTCCCATGTAACACCTCTCCTGCGCGAGCTGCACTGGTTCCCGGTGGTCTTCCGAGTGCGCTTCAAGGTTTTGGTTATCACCTTTAGAGCGCTCCATGGCTTAGGACCTGGTTATCTACGGGACCGCCTGCTACCACCAATAGCCTCCCACCGGCCAGTACGCCCCCACAGAGAGGGGCTCCTCCGGGTACTGGCGGCCAAACAATGTTGACTGGCAGCCCCCAGGGGGAGAGCCTTCTCTGTGGGGGCACCTGCTATCTGGAACGAGCTCCCCCCGGAGATACGGAGGATCCCGGATCTGCGTACCTTCCGTCGCGCGCTCAAGACTCTTTTATTTCATCAAGCTGGCCTGACCTAAGTCTTTCCCCTTTTTAAATGCAAATTTTAAATTTGGTTTTAAATTATTGGGGTTTTAAATTTGTTCAGCCAAATTATTTAATTCGTTTGATTTTATTTTAAATTTTGTATTTATATGTTTTATTCTATGGCTGTTCACCGCCCTGAGTCCTTCGGGAGTAGGGCGGTATACAAATTCAATTTTTAAAAAAAGGGGGAAAAAAAAGAAAAGACTGCACAGCCATTTGCCAGGAATGATACAGAGTCTCCTGCCTGAGCAAAGGGCTGGATTAGAAATAATAATTTAAGCATGAGATTTAATCCACACCACCACCTACATAAAAAATGCAGCATGCAAATTCTGGAGCTGGTATATTTTTAAAAATGTATGGCTAATTGGACTAAATGAAAGTTAACTACAGAGTTGGCAAAGAAGTTGTTTTCTAAGGCACGAATCAGCCCAAAGGCAAACAGGGGAAACTTGGAAAATCTCTGTTGTGAATGCTGAGTTGTGAGACATTTTCTATTCTTGGCGGGTTCTGGAGGAGACACTATGGCTTTAAAAAGGGGGCGGGGCTTGGTACAGTTTTGTTTTGTTTTTTGCAAAAAAGTTTTTTTTTCCCCAAACATACAAATTACATCTTTTCAGAACAGAGCTTTTGTTCAATTTGTTCCATTTTTTGTCATCTTTAACACAATTTTATCTACTCTATTTTGCCATAACACTTATTTCTTAACCTTAAATCACATATTCAACTAATACCATCTTTAAAAAAATTAACACATATTTACTTAATCAAAACAATTACCCTTCTATTAACCCACCTTAAATCTTAATTCAATTAATAGCTCATAAGACATTTCAGTACAGTTCAAACGTATTTATATTTCATGATACTCATTAAGTCCTTATTCCATTATTACTTTATCAGATTGAAATCTTATCTTTAATCTTAAAAATATAACAATTTAACATTTAAACGTAGTTCTTAATTCAAATAATGCTATTTAATGCAATTTCCCAATTATCCCAAATTCTATCTATTAAATCGTACCATTTATATAACACTAATTAAGTAATTTTTGTTTATAAATCATAACCATATATTGTTTCAATTGGCTTGGTACAGTTTTGGCTGCCATTTTAGCCTTTTTATTATTATTATTCTGTCCCCGCCTCCTGGTCTGTTTATTTCCTAAAAATAAAGATACGTCTAAGTTGGCCTATAACACCAACCTATTTACCCAGGTGACAAGGACAACTGTCATACCTCACCTGTGCATAAGTAATTCAACCTCAGACCAGACCTTCCCTGCTGAATGTGGTTTTTCTTGGCAAAAATGAAAAAAGAAAAAAATAACTTTTTCAAAAACCCAGAAGGACTTTCTCTCTGGAAAGCAAGTTGGCGGTATATATTTTTTTTAAAATGTTAAAGATTAACAGGAAAGGCAATGAAGCAGAGCAACCTCAACAAGCGAGCAAACGTTGCACTGGTAAAAAGTTCTTTGTATGGCTAGCTTACGACACTAATTGAGGCCAAAGTTTTTGTTGTTAAGTGAGACATTGGTCCAGTGAGTTTGGCCCCACATTACAACTTTTTTCTTCTCTCCCTCCCTCCCTCCCTCCCTCTCTCTTTCTTTCATCTCCAACTATCCATCCATCCATCCATTTATTATTTATTATCTATCTATCTATTCATCCAGCCATCAGCCATCTATCTATCTATCTATCTATCTATCTATCTATCTATCCAGCCAGCCATCATCCAGCTATCTATCTATCTATCTATCTATCTATCTATCTATCTATCTATCCAGCCATCAGCTATCTATCTATCTATCTATCTATGTATCTATCTATGTATCTATCTATCTATCTATCTATCTATCTATCTATCTATCTATCTATCATCTATCTATGCATTGTCTATCATCTATCCATTTAACTATATCTATCTATCTATTTATCTATCTATCTATCTATCTATCATCTATCTATTTATTTATCTATCTCTATCTATCATCTATCTATCATCTATCTATGCATTGTCTATCATCTATCCATTTAACTATATCTATCATCTATCTATCTATCTATCTATCTATCTATCTATCTATCTATCTATGCATTGTCTATCATCTATCCATTTAACATTATATCTATCTATCATCTATCTATCTATCTATCATTCCATCTATCCATCTATCTATCATCTATATATATATCATGCTTTACCACTGCCTTCTTCCTAGGGCTGAGAAAGAGCGACTGGCACAACGACAAACCACTTGTGAACTCTTGCCAAAAAAAACTGCAGCGACTTGTTCAGGCTGTTGCCGGGAGTCAACCACCCTGACGCAAAGAAACACAAACACTAAGGGAACTAAGCACAAATATATACTCTAGCAACTTAGTTAAACGACTTAATTTTTTACTACTCTGCATATAAAATAAAACACCTCACTGCTTGTTTCTCCCTCCTTCCACCCAGTGGCTTTTAAAATGCCTGGGTGTTTCTTCTCTCGATGTTTTTATGGCCAGTTTTCCAACTCCTTAAACCACCTGGAACTCCTGCGTTATGCCAACTTCTGAAGTTGTTTTTTTTTTCCCCCCTGTCGACATTCCTTCTCTGGCTTCAGCTGCCTTGGGAGACCTTCCTGGATCTTCTTCTTGGCGGCAGTTCCTCTGACTTTTGGCTCTCCTGTAGGAAGTTATCACCCGCTCCTCTCCTAGGAAAATGAGAGATTTTAGGAAATATTAAAAGGGCAAAATATTTCCCCTAAAAGGGAGGCAGAAACTCAGCTCCCCCGCCCCCGATCTTTGTCCATGGGCCGTTAAGGCCAGTCTATTCTACATAACAAAGATCTACTTCCTTCAAGCAGAGCCATAGGAGGAATTGCCCAAAGCCCTTTCATTACATCATCACCCAGCACGAGTCAACCAAGCCTGGGACACAGACAACCTACAAAGTTACCCCTGCATGACCCCATGGGAGTCTGACAACCAATCAGAATACAAGCTCAAATTCAATGCCCAACAGAGGGCATAAAACCCAAGCATCCTCAGCATCTCTGCCCTTTCTTCCCCCAAGGAGCCTGGATAGCTCTGCAGACTAAGCACTGTAATTTAACATCAGCTGTCTGCAATTAAAATAAGTTCAAATCTTGCCAGGCTCAAGGTTGACTCAGCCTTCCATCCTTTCTAAGGTAGGTAAATTGAGGACCCAGTTTGTGGGGGCAATAAGCTGATTTTGTATAAAATATACAAAAGTATGAAGGCTATTGCTTAACGTACTGTAAGCCATCCTGAGTCTCCGGAGAAGGGCGGCATATAAATCAAAAAAAAAAAAAAAAGATCTCCAAGGCATGTGATGGCCCGGGACCTCAAGCCAGGTGATCCTGTTCATCAATAAACCTTCTTTCCAAGCAGCTTCCATGAATCCAGTATCTTTTCCCCCACTTGGAACTGAACCAAGAAGGATATTTCTTCCCGACCTTCCCAGATGTGGTCTCTTCTGCTCCACGCCTTGTCTGGTGGCCTCCAGCAACATGTTCTCCTGAACTTAAGACAACACCCTTCTTCTCCTCCTCTTTCTGTCTACCTCTGCTCTCTCTACCTCTGCTGACTAGGTGGCTGACGGCCTGACTAGATGGCTCAAGTGGCTAAGATGCTGAGCTTTGTCGATCAGAAAGGTCGGCAGTTCGGCGGTTCGAATCCCTAGTACCGATCTCCTGTGTGAGCAGGGGGTTGGACTAGATGACCTCAAAGTCCCTTCCATCTCTGTTACTGTTGCTGCTTTTGTCTACCTCATGCAGCGTTTCAGCCCTACCTGCCAGGTGGGTTTTACTACTGGTTCATGGGAACCGGTCCGAACCGGGGGCAACCCACCACTGCCTCTTACCCATCGAGCAACAGAACTCACCACATGGCACCTGGGGAGATTGCATCACCCAGCAAGGCTCAACCAAGCCTGGGACTCAAAAGACAACCTACAAAATTACCCCTGCATAGCCCCATGGGAGTCTGATAACCAATCCAGTGGTGGGTTTCAAATTTTTTTACTACTGGTTCTGTGGGTGTGGCTTGGTGGGCGTGGCATGGCTTGGTGGGCGTGGCAGGGGAAGGATACTGTAAAATCTCCATCCCCACCCAACTCCAGGGGAAGGATACTGCAAAATCCCCATTTCCTCCCGATCAGCTGGGAATTGGGAGGCAGAGAATAGATGGGGGCGGGGCCAGTCAGAATTTTTACTACCGGTTCTCCGAACTACTCAAAATTTCCGCTACCGGTTCTCCGGAACTGTTCAGAACCTGCTGAAACCCACCTCTGAACCAATCAGAATAGAAGCTCAAATTCAAAAGCCCAACAGAGGGCATAAAACCCAGGCCCTCTCAGCATCTCTGCCCCTTTTTTTGCCCAGGATCTCAAAACCACGTGGTCCTGTCCATCATTAAAAACCATCTTTCCAATCAGCCACCATGTTTCCGGTGTCTTTCTCCCTACTTGGAACGGATCCCAGATGGACATTTCTTCCAACACAAGCAACTCAGGTTGTTTTTAAAACAGGGAAGACGAAGAGCGTATTGTTTGAAATGTAAATTTTTCTCCAAACCACGGCTACGCACGCACGTCTGAAATAGCGTGGGAGAAAGCAGCTTTTCCCATTGATCGCAGAAGGGCAGATAGAAGCCAAAACTCTCTCGATTAAGGTCAAAACCCTCTTGGTTTGATGTATTAGCTAAATATAACATGTGTTGCAACCGCTGGCCACGTTAGCAGGAAACTGGACCTGTTCCCAACAGTCGACAACAAAAAACACGCTTCAAAAGGGTTTGGGAGGAGAAGAATCTTGTAACATTGACGGAGAAAAAAAAATAAGAAAATAACCGTGAGGATTAGAAAAAGCTGTCTCCACAGCTCTTCACCAGCAAAAAGTCCCTTTGGGTTCAACTCAACATCCCAGACATATCTATATAGTTTTCTTAGCAACAATATAGGGTGTTTTTTTTTAAAAAAAAAAATCACAATCTAGTCTTGTGATGGCGAACCGGAGCTATATCGGTGGGCACGTGAGCTCAGCTCCGGTGCCGGCCACCTTATTTTCAGGCCTTCTGGGCCCACCGGATGTAGGGAAACCAGCCTCCAGAGGACCTCTGGAAGTGGGGAAAGCCGTTTTCAACCTCCCCAGGCTCCTAGAAAGGCTCTGGAGCCTGGGGAGGGCAAAAAAATGGGCCCACCGTGCCATCGCATGCCAAAAGTGGGGGAGCACAGGGGCGTTGCACACGCATGTGCGAGGGGGCAGGGCGCATAGAATTATGGGTGTGGGCGACACCCTTCCCCGCTCCCCCCGCTTTTGGCATGTGATGGCACGATGGACCCGGTTTTTTGCCCTCCCCAGGCTCCAGAACCTTTCTAGGAGCAAAAAGTTTAGCCATCGCTGATCTAATCTGTTGTCTCCCATCCAGAATACAGATAGTCCTTGACTTACGACCAAACCGAGCCCAAAACTTCTGTTGTTAAGTGAGACATTTTTTAAATGAGTTTTGCTCTGTTTTATGACCTTCCTTGCCGAAAGTCGTTAAATGAATCCCCGCAGTTCTTAAATCAGTAACACGGTTGTTAAGTGAATCTGGGGTTCCTTGTTGGCTGCTGGTCAGAAGGTCGCAAAAGGGGATCAGGTGACCTTGGTCATAAGCCAGTTGCCAATTTTTTAACTACGTGAGAATGGGGATGCTACTAAGGTTGTAAGTGTGAAAAAGGGGCCGTAAGTCCCTTCTTTTGCCACCATTGTAATTTTGAATGGTCACTAAATGAACCATTGTAAGTCAAGGACTGGTTGTATTAAGCATTACAGCTTTTTGAGATTTGCCAAGGTCAGCCAGTGCTCCCACCTACCTAAGTGTAAGTCTGGAATTCACACACATACGGAATAAGAGCAGAGTGGAGACATCCATTTTTGATGAAACACAGTTCAACATTGGATCATAGGCTCCAATTATCATCATCATCTCTTAACAACCCCATAAACCCTTGCGGGGTGGAGTCCGGGCAACTGAATGGAGCTAGCATAGTGTTTATTGGCCGGATGCCCTTCCTGTCGCCAATGCGGAGTTTTATTCAGCAGATGTTGTGACCTAGGCTTTCTGAGTCATTAAAACACACGAGTAGTCCCAAAAACCTCTTTTATTGTAACAGCTGTGAATTATGTTCATTCACAGCTGAGTCCCAAGTAGCTACAAAAAGTCCTTCGGGAGAAGTCCTTCGGGATAATCACCCACCTTTATCTCCCTTGACACGCTGCCAAAGACCTACTTGGCAAAGCCACACGGAGTCCAGAATCAAACTAAGAAGCCGATTGGAACAGAATTAACAATGTTGCTTTTCTGCAAAGGGCCCATGAGCCTTTGCTCCTCTTTTAAGCCTTATGGGAGGGGGCAATCATCTCCAGGCCTTACTCCTGAGCTGTCCCTTTTGTTTTAACTGTTTGTGCCTTCTGACAGCTCTGCACATGCGTGCACTAGGAAGAGGCTCCTCTCTTCTCTGTGACTTCCTCAAGTAGAATAGAATAGAATAGAATAGAATAGAATAGAATAGAATAGAATAGAATAGAATAGAATAGAATAGAATAGAATAGAATAGAATAGAATAGAATAACAGAGTTAGAAGGGACCTTGGAGGTCAAATGTCCATCCAACATCTTCTTAAAAACTTCCAGTGTTGGAGCATTTACAATGTCTGGAGGCAAGAAGTTGTTCCACTTAATAGTTCTCACTTTTAGGAAATTTCTCCTTCATTCTAAATTGCTTCTCTCCTTGATTAGTTTCCACCCATTGCTTCTTGCTTCTTGTGCTACCCTGAGATGCTTTGGAGAATAGCTTGACCCCCTCTTCTTTGTGGCAGCCCCTGAGATATCGGAAGACTGCTATCATGTCTCCCCTAGTTCTTCTCTTCATCAAACTAGACATACCCAATTCCTGCAACCGTTCTTCATACGATTTAGCTTCCAGTCCCCTAATCCTCTTTTTTACATCGTGGCGACCACAACTGGATGCCGTATTCCAAGTGTGGCCTTACCAAGGCATGATAAAGTGGTATCAACACTTCACGTAATCTTGATTCTATCCCTCTGTACTGGAAGATGATTATCATGTCCCCCTAATTCTTCTGTTTGATAGACTAGGCACATCTAGCTCTCTCAACCGTTCATTATACAGTTTAGCTTCCAGACCTTTACTCATTTTTGTTGCTCTTCTCTGCACGTACGGTAACCTCAAATTGCAAAACATCTTGAGAGGGTCATAGATGGGAAAGCAAGGCATGAAATCTCACCATGCGACTTCCCCATTCGTTGACAAATAGGTGAGCTGTGCTTCTTCCTCCACTGGGCTGAAATGAGGATGTAGCTTAGCAGCTGCTGACCACAACTGGAACCCCCAGAATTTTCCTATTCAGAATAACAGAGCTGGAATGAATAGAGTAGAGTGGACTGGGTTGGACTGGAGTGGACTGGACTGGAATAGGAATAGGAATAGGAATAGGAATAGGAATAGGAATAGAATAGAATAGAATAGAATAGAATAGAATAGAATAGAATAGAATAGAATAGAATAGAATAGGAGTTGGAAGGGACCTCGGAGGTCTTCTAGTCCAACCCCCTGCTTACACCACTTCAGACAAATGGTTATCCAAGATCTTCTTAAAAACCTCCAGTGTTGGAGCATTCACAACTTCTGGAGGCAAGTTATTCCATTGATTCATTGTTCTTACTGTCAGGAAATTTCTCCTTAGTTCCAGGTTGCTTCTCTCCTTGATGAGTTTCCACCCATTGCTTCTTCTCCTGCCCTCAGGGGCTTTGGAGAACAGCTTGACTCCCTCTTCTTTGGGGCAGTCCCTGAGATATTGGAAGACTGCTATCATGTCTCCCCAGAGTCCTTCTTTTCATCAGACTCGACATACCCAGTTCCTGCAACAGTTCTTTGGAAGTTTTAGTCTTCAGTCCCCTAATCCTCTTCATTGCTCTTCTTTACACCCTTAAGGGACCCTGGAGGTCTTCTACTCCAACCCCCTCTCAAACAGGAGACCCTATACCATTCCAGTCAAAATGTTTGTCCAATCTCTTCTTAAAAAGAGAGCAATCAACCCATGGAACAGAAGTTGCCTTCAGAAGTTGGGGGAGTTTCATCCCTGGAAGCTTTCAAGAAGAGACCAGACTGCCATTTGTCAAAAATAGTGTAGGGTTTGCTTGTTGGGGGGATGGGGGGGTTGGACTAGATGATCTACAAGATCCCTTCTAACCCTGTTAATCTGTAATGAAAGCAATGAAAACTTCCAGCGTTGAAGCATTCACAACTTCTGGTGGCAAGTCGTTCCACTGATTAATTGTTGTCACTGCCAGGAAATTTCTCCTTAGTTCAAGCTTGCTTCTCTCCTTAGAGCAAGTAACCTTGTTCAACCTGGACCCGGCATAAAGTCACACGCCCTGTTTGTGTGACCTCACAAAAGTCTTGGTTGCGAAACATCCCGGTATAAAAGAGTTTTTATCCTGCAGGTGGCACAAAACTTTTCACTGAATTGTTTAGCAAACTTTCCAAAGCTAAATACCATCTGCAAGGAGGTGTTAAGCCCTCGTTTTGTCTCCCAGCTAAACGTTTGTCGAGGCAACGCAACAACACAAAGAAAAAAAAAAAGCCAAAAAAACACTTCTCCACCCCTTGTCTGGCTGGCTTTCGAGAGAGGTAATTCTACATTCCAGATGCAATCTCGGTTCTTTTCCTTGCATATCCTCTCATTCATTTTTTTTCTCTCTCTCTTTCTCTCTCTCGCTGAAAGATACAAATTAAAAAAAATAAAAAAAATAAAATTGGAACACTCATATGCAGAAGAAACCGAATTCTTTGCAGCGGAAAAGAAAAAAGAAAAAGGAAAACGACAAAGGCAAATGCTCAGAATACACAACGACGTTATGGAAGTTGGTGGAAGGAAGGTTGCTCAGTTCGAAAGCCTCACGAGTGAGAAGGAAGGTCCTCGACTACTTGGATATAAAAATATCCGCGGAGTTATTTTATAATGCTGGAAAATGCCTTTGGGGCAGCTATAAAAATGCAATCAACAGGAACTTCTATCAAATGCACAGAAAGGCTTTTGCAAAATCACTTCCTGCCTTCTGGATCAAGCCGGGAGTTTTTGGCCCTACATAATCTCCAGAGTCCAGTTAGGACAAACGGAGGAAATTCTATTTCTTTTCAAATCTGTCAATCAACAGTCTTGGTACCAAGGAAAACTCTCAAATACAGACATTTTCTCTGGGGTGTGAAATCTCTGCCTGATAAGGAAACAACTCAATGTTTTAGCCCAGGAGTCGGCAACCTTAAACACTCAAAGAGCCATTTGGACCCGTTTCCCACAGAAAAGAAAACACCGGGAGCCACAAAGAGGTTGTAGAAAAAAATGCTTTTAAAAGTAAAAAAAAAAAAAAAGGTTGGCCACGCCTACCCAGTCACCTTAACACCCCCCCACACCAAGCCACGCCCACAGAACCCGTAGTAACAAATTTTACATTTCACCACTGTGTTTTTTTTCCCTACCCATCAACTAAAGAGTCATGACTCCAAGGAGTCTGTGGGAATTGCAACCTGTGCAGACAAGCTCAGGTTATTGAGTAATAAGGCAAGTTAGCAGGCATGCGTCATCAGTCAAAGGCAAGAATAACCCAACACATACTGTCCTGGCAACAGTAAGGAAGTGGTTGGGCAGCTCCGTGAGTTTTGTTTCTTCTTTTTACATCGTCATCTAGCCCTCTAGCCTGGTGTTCTGCTGATCTTTATTCCAAATATTACCCAGGTCCAACTCTTATTGCTTTTCCAGGTGTACCCAGGTGTTCTCACCTTAGAAATTGAACAGCACAAATGTGGCCCCGGAAAAATCTCTTTAATTCATACGGCGGTAAATTACTTTCATTTGCATTCCGCAAGGCTTGATAAACAGTCTTTCAGAGGAAGGTTATCAACACCCACCTATCTCACGTGGAACGCTGCCAAAGAGCTAATTTCCAGATGCAGGGCAAGGCCAGACTTGGCACAGAGTCACAAACAGAAGTTTCCAATCTTGAATCGGCCAGGTGAACTAATTGCTTCCTGCAAAAGCTCCCGTCCCATTCACTTCTCTTTTATGGCTTATGGGAGGGGCCAATCATCTCCAAGCCTTACTCCCAAGTCGACCCTGTTTCCTTAATTGTTCCTGTCTCCTGGCAGCTCTGCACATGCGCACACTGGGAACAGGCTCATGCTGTTCTTCTGCCTCGCTGATGTCAGACTCCAGAGACTCCGGAGGCAGCAAAGAACTCCCAGATGGCCTTGGCCCCCTCTCTGCCTCCGACTCAGAGTGTTCGTCCGAGCCTTCCCAAGACTCCAGGACTGGCCCACGTTCCTCCCCAGCCTCCTCACTGTCCGAATCTGCTGCCAGCTCTGTTGGCTGCTGGCAGGCCACAACAGGCAAAAGGCAACTTCCCTGAAGAAGCTTCTTGGATGAGAAGCAAAACGTCTTCAGGGAAAAAACAAAGTCTTGAGTCAATCCGAATCAAACTGCTGGCAGTGGGTAGAATCAGCCTGCAATACTGCATTCTAACCACTGTGTCACCAGGGCTGTCTGTTAAGTTGACTTAACAGGCTTAAGTTGTCTTCACTAACTCAGTCACTCAGTGTTAGTGATGTTGTGTGCATGGCTAGAAGTTTAATTCTCGGGGAACCAAGAATAAACCAAGAACAATTCTGGCTAGGCTATCTCTCTTGCTGGTAAACATGACATTATTGTTAGAGGCGGAGTCCCATGTTGAGTGAGAAGGTGAACTGGGGACCAAAACTGGATGCAGTATTCCAGGTGTGATCATACTAAGGGAATAGAATAGAATAGAATAGAATAGAATAGAATAGAATAGAATAGAATAGAATAGAATAGAATAGAAATAGAAATAGAAATAGAAATAGAAATAGAAATAGAAGTAGAGTAGGATAGAATAGAGTAGAGTAGGAGTAGGAGTTGAAGTAGGAATAGAATAGAATAGAAGAGAAGAGAAGAGAAGAGAAGAGAAGAGAAGAGAAGAGAAGAGAAATGGAAATAGAAATAGAAATAGAAATAGAAATAGAAGTAGAATAGGATAGAATAGAGTAGAGTAGGAGTAGGAGTAGGAGTTGGAGTAGGAATAGAATAGAATGGAATGGAATGGAATGGAATAGAATAGAATAGAATAGAATAGAATAGAATAGAATAGAATAGAATAGAATAGAATAGAATAGAATATAGAAAATGAATAGAACAGAATAGAATATTCCTTATTGGACTAGTGTGATTTGACACACAAGGAATTTGTCTTCCGTGCATAAGCTCTCAGTGGACATAAAAGCTATAAGTGATAAATCATGATCATAGCCATCATAAATACATCCATCGTGAATCGTAAGTCACAACACTTAGCGATAGTCATAGGATACTAAATAAGCAATCAACATAAATCATAGTAGGAAACTAAATAAAATAATATAAATCGTAAAGGTACAAGTAACGTATAAAGCGGTATTAACACTTTGCGTGATCTTGATTCCATCCCTCTGTTTATGCAGCCTAGAACTGTGTTGGCTTTTTTGGCAGCTGCTGCACACGGCTGGCTCGTATTTTAAGTGATTGTCCACTAGGACTCCAAGGTCCCTTCCAACTCTCTTACTGTTACATTTTTTAAAGAAATCAACTCCACTTAGTCCCTTGCCTTCTTTACGATGGTGCCATCCTACCTACAATGGACTCTTGCAAAGGCAGAAATTATCTGCATGATGATCTGGGTTCCATCAACAGGTCTTTCAACAGCTTCCAAGAACGGCCCCACCCAAAAAAATTGTCATTCACAACAACGGAGCCCAAACATTACCCAGCCCCAAAACGTGTTGTAATCTCATCTCGTAACAAGGATCCTGTTTCCTCCCAGGAATCAGTTGGCTTTGTAGAGCCTCGTAACTTGAGAAGCAGCCAAGCAGATGTTTCTTCCAGTAACCCAGCAACGAGAACACAAGGACACACGTGTCCCAGGTTGCACTGAAAGCCGAAGGAACAGGTGAGCCCTCTTAACAAGGTTCAGACACTTACTGGTGCTTTGCCGATTGAGAATCAGCAACAGATGAAGAAAATAAAGATATAGAAAATAAACAAAATAAAATGTATTTATTTATAAAAGAAAGAAAGAAAAAGTTAGCTCAGCTCTAGCCTTTTTTCTTATTGGAAGCATCCAGTACAGTGCTGGATTGCCCCCGGTTCAGACCGGTTCGCAAGAACCGGTAATAAAACCGGCAGGAGGCTCCGCCCACTGCCCCGGATGTCGACATCGGCAATCTGCGCATGTGCAGAAGTAAGGTGTGTACATGAGCGAAGTGCAATCCCATTGCGAACCGGTAGTAAAGGAAGTAGAACCCACCCCTGATCTAGTAGGTGAGAATAACAGAATGACTGAGATGGAGGTCTTGCTTGTTTTGAAACGTTGTGGGTGTACCATCCCTGGAGGTTTTTAAGAAGAGATCGGAGAGTGAATTGTCTGAGGACCGTGATGGCGAATCTATGTCACGCGTGCCACAGCTGGCAAGCAGAGCCGTCTCTGCGGGCACACGAGCCGTCGCCCATCTCAGCTCCACCGCGCATGCGTGCCTCCCACCGGTCAGCTGATTTTTGGGATGAGGGGGGCAGGACACATGCGGTAGACGTGCGTGTGTCATGTGCACATGGGGGGGAAGCATGGGGGAGGGTCATTTTGCATGCATGGGACCCATATTGCTAGCACGCACGCATGTGCTTTCGGCACACAACGACAAAAAGGTTAGCCATCACTGGTATAGGATCTCCTACTTGAGTAGGGGGCTGGACTAGAAGACCTCCAAGGTTCCTTTCCAGCTTTGTTATTCTGTTAAATTGAGGTCACGGAGTCATATACATGTCAAACTTCAAATTGGACATGCTGTCTAGCTGGCAGTTAAATCCCTCCCCTTCCACCCAAGAGAACTAGTATAGGATTTCACCTGATGAAAGTGGCCATCAGAAAAAGGGAGAGGGAGGATGGAGGTGGGGAAGACAGAGGGAGGAGGGAGGGAGGGAGAGAGACAGAGACTGTCAACCACTGAAGGAAGCAGGTTACTTTAGGTATCATCTTATCTGTATATATATATATATATTTGTATTTTATTAGTTTGTCAAATATATACAAGATAGGAGGTATAAATATAAACGTGTATATGAACGAAAGAAATGAGTACAAATAAATGAGGGACAGTAGGACAGGGACGGTAGGCATGTTGGTGCTCTTATACACACCCCGTTTACGGACCTCTTAGGAATGGGGTGAGGTCCACGGTAGACAGTTTGAGGCTGAAGCTGTGGGAGTTTGAGGATGTAACAACGGACTCAGGTAGAGCATTCCAGGCGTTGACTACTCTGTTGCTGAAGTCGTATTTTCTGCAATCGAGTTTGGAGCGGTTTACCTTGAGTTTGTATTGATTGTTTGCTCGTGTATTATTGAGGTGGAAGCTGAAGTGGTCGTTGACAGGTAAGACGTTGTAGCAGATAATTTTGCGTCCTGTGCTTGGATCATACCGCATTTCTGAAGTGAAATGTGAGTGCCTGCTTTGTTTTGAAGGTGACTACAATTTTGCAGATCAGCCACTGCATGGATCAAAGGTTTCAATGTCTGGTTGTTGAGATCTTTATGGGTTTTCCGCCTAATCTCGAACCTGCTTGACCTTTCCTCAGATCAGCTCTGCGGTGTTAGGAAAGCGTCTCTTCTCCCACAACTGGATGGAGGCCTCAACTAACCCCGTGAATGATGGCCTTCAACATTTACCTGGCCTTTCCTTTGCTGTCAGGGAAACCAGTTCTGACAGCCTTCTCCTTGAATGTCCTTCTCTGGACATTCCTCGCCTTCGCGGGGATTTCCCTCGTTGTCAAGGAACCACATCGCACGTGTGAAGATGTACAGATCCTTCAAGGAGTTCCGGGAAGAAGCGCAGTCACTGAAAAAACATCCTCTTATCCCCTGTCCCTGTTTGCCTGCCAAGGAAAAATAACGTACTATGAGGTAAATGCTCCTTTGAAGACCAGCGAGAATCGAATTGATAAGCCATGTTTGATTAGTGAAATGGTTTTACTTAACTATGATTAAGTTGTTGGAAAACAGAAGGGCTGCAGTGGTGGTGATGGGAGAGATCATTTCTCTCAGGGTTTCAGCAGGGGTGGGCTTTTGGGGGTTCGGGAGAACCTCTAGCTAAGATTCTGTGCAGTTTGGAGAGCCCCCAAATCCCACTCCTGGCTGGCCCCTCCCCTCCCCTCCCCTCCCCTCCCAGGAGTCCCCACACGGCCCGTTTTGGTTGCAGGTAAGTGCAAGGCGTGCACAGAGGCTCGGGGAGGGTGAAAAATTGGCCTGTCGGAAGTTCAGGAAGGCCAAAAACGGGCCCGTTTCCAGCCTCCAGAGGGCCTCCGGAGCCTGGGGAGGCCATTTTCTCCCTCCCGGAGGCTCGAGGAAAGCCTCTGGAGCCTGGGGAGGGCAAAAACACCCCGCTCCACCGTGGTGCAGGAAGCCAACTAGACCACACCCACCATGGCCACACCCACCCAGCAACTCGGCAGAGAACCCTTTGCTAAAATTTTTGAAGCCCAGCCCTGGGTTTCAGTCCACGCAGAGAGAAATCTGCATTTTTATCAGGTCAGAAAGCGTCTAAGTATATCTACCCATGTAGTATGCCTGTATTACTATTATCCTTCTCATTTTTTATACTACCTTCTCGTACTGGTATTTATGATTATATTGCTTTGTTGCCTGCATGTACACTGAGAGTTTCTGCACTGGAGAGAAATTCCTTGTGTGTCCAATCACACTTGGCCAAATAAAGTTTCTTCTCTTCTCTTCTCTTCTCTTCTCTTCTCTTCTCTTTCTTCTTCTCTTCTCTTCTCTTCTCTTCTCTTTTCTCTCCTCTCCTCTCCTCTTTCCTTCCCTTCCCTTCTCACTCCTTCTCTTCTCTTCTTCTCTTCCCTTCTCACTCCTTCTCTTCTCTTCTTTTCTTCCCTTTTTGCTCCTTCTCACTCCTTCTCTTCTCTTCTCTTCTCTTCTCTTCTCTTCTCTCCTCTCCTCTTCTCTCCTCTCCTCTCCTCTCCTCACCTCTCCTCTCCTCTTTCCTTCCCTTCCCTTCCCTTCTCACTCCTTCTCTTCTCTTTTCTTCCCTTCTCGCTCCTTCTCACTCCTTCTCTTCTCTTCTCTTCTCTTCTCTTCTCTTCTCTTCTCTTCTCTTCTCTTCTCACTCCTTCTCTTCTCTTCTCACTCCTTCTCTTCTCTTCTTTTCTTCCCTTCTCGCTCCTTCTCACTCCTTCTCTTCTCTTCTCTTCTCTTCTCTTCTCTTCTCTTCTCTTCTCCTCTTCCCTTCCCTTTTCACTCTTTCTCCCCTCCCCTCCTCTCCTCTCCCCTCCCCTCCCCTATCCTATCCTATCCTATTTTTATTCAACTTGCTGGGTATCTGTCATTCTATTACAACATCTCACTGATACAATCGCCTAACAACTCAGAATGGTATCTCTGCTGATACCATCAACATTTTGTCTTTACTAGGAGTATAAACACCATTATTTTTGTATGTGTTCCACCATTTTCGACAGCAAATCTAATATTTCATTGAGTTGGAAATAAGCCTGGCTGTGTTTAGCGAGGCATAGAACAGATCTACGGCTTCAAAACATCTGAAGTATTTGCCACTCCTTCGTTCCACACAATAGTTAAGGGGGGTTGATCGTTCCAGGAGAGAAAATATACCAGTTGGGGTGATATGCCGTTGGGTTAGAACTGGGCCTGGAATCATCGAATTTCCTGTCTTTGAAGCTCGCGAAATGAGTTTGAGCCGCAGGAATTCCGTGATGTCCCACTGCAATTGAGGCCAGAATTTCCTGTTCAAATCTGCCTTGGTTTATCAAACTGTAAAATATACATAAAATAATGGGCCCCGCCCCGCCCCCCACCCCGCAGAGGTGGGATTCAGCAGGTTCTGACCAGTTCTGGAGAACCGGTAGCGGAATTTTTTTTTTAGTATTATTTTAAAGTTTTTTAAGACAAACATTTAATACATCAATCCTCTCTTCCCTGGGACATCTCGGTATTATCTTCTAGGCTTCTTCTCCATCTTCCATAAGTTTCTTCTATCTTCATCTTTGTCCAAACCATTCTAACATTTCATTGCTAAATCAATATTTATAATCATAATTATTATGGTATCAGTCATTTATATCTCTTTTCCAACCAACTATAAAAATAATTCCATGTTTTAAAATATTCTGATTCTTCCTTATCTTTAATCATCAGAGTTAATCTATTCATTTCTGGACAATCTAAAAAATTTTTTTATTACTTCTTCTTCCAAAGGTATTTTCTCTGATTTCCAATTTTGAGCATACACAATTCTTGCAGTTGTTATTACATGTATGATCAAATATACATTTTCCTTACTAATTTTTTTCTGGAAAGATACCCAGTAGGAACAACTCTGGTTTAAATTCAATATGTTGCTGTATCATTTCTTCCAGACAGATTTTAATTTTTTGCTTTGGGACAAGTCCTCCACATATGGAAATTTAGCGGAAATTTTGAGTAGTTCGGAGAACCGTTAGATCCGGTCCAAACCGGGAGCATTTCACCCCTGGTGCAAGGTCACTTTTTTCATTACTGTTATAACTTCAGAGGGTCACTAAATGAACTGTTGTAAGTCGAGGACTACCAGCGTAGAAATTTCCGACGGCATGGTTTTGAACCTTACTGCCTCTTATACGATGCATGTGATTATTGTTGTTTAGATCACTCTGGCTAACGATTCAGCTTTGCCAAAATGGTTAGAATATCGTATTTCCTCCACAAATGCACGCGAAGGGATGCCGTGGACGGACGAGAAGGGCGAAGAATTTCATCTGACTGTTGTTGCCCACGGCGAGGCGTGTGAAATTCCAACCGGAAAGGCAGATGTTACACTCCACGGTCCAGATCGTATTTGCGTCCATGCGAAGAACATGTAAGTTGCGTTGACAGGTAGGGACGATGGGTTTTGATCATCTTGATATGGGTCTGTTTTCAAATACCTACAACGTTGACTTCAAAAGTGCTTTTTCAGGAGGCGACTGGACTTCCTTGTTTTTTTCTTTTGAAGACGTTTCGCTTCTTATCCCAGAAGCTTTTTCAGCTCTGACTGGATGGTGGGGAATGGAAGGATTGATACTCCTTGCAGACAGCTGGACGTTTGCATCCTTTTAGAGGTCATTGAGGCCACTTGGAGGTTTATCTGTGTCCTCAGGGTCACCTGAGTGATGTTCCTGGTTCCTGTAGTCTTCAATTTTTCCCCTCTGGAAATCCATTCCTATTCCCACACTATTCAAAGGGAGTTCATCCCAAACTGTATAGCTAAAAGTCTGTAGGGATACTCCATCATCCAGATGATGGTTGTCCCAAAGGTGCTTGTTTTTTTCAGGAGGCAACTGGCCTTTCTTGCTTTTTTTCTTTGGAAAAACAAAAGTCAGAGCTGAAGAAGCTTCTTGGATGAGAAGCGAAACGTCTTCAGAAGGAAAAAAACGAAAAAGTCCAGTTGCTTCCTGAAAAAGTACTTTTGGGACAACCAGGACCTAGAGGATGGAGAATCTCGACAGACATTGCCTATAGAAGACAATAAGGGCTTGGTCCATCCATTTCAGAAGTAGAGATCCATTGATGGAATTGAGTTGCGTTCAATCTCAGATGTTCCTATTGCTCATTGAAATTCTCACATGGCCACCTCCTTCTTTTCTCGGTGAAGGACAGGGTGAAATAGAGATTAATGGGAATTTTTCCTATTCTTTTGTTCACAGTGACTTAAATAGATCCAAACACAATCCATTAATAGCAAAAAAAAAACAAACAAACCACTAATTCTGGATCTGAACTTCTGAAAACATCTTCCCTTCATAGGAACTTTGAGAAGTTCTTCTTTCTATCTAGGAGCAAAATTAGAATTCCTGTGTATCCTTCTCTGCTTTATGGGAATGTTGGATCCTGCCGTGAGTGTCCCATCAATTGTGTGCAAATCTATAAGGTAGATTTCTTGGTAGACTAGAGCAGGGGTCTCCAACCTTGGCAACTTTAAGACTTGTGGACTTCAACTTCCAGAGTTCCTGGAAACTCTGGAAGTTGAAGTCCACAAGTCTTAAAGTTGCCAAGGTTGGAGACCCCTGGACTAGAGCCAATATTTTTTTAAAAAGCAGGCCAGTAGGTTTTAAATAAGCTAAAAGTGATGAAGAATAAATTATCAAATAAAGTGTACATACTCCACAATAGTTATAAACTGTCCATTTTAAAAGACATGTGTTAGTACAAATTTGGAACCCGGCCCAATATTTCTTTTTAACCTAATCTAAGAGCCACTTTTTAAATTATACCTTAGACGCTAACATTTTCATTGATTAGGCTTTTGAGAAATATATCCTAACTTTATGATTGCAATCATAAGCATAAATACTTAAGAATCAATATACTGTATTTTTCGGAGTATAAGATGCACTTTCCCCCCACAAAAAAGAGGGTGAAAATTTGGGTGCATCTTATACACTGAATGTAGCCCCTCCCACCCGCCGGCCCCTACCCTTTGGCCTCTGCCTCCCAGCAATTTGCCTCCTTGCAGCAAACAGCAAACAGCCCATTTCAGTTTCAGCTTCAGCACAGCCTGATTAACACAAGCAGCTGATTGTCGGTTGGATCGGCCTCCCAACCATCAGTTGTTTCAGGCTGCAGGGATTGTCATTGCCTATTGCCCATTCCGATTCCCACCACCCAAAACGGGTGGAAAATGGGGCGTGCAGAGCAGTAGTGGGATTCAAATCCCGGCGCTACCGGTTCATTATCAGTAGTCCATGGGCGCACGCTCTCGCTTTGTGAGTGCGTAGTGCTTCTGCGCATGCACAGAGTGTTTTTGATGACATCTGGGTAGGTGAGCAGAGCCTCCCGCCACCGCCACTACCAGTTCACCCAAACCGGGGTGAACCAGGAGCAACCCACCACTGGCGCAGAGGTTGAAAACTGAGGCGGCAATAGGCTATGGCAATCTGTGCAGCCTGAAACAGCTGATCCTCAGGAGGCCGATCCAATTGACAATCAGCTGGTTGTGCTAATCAGGCTGTGCTGAAGCTGAAACTGAAACGGGCTGTTTGCTGTTTGCTGCAAGGAGGCAAATTGCTGGGAGGCAGAGGCAGATTATTTTTCTTGTGCTAATCAGGCTGTGCTGAAAATGAAACTGAAACAGGCTGTTTGCTGTTTGCTGCAAGGAGACAAATTGCTGGGAGGCAGAGGCAGATTTTTTTCCTTGTTTTCCTCCCCCCAAAAGGTAGGTGCGTCTAATAGTCTGGAGCGTCTTATACTCCGAAAAATACGGTATATAATGTTGAGTAGATCTGGAAAATGTTAAATTATAATTCCATTTTTTAAAAGGTATCTGTCTTTTAATAGTATTTGTTTTGGGGGTTTCAGTATTTGTTCTGGAGATTGGCATGCCAAACATGTTTCTATCACCTTCGCTGAGATCGTACTTCGAACAGATCACACTCCAGAAATTAAAGAACAACTCAATCTGATTTGCACCATGGCAGAATATCTCCACTTGGATCCTTCCTCACTCACGCTTATCCCAGTCGAAAACTCCCTAAATAAGTATTTTCAGAATCTAACCGTATTGGCTGAAGATATCAGATACATCAACTCTACAACAAGCCATCATGTAGGACTCTGTTGGCCAGTTGGGTTGGGGGTGTTTGCGATGCTGTCTGAATTGGTGCGAGTTCTGAGCCACAGTGTCGAGTCGGACAATCTCTCGCGGCTCCTGGGCTATGAAATTGTCGGCTGGAGAGTCCTTAAACAAGGTTATGAAAAAAGAAACCCCAACAAGTGGCAGAAGAGGAAAATGGCCACCCCGAAACCTACATGGAGACCAACCCAAACTCAGAACTTCACCGTTTTGATAGCTACTGTGCCAGAGACACATTCAGTTGTGAAATCCGTAGCAAGTTCATCACTTGTCAATAAAACCACTTTCTCTATTATCCATCCTTACGTGGACCTCAGTACACAACCTGTAATCGTCGATATGGATTTGGAGACCCCTCAGGTCTCCAAATCTACCATGTTTCACTATCTCTCTTCGGAGCTTTCGCCTTCCTTGATGCTAAGCTCCACAGAATTTGACGAAAAGGGGACTTTTGAAACCCCACCAATATCAGAGCACCTATCGTACGAAGCATTGCTAGATACTTCAACACAAGAGGATTTGTCCACAACTCAAAAATGTGAACCGAAGGATAATTCCACATTCTATTACTTCAGCTTGTTCATGCCTAGGACCAAAAGTCAGTTCTCAAACTCTGTTCACCACTCAAGGGACATTTTACCAGAAGAAATGTCTTCTACATTATCATCTCCAGAACTTTTCTCAGGAGAATTAAGAAATCTAAATGACCATAGCCCGTTCATGCATCGAACAGTGTCTAGATTTAAATCTGGAGATGTCATTTCTATAAGCGAACTTTCTCTGCCTTCCATGGTGACGTTAGCATATTTAAGGATATCATCTTCATCACCATCTAAACTGTCATTTTCTAGTGTTGCAATATATCTGCCCTTCTTACATGACAGCTATCAGAATCCAAAATTACTGAATGTCTACACTTCTGTCTCAGAGACTTTTATAACATTAGCACCAACAAAAGAGATAGACGCTTCCGAATTGATCAAAAGCTCCATCTCAACCAACATCCCATCCATAGTTGATGCTATCGTTGCAAATGGTGATTTTAATCCCAAACCTGGTTCTCCGTCCGATGGAAGCCCAACTCAATTATATTACTGTAATAATGATCTAACATCATCAAAACATTCCACAGATACGTTAAATAACAGTGCTTTCTTCTCCAGTAAAACTCTGCTAATATTTAGCCTCCTGTCTAAATCAATTATTAACCCCATGCTTTTTCCTTCTTTCTCCTTATCAGTTCCACTGGAATTGACATTATTGTTTGGATCTAGTAATATATCCCCGATGGAAAAATTGCCCGAGAGAAGACAGGTTAGCTCAGACGGAATAAACACCCGTGAATCTTTTACAACTATTCCGTTAACCTACAGATTTGTTACGACAGGAAACAGTGTTTTAGTAGTTAGGAAAACTGAAACGGACACTTTCCTGCGGATAAAAGGAACAACTCTGCTTTCTATCACAACATCCAGTGCTGTTATCTTAAGCGGCAGATTCCTTAGTCAAGGAGAGAGGTCTCATAGAAAAAGCCAGGCATTGGAGTTGCTCTCTTATGGATCTTCATGGATTACTCGCCCTCTAGAACTTGCTAACACCTCCAGTTATCATTTTTCTACAAATCAGTGTGACTCTATCCACAATTTAGTTCGGACTCCCGTGTTAGAACCTGTTGCTTTGCAACGGGATATAAACAATTTAAGTTTGGAAAGTTCGTTTGGAACCAAAACAAACGTCCAAATTACAAGAGAAATTGTCTCAAAATTGAAAGAAGCGGACATTGTTTTCAGCCGCGAAGGAGTATCCACAGAGAATGGACTTCACGCCACTACTCTGTACCAGGAAACACAAGGTAAGTCGTGGGGTTAATTAGTTCAGGTAGTCCTCAACTTATGACCACCATTGAGCCCAAAATTTATGTTGTTGAGCAAGACACCCCGTTTTACGATCTTGTTGTTAAGTGAACCACTGAGGTTGTTGAATTGGTCACACAGTCATTAAGTGAATCTGGCTTCCCTGTTGATTTTGCTCGTCAAGAAGGTTGCAAAAGAGGGAATCGTGTGACCACCACTCCCCCGGAACGCTGCGACCGTCATCAGTGTGAGTCCGGTTTTTTTTTTAATTTGATTTATATGCCGTCCTTCTCCGGAGACTCAGGGTGGCTTACAATGCGTTAAGCAATAGCCTTCATCCTTTTGTATATTTATACAAAGTCAGCTTATTTCCCCCACAAACTGGGTCCTCAATTTACCTACCTTAGAAAGGATGGAAGGCTGAGTCAACCTTGAGCCTGGCGAGATTCGAACCTGCAGTAATTGCAGGCAGCTGGTCTTAATAACAGGGTGCTTTAGACCACTGTATTACCAAGGCTCCTTGGTCCGTTGCCAAGCATCCGAATGTAAATCCCACAATCGTGGGGATGCTACGACGGTTCTAAGTGTGAAAAATGGTCTTAAGTACCATTGTCACTTCAAAGGGTTATTAAACGAACTGTTGTAAAATCCATACCTGTATACATTTTTAGTACATGTGGTGCAGTAGTGGGTTTCACTTACCTTCGCTACCGGTTCGGAAGTGTGAGTGCGCACATGCGTCGGTGATGACATCCAGGCAGGTGGGTGGAGCCTCCCACTGCCACCGCTACTGGTTGACCCGAACGGGGGCGAACCAGTAGAAACCCACTCCAGGAACTAAGTAACGATTACTGAGGTACCACTGCAATACAAAACTATTTAGAAAGTACATTTGAACTCTTAAAAAAAAGTCCTATCCATAACTTGGAAATAAGGAGCCTTCAATATGAAACGGGGGTCCATCTCTTTCTAGACAAGTCAACCAGGGGCATCTAGAAAGAGCCCAGTTGCCTTCTTCATCGTTGGATAGATTGCTTCTCCCAAAGATGCTTTTTTCAAGAGGCAAGTGGACTTTCTGATGTTCTGGAATCTTCAGCTTCCAGAGCTGTAGATGCTTCTTGGATGAGAAGAGAAACATCTTCAAAGAAAAACATGAATTCCAGTTCCCTCTTGAAAAAAGCACTTTTGGGACTACCATGACCTGGATGATAGAGAATCTAATTCACGCAGCAAAGAGCGTCTTAACTTCCTGCGCCTGTGTATGGTTTGCCAATTGCCCAGTGGCACATAGGACAGTGCTCCAGAGGGTCAACGTCATTGCCCAGAGGATTGTTGGTTGCCCTCTCCCCTCTTTGGAAGAGCTTGATAGCTCCTGCTGCCTTAAGAAAGTTCAAAACGTTCTTCAAAGATCCATCGCATCCTGGCCACTCCTTATTTTTTGAACTATTACCGTCTGGCAGACGGTACAGGACAATAAAAACAAGGACAAATAGGCTGAAAAACAGCTTCTATCTTAGGGCAGTTACTATGTTGAATTCTACTGTATAGTGCAATATTAATGCAATATCATAGGTTTTCAATTCAATTGTATAAAATGTGAAGGGTGTGTGTTTGTGTTTTATTTTTATAGGTTATGATGTACACTGAAGATGGCATTTAATTTCGTTGTACGAGGTGCAATGACAATAAAGCAAACTAACTCATTTTTATACAGGTCAGCCAAACACTCCTCCCAGGGTCATTCACGCCATTAAGTGGATCGCAGCAACTGTCGGACACGAGTTCTCGTTTTCAATACCGCCAGAGACATTTTATGACCAAGAAGACGGGAATTCAACTCAGCTGAACCTCGGAATGAACTCGGTCGACGGCTGCCCGACAGATCCGGAAAGCTGGTTACAATTTAATGCCAGGGATCAAACTATGTCTGGTTATCCACTTGATCCCGATTTCCAGTATTCCCCTCAAGCGTTTTTACTCTTTGCCATAGATTCGGGAGGATTAAAGACCGAAGATAAATTTGTCGTAGAAATATTCAAACCAACTATTATCCCGTGCCACGTTTATACGGTAATCGCAACCAATAGCTACCACTCATTCCTGAAAAACAGAAGTAGGATTCACTTCTTTTTAAAGAAACTTTCCGATTATTTGTTGGCGGAGAGTCCCGGGGATGTGGTCCTGCTTCATCTCAAAAGTGGATCCGCCGTGTTCATGTGGTACAACAAATCATTTTGCTCAAAGACTGAGAACTGTGCAAGAGATGACATCCAGGAGGTGCTCACCAAACTAGGAAGGCCTGGAGAAGACGTCCATCCAGATTTCGCGGAGGCCATGTTGCCAGAATTCACAATTGAACAAATCGGAGAGGTGGGATACGCTGGGATTTGCTTGTCCACGACCAAACCAACAAACGAGTCTGTAGTGTTCAACAGGACTCTCACTGGGTTTAAAGGCAGCAACTGTTGGATAACAAACGCACTCTTGGCCTTGTTAATTGTTGTGTGTTCCACAACTCTAGCGTTCCTCATAGTTGTCCATTGTCAGAAGTATCGCAAGAAAACATTTCAACCGCAGTGTCCACCTACCTGTGGCCGCGTCGACTTCAAGATGGACATGCAGACTTCGCGCAAATCTCCTCTACTGGAAGAGGATGTTCCTCCATCGACTCGGTTACCCGTGTCAATGGTTTCTCAACAGTGTTCCTTCAGAGCAAATCAAGGTCTGGTTATCTCAAGGCTTCCACCTCCTCCAAAGTATAGACTTCCGCCATTGTATGGAAGAAGGGATCCCGGATGATCCTACTCGCTTCTTCCAATGCAAGTCTATTCTCATTTATTTATTAAATTTATATGCTGCTCTATCCTGCGATCCAAAGCGAGCCTATGTACAACTCTATCTGAAATCTGCAATTCATTTATTCTTTTTATACCTTCTAGCCCAGGGGTGTCAAACTCAATCTCATTGAGGGCCGCATCAGGGGGGGCGGGGGGGCGTGGTCGACTGGGTGGGTGTGGCCATCTTGATGCCACTCCCCAAACTGCTGGCATATTTCCTCTTTGCATTGGGTAGACCGGGCTGAAGCCACACTGGCAGGCCCCTTAGATTTTCCAGGATGGCCCCGCGGGCTGGATCCGACCACATCATGGGCCGGATCCGGCCCGCAGTCCTTGTGTTTGACACCCGTCCTAGCCATCAAGAAATTGACCGTTTTTTTCTGCAAAAAGTTCCCCGTATAATTAATTATACATTTGGATATGTTATTCCAAATGTCGTGATAAAAATCATGTAGCTAACTAAGAACCTTCCCCGCTACCCCTTCAATAGGAAGGGATAGTGGTTCCATATTTTGGTCACCAGCAGAGTATTACATACCCGTTCTTGTGTTTGAGTTGTGATGATAGCATCCTTTGTAGGCAAAGGCACCGAGACAATGCTATCTATTTTATACTGTTTAAAAAAAGGAAGACTTCCTCTTTAGACATGCCCATTAGTGGAGCCCTCATTGTTAGAGCTGGTATTTGTTTATTAATCAAATTGATAAATTTGATTAATAAATAAATTGAATTTGAAATAAATTCCAATTTATCAATTTGATTAATGTATCTCACCAAAGGTGACAAATGAGAATTAGAAGAAGAAATAAAAATAAAAAATGTACAATATATAAAAATCTTACAGGCAGTCCTCGATTTACGACTACAATCGAGCCCAAAATTTATGTTGTTCAGAGAGACAGTTGAGTTTTGCCTCATTTTACGACCTTTCTTCAGTTATTAAGTGAATCACTGCAGTTGTTATGTTCATAACATGGTTGTTAAGCGAATTGGGATTCCCCGTTGACGTTGCTTGTCAGGTCGCAAAAAGGGATCACATGACCCCGGGATACTGCAACCGTCATAAATACGAATCAGTTGCCAAACATCTGAATTTGAATCATATGACCACGGGGAGGCTGCAACGGTCATAAGTGTGAAAAAATGATCATGTCCCTTTTTCCAGTGGCATTGTAACTTCAAACGGTCACTAAATGAACTGTCGCAAGTCGAGGACTACCTGTGACATATCAGAAAAGAAAAGAAACCACAGGAGGAGGAGGAGGATTTTAAAAAAATGAAGGGAGGGATTTCCTCTTAAGGGACAAAAAGAAAACTTAAATTGTAATTCTAAGTAGAATAGGTTGAGTTAATCCTTTCCTCATAGCCCCATCTTAAGTGATCATGAAGGTTTAATGTCAACTCGCAAAGCATCCCTGGCCTGCTCTTGAGTTGCAAGGGGGATGGGAAAACGGCAAAGCAGCACGGCAGCCAAAAACAAAAGCACATTCCAGACATATCTCTCTCAAGGCTCTCTCCCAGGGTTACACACAGTGGCCGGAGGGGAGTGATCTCTACAATCCATAAAATTGCTCTGTTGGCGAATGTGACTGATGACACACCCTGGGGGGAAAACAGGGTCAAGTCTGGGCCATAAATTATGTGGGGTCAGAGTTGGCTTCATTGGAACACTGACAGCAAGCCAACTTTGCCCCCACGTAATTTGGCCAGACTTGCCTCACTGCAACACAAGAACTAGCCAGTTCACACAACATGTGAGTTTCCTTAAGTGGTTTTCTACGGAATTGTGGTCTAAAACAGCCTTATCAATCTTAGCAACATTACAATGTGTGGACTTAAACTCCCAGAATTCCCCAGCAAGTATGGATGACGTTAACAGAATTTCACTAAAAGCCTGGACTCTGAAGTATAGCAATGTGATTTAAACCAAAGAAAAAACTCAAGTAGCAAGCATTGTGATTTTCTTAAAAAAAAAAAACAATCCAGCAAAGTCCTTTTTATGCAGTCGTAAAGATCTGAGTGTAAATTGAAATTCTCTTTGGTTTTAAGAGTCAAATGGGGTTTGGAACAAATAGTATATTTTATTTTGCATTTTCATACAAAAGCGCTAAAATTATTACAAAAATGTAAAAAGCAATCGAAGTAACAGAACTGTACAGTTAGATAGAGATATCAAATCAGGCATTCAAAGTTTACAGATCGTGAACAGAATTCACTGCCGGCTGGGTTTCCCATTTTCTGTGGTTTCCATTCTAAAACAAATCAAAATTACAAGGTTAAATGAATATCTTTGTCATTTATCTAAAAATCAGACAATGAGGCTGAGTGTCACATTTATTGTTTCGCTTTTAAACCTAAAAAGAGGTACAACCTTAAAAATTATGTGGAGAGAGCAGGGTAGAATAAAAACAGAGCAAACATTGTAGTTTCTGGACAGTAGTTCCTGGACTGATGGGGGTTTTAATTCTAATTTAATTTTAACTTGTTAGTCTTCATTGTACTTTTGACTATTAAATTATGAGATTTGGATTTAATTGTTTAACTTTTTATTAGATGTTTCTTAACTGTTGTGAGCCGCCCTGAGTCCGGCTGGAGATAGGGCGGCATATAAATCTCATTAATAAATAAATAAATAAGTTCCATTATAGCCAATTTGCAACCATTATTTAATTCAGTTTTCCTTATATGTGCAACTCTTGCTGAAGATCAACTTATTTTATCTTGCTTTAGAATCAACTGAATTTTTGGGGATGGAAGTTTATTTCATCAATCCATAGCACAGGATCGAAATAAGCAGTAAATACCCATCACAATTAGACTGATGGGAAGCAAAGCTGATTGTCCTGCATTATTCAAGGCCAGCCAGCTCTTATAAACTTCAATTTAACATAAATTTCCAAGCTGGTTTATGTACTCTTCAACTTTAATTGCCGTTTTAGAATAGAACAGAATTCTTTATTGGCCAAGTGTGATTGGACACACAAGGAATTTGTCTTGGTGCATACGTTTTAAGTTTAGGAATTCGGCCTGGGGATTTCTGTTGAGTTTAGGAAATTAAGTATATTCTTAACATACTGCTTTTTATCAAACAACCAATGTCCATATAAATTTGCAAGACGATTATTTGCAACAATTAAATCTTTGAAATTTTTCAACGGTTGAATAAAATGTTCGTCTTTTTGCTCTTTATATATAATTCTTATTGTAAATGGCAAACATATACATATACATACACACACACACACACACAATCCTCTTTTAATGATCCCATAATCCCTTGCGGGGTGGAGTCTGGGCAATTGAATCAGTGATGAAATCTAAAATTTATGACTATCGGTTCTGTGGGCATGGCTTGGGGGGGAGGGGGGTAATGTGACTGTGTGAGCGTGGCCAACTTTTTTTTTTTTTTTACTTTTAAAACCGAAGAAGAGGTTGTATAAAAAATGTTTTTAAAAGAAAAAAAAGCCTCTGCCGATCAGGCAACTCAGCTGGGATCGTCAGAGGCTTTTAAAAGCATTTTTTCTACAACCTCTTTGGCCAAAGAGGTTGTAGAAAAAATGCTTTTAAAAGCCTCTGACGATCCCAGCTGAGCCGTGCGATCATCAGAGGCTTTTTTTTTTTTTTACTTTTAAAAGCATTTTTTTCTGCCGAAGAGATTGTAGAAAAAATGCTTTAAAAAAAAAAAGCCTCTGATGATCGCACGGCTCAACTGGGCGGGGGAGGGGGGGGAGGGAGAGATTTTTGCTGCCGGTTCTCCGAACCACCCGCCTCCATCGCTACAGGATCGGGCAATCTGGTCCGAACCGGCAGCATTTCACCCCTGAATTGAATAGAGCTAGCAGAGTGATTTAATGGCTGGATGATGTTCCTGTTGCCAATGCAGAGTTATGTTCAGTAGATATATTCTCATTGTGCCGAGGGAGAAATATCTGCCTCTACCTAGGATTGAACTCAGCCTCCTGACTGTGAGGTGAGAGCTCCACCTCTGGGCCACCGCACCACACACACACACACACACACACACACACACACACACACACACACTAACAGAATATCTTAATGCCATCATTCTGAACAAAGACAAGTGAAGCTCAATTACCTTGCATATTACTTATTAAGTTTACACTTTAATGTACTGATGGGCAAAATGTTCAGATACGTTATTAACCAGAAATAACCCCCCATCCTGTAGCAAGCTATGTGGAGATACAAACCCGTTCTCCTCTTTAAGATGCTGGTACAGCTCGGCTTTATTGTTGACAGAACTTAAGCGGCCAATAAATTCTTGATGCTTCCTAGAATTTGCAGCATTAATCCTGTTGCTCCAAAGGGACAGAAGGGATATTGGCCCTAAAAGACAAAAATCCACAAAGAAAATCTAAGCGCCCTCCAGGTGCAGAATTTTTATAATCTGTTCAATCTACGATGCAACCATGGTGCTGGCTTATGCCTTGTTGAAATTAATACGATTAATGCCATGGGGATGAACTGACACCGAACAAGCCTATCCTTCGGGTTTTAATTCTACTCGCTTTTGTGGAATAAGTCCACGCCATAAATTCAGGCAGAATCTAAATAGGTAGGATGGATCTGCAGCTGTTTGCTTCATAAAAGTTTAAGTGCAGTCCGTACAATCATTCTGTTCCTTAAGTGCACATTTTTTGCTTATACATAAAAAATATGCCCTCCTGTTCACCGGTTCACTTTTTTTGGATGGCTTGAAATGATTTGGATTTTTATTTTTGTACCTTTGTTTTTTTCCGGCCCTGGCAAGTCATCCATTGCAACAAGGGGCTTCTTGTTGGGGGGCTCCGGGGAATCCGGTGAGTCTTTAATGACTTCTGCTTCTGCAAGTTCCTCTTTTTCACGATCCAATAAACCTTTTAACCTGCAGAGACCAAGAGAAAATTACTCGGTGACCTCGCGGATGCTGGGATGACCCGGGGCACAGCACAGAGGCAACACAAGTCAGCTGATAATTCAAACTACCCCTTTATTGCTCCAACGTTCCCCAAAAAAGCTCCCACGTTTCTGGCAAGCCCCAGAGCAAAGTGATCACACCACACGGACACACACCTCCAGCAGCCTCTGGCCGCAAGTAGTCCAGCCCAACGCTGTGAGCACAACCACTGCAAAGCAAGAAATCCAGCGGGGCAAGGGAATAAGTCAATGAGTCCAGGAAGCAAAGGAATAAGGCAATTAATCCAGGAAGGAAGGAAGGAAGGAAGGAAGGAAGGAAGGAAGGAAGGAAGGAAGGAAGGAAGGAAGGAAGGAAGGAAGGAAGGAAGGAAGGAGTCCATGCGAATCCATCAACCCTGAGAAGCTCACCTTTCTGATTCCTGCCAAGATTTTTCCGATTCATAATCTTTCCCCGCTTTCTCGGACTTGTCCTCTTTTTCTTCTCTCTTCCTGCCTCGTTTCTTGCGCTCTTCTTCTTCAGGAGGTTTACTTCTGCAAGTCAGAAGACACTCCAAGACCCGCTGGTGTTTATCCGAGTTGGCGATGTGAGCCCTAACAAGGGTCTCCAGTTCATTCCACATGATCCTGTACTGTTCGTCCCTGAACGAGAACACAAAGGAGGGATCCCAAAGTAAACAAAAACAACAACAACAACGGAGCTCCCACATCGAATTTTACTTTTACTTCGGTTGTTTTCTTTTTTCTGGAGGCCCAAAATTTATCAGTCTATCTCTCTCTCTCGTCCATCTATCTTCTACAGTATCTATCATCTCCTCCTCTCTCATCTGTCTGTCTGTCTGTCTATCTATCTCATCTATTTATCTCTGTCTGTCTGCCTGCCTGCCTATATCTATCATCCATCCATCCATCCATCCATCCATCCATCCATCCATCCATCTACCTACCATTATCTATCATCTATCTATCTATCTATCTATCTATCTATCTATCTATCTATCTATCTATCTATCTACCTACCTACCTACCTACCTACCTACCATTATGTATGTATCTATGTGTCTATGTATGTATCTACCTACCATTATCTATCATCTATCTATCTATCCATCCATCCATCTACCTACCATTATCTATCTATCTAATATCTATCTATCATCTATCTATCACAATTGAGCCCAAAATTTCTGTTGCTAAGGGAGACAGCAGTGAATTTTGCCCCATTTTCCAACCTTGCTTGCCACAGTTGTTAAGTGGATCACTGCAGCGGATCACATGGTTGTTAAGTGAATCTGGCTCCCCCACTGACTTTGCTTATCAGAAGGTCACAAATGAGGCCCATGATTTAATTAGGGCATCTGGAACCCTGACGATTATATGTTGGTGGTGGGAAGGAACTTGCTCATCTCTACATCCAAAATTTCATTTTAATTACATACTAAAAGATAAAAAAAATACACCCTTGCCTTTTCGGGCCCTTCCCTCTCGTTCCAACGGTGGATATGGGCAAGGGATCATTTTTCCTTTCCATTTCTACCAGACTGTAAATGGTTTTCTGACAGGTGAGTACATCTTCATCCGTCAGGGCTTCTTTGACAATGACGCTGGCGAGTGGCACCACCTAGAAGATTAAAAAGAAACGAAAACGAAAATTCTTTGTGAATTTCCTCGATAAGCATATCAACTGTGATGCTCAAATTGGGTTTTCAATGGAGTGAATTGTTCGCATTGCTGAGTTTCATTATTGGATGGATTTCCAGGCCAATCACATCCAGCGACAGACAGAACCACAGAAGTCTCACAAATCTTATGAATGGTAACAGCTATAAGGAAGACATAACTTGGTTTCGTGTGAATGCTTTCACATACAGGTAGTCCTCGACTTACAGCAGCTCATTTAGTTACTGTTCAAAGTTGCGACAGCACTGAAAAATAGTGACTTAGGACCCTTTTTCAGACTTACGACCTTTCCAGCATCCTCGTGATCACGTGATCCAACTTAATAACTGTATAACTTAACCATCAAGCAATCATCCCAAGGACAGTCAATTGCCCAATATACTTTTTTTTTAAGTCAAGTTTTTTTTATTTATATATACAGTAAGTATTTTGAATACAGCGTATTGTCCGGCCGTACCATTTTACAGAACAACAACAAAAAAAGTAACAGATACACTGATAGTAGTAATGATAATACAACAGAATGATTCTAACCATATTTATAATTATATTAGCTTATTTATGATCCTATTAATTATATTAGCATACTTATAGTTATAAACAACATTAATATTTTACTTAAGCATAACAACACTCTAAGGGAGGCGGTGGCTCAGTGGCTAAGACGCTGAGCTTGTCGATCGAAAGGTCGGCAGTTCAGCGGTTCGAATCCCGAGTGCCACGTAACGGGGTGAGCTCCCGTGACTTGTCCCAGCTTCTGCCAACCTAGCAGTTCGAAAGCACTTAAAAAAATGCAAGTAGAAAAAATAGAGACCACTTTTGGTGGGAAGGGAACAGCGTTCCGTGCGCCTTTGGCATTGAGTCATGCCGGCTACATGACCACGGAGACGTCTTCAGACAGCGCTGGCTCTTCGGCTTTGAAACGGAGATGAGCACCGCCCCCTAGAGTCAGGAACGACTAGCACATATGTACAAAGGGAACCTTTACCCTTATCAACCCTCTTTCTTCATCTAATTTCTACCTCTCATCTCTAACCACTGATAAAACCTATTCCACCTTAAATAATATTCTGTATCTCCTTTATCTTTTATGTTCAATGTCAATCTATCCATCTCTGCACAATCCCAATATTTTCTGAATTATATTTTCATCTAATGGGGCGTGATTCCCCAATTTACTTGGAAGAGTTCCACCTTCAGTGAGATTTGAACATCTGCAAGTGAAACGTGCCCCGATGGCTGGGAACTCAAGGCCCCCAGGATCACCTACCGCCTGCATGTTGAATATGGTGGTCTGTGAAATAATCATGGGCCAGTAACGGGTGTGTTTCTCCAGCTGGTCTTTGGCACGTTCCAAGGGAACCTCGAGGCTCTCATCGTTCTTGTACCTAGGCTCTAGGAAAGGAGCGAGCCTATTTTCTCTCATGAATTCACCAAAATCCTACGTAGAAAAAATAAATAAAATAAAATACAATCAGCTGTCTTTCCAAGAGATAGCTAAAAGACGACGTCTGTTCTAGTCACTGCATCTTTTTTCATATTAAATTAACTCGGTTTGAAAGAGTTTGTTCACAGTGTTCAATGTAACAATATATAGAAAAATTTCGACTTAAAAAAAAAATTACTCGTGCGCTGTTTTCAAAAGCTGGGACATTCACACATTCTAGTGACATCGAATCTGTCATCACTGAGGATCAAGGATGGTTCATATCTCAGAGCCTATTTCTATTAGGATTGAAGCTTAGAGTTTAACCTTTGTGTTCTGACCCAGCTCCCCAAACACAACAAATCCTCTGTATTTAAATCAATGATTCCTTTATTAGGAGTGCCAGCAGCCCCGGCAAAAAGTTTCTATCAACGCAGGCTAACAAGTCTGTCTGGCCAGAAGATGAATAGTTTTCTGCCACATCTATTCATCTCCGCCCCCTGCTTTTTATCCCCAGAGCTAGCGTGGGACTTCACTAGCAGTTGGTAGCTCTTCCGTCCCAAGGACTGGCCCATAGATTTCCACTACTCTCCTCTCCTCTGCCTTCTGGCATTCGGGCATCAGGTTCTGGACCCAGTTGTTCCTCCTCTTCCTCATCAGCCACCTCCAGACCTGGGGGCTACTGACTCTCCATCTGAGGGATGATGGACAGCCCAGGCTCCGCCTCTCTCTCTCTCTCTGCCAGCTCCATTCCCTCTTCCCCCTCGGAGCTCTCAGGTTGCCTGGATGCTGGCCCTGACTCTCACGCCTCCTCCTCCTCCTCTGATTTGGCTGCTGGAGGGGCCGCCACACTTTGTTTTCGATTTCAGCCAAACTCACGGTAATCCTGTAGTCGGTGACTCGGCCCCCACATCCTTCACTTATGGAAGGGGGATCCTCCAGAATGGATCGAGAAGTGCTTAACACGTGCAGGAATATCTCCCCTCCGTGACTGCTCAGCATGTGACTGATTACTTTAGAGCCAGACTTGCGGGGTTGCTCCAACAATACAGAACGGCCTGTGGGGAAAAAAAGGAAAATATTTGTTCATTATTTTGCGTGATGATCTGCGCGACACCTAATCATCCTTCTGGTTTATAATAAAGAAGAAATCAATCAAGGAAGAGACTTCTAGACTCCAAGAAAGAGATTTTCCTACAGCGGAAGAAACATTCGAGTTAGATCGAAAGCTGCAGGTGAACAGGCATCATAAACTGGTGAATACTATGAAACCCAGCTATCCAAGGTTAAATTCAAGAGATGCTCGTTTTTGAAAAGACAATTTTACCACCAGTCAAACAGGACCACGGTATGTCTCCTTTGGGCATAGATTAAATGTTTATATGTAATTTTTTTTATTTTAAATTTGATTTATATGCCGCCCTTCTCCGGAGACTCAGGGCGGCTTACAATGCGCTAAGCAATAGCCTTCATCCTTTTGTATATTTATACAAAGTCAGCTTATTGCCCCCACAATCTGGGTCCTCATTTTACCTACCTTAGAAAGGATGGAAGGCTGAGTCAACCTTGAGCCTTGGAGAGATTCGAACCAGTAGTAATTGCAGGCAGCTGTGTTAATAACAGGGTGCTTAGACCACTGTACTATCAAGGCTCTTTTGATTTGATATATTGCTACTAAAATGAGACTTTGGAAAAAGTGCAGAGAAGAGCAACTAAGAGGATTAAAGGCCTGGAGACTAAAACATATGAAGAACGGTTGCAGGATTTCGGTTTGGCCAGTCTAGAGAAAAGGAGGACTACAAGGGGGAGACAGGATAGCAGTGTTTCAGTATTTGAGGGGCTGCCACAAAGAAGAGGGGGTCAACTTATTTTCCAAAGGACCAGAGGGCAGGACTGAATCCAACCTCTGCCTCAGATGATGTTTCTCCCAGTTCAATCCCAAATGCACCGTCAGTAAATGGCAATCTTTGTTTCGTATGAAGGTTGAGTGAAAATGTTTTACCGTTAAGAAGAAAGTTGGTTAGGCAAGAAGAAGGCCGGCTGTTCACATCGACGGGGGATATTCTGTACGCTCCGGTGCAATAATGCAGTTCTGGGGGGGGAAAAAAGAATTTTTACAATTCTTAGAGAATAACTGAACTTAATTAAAAGTCATATTCTTTACAGAAAGAGTTTGAAGTTGTCATTCAGGCAAGTTTGTTGTTTAAAAAACATGACCCTGCCCCATGGCCATAATTTAGAAGGGGAAAAAAAGGAACAAATAGGACAATCTCTAGGATTAAGTAACACGTGAAAAGCTTTAGATGAAAAATGGATATTTACCGACACTATTTGTTCTGGGGGTACACCATTTTAAAGTGATGGTTTCTTTGAAAGTTCCCTCTTTGCTGCTGCCACCCATGTGATTATCACCTGCGATACACAGTTGGAAGATTGATTAATATAACTTAAGGATATTTTAATAGCAACACGAGTGAAAAAGGGGACAAAATAACGGTCTTGCTACAACAAGCATTAATTAAGGAAAAGAAGAATGCAGGCCCCATTATATTCTGAAGACTGATCCACTGGCATTAATATTACTCTGAAAGACACAGTGACACTGGTTTGAATCCAGGAACATTTTGAACAGAGATTTCTCATTTTTCTTTCTACAAAACTTCCTTGGATGTCAAAATATAATTTTTTTTTTGCTGGTGCAAGAAATGCTGTGGGTCCTAGCCAGTAAGCTTGGATGCTTTAAAATGATATATATAGCGATAGCACTTCAATTTATATACCACTTCACGGTGCCTTACGGCCCTCTCTAAGAGGTTTACAGAGTCAGCACCTTGCCCCCCAACAATCTGGGTCCTCATTTTACGACCTCGGAAGGACGGAAGGCTGAGTCAACCTTGAACCGATTAGGATCGAACTGCTAGCAGTGGGCAGAGTTTAGCCTGCAATACTGCATTCTAACTACTGCGCCACCATGGCTCATAGATGTTCCTTTTGTTGCTGCTCTTGGAAAAAGTATAACATATCCTTATTTATTATCGTTTGTGAAATTTATATTACAGGTTGTCCTCCATTTACAACAGTTCATTCAGTGACCGTTTGAAGTTACAAGGGCCCAGGAAAAAAGAGACTTATGATCGTTGTTCACACTTATGACGTGATCAAGACTCGGACTCTTGGCAATGGCATGTACTTAGGATGGTTGCAGAGTCCCGGGGTCATATGATCTCCATTTGCGACCTTCCGGCAAGCCAAGTCAATGGGGGCAGCCTGATTCACTTAACAACCATGTTCCTACCTTAACAACTGCAGTGATTAACAACTGTGGCAAGAAAGGCGGTAAAATGGCGTAAAATTCATTTAACAAACGTCAGACATTTTGGGCTCAATTCTGGTCGTAAGTCGAGGACTACCTCAATAGATCATTAAACAGCCTGACAACCCTTATACAATGGTGAACTATTTTCTTGTTCCTTTGCAGATACAAAGATTTTATTTTTATTTTTTGCCATACTCACCGCTTTTTAAAAAGTCTACATGGGCTTCCTTATGATGTAGCAGTTCCACATCATAATTGGCAGAGGTGTTGGCATGTTGCTCTTCCTGGATTTTTTTTTTAAACAAACAAACAAACATTGTAACATTACCTGAACAAACATTTTTTTTTAATTTATTTTCTTTATTTTTTTTTTCAATCCGTAAAGGGACAATTCTACCTTTTGCCTTTTAATACAAAATTGCCAAAAGGGGGGGAAAAAATGCTTGCAACACGAATAGATTAGAATTCTGGGGGAAAAAAAGAGATGCCTTCTCTTATGAAAAAAGGACGTAGGCAGCTTGAGCCAACATTATGTTTACTCCAAAAGTCCTACATTGTTCACCTATTTTCACCTAGACACAAATTTCGGATTGCAAAAAAACCTCAAGGTTTCTTGAAATTAACTTTTTTCTGGCCTAGGGAGAAGCAAAGAGGCGAACTCGTTTTAATTGGCGACAAATTAAAATAAAAACACCAATATAAAAACAGATCCAGCACCCACTTCTGTCCAGCGAGTAGATGGCGGATAAGGAAGCTTTTCCATTACTTAAGGAATTAGCAGTAATCGAAAAGCTAGACATTGAGTGGTGCGGTGTCCCAGAGGTGGAGCTCTGGCCTCACGATCAGGAGGCTGTGAGTTTGATCCTGGGTAGAGGCAGATATTTCTCTCTCTGGGCATGATGAGAATATATCGGCTGAACAAAACTCAGGACTGGCAACAGTAAGGGCAGCCGGCCAGTAAACACTCAGCTCCGTTCAGTTGCCCAGACTCCACCCCGCAAAGGATTATGGGGTCGTTAAAAGATGATGAAAAGCTAGCCATTCTTAATTTTTTTTATGGAAGTTTGTTTTGGGGGGTGGGGGGGTTTAACAAGAGAAGCCACACATGATCATATCTGGCTGCCACAGCTGAAGCCTAGAAGCTGCATGCAGAAGGATTAAAAAAAAAAAAAAAGCACTAAAAAAAAAAGCACAATAAGCATTAAAAAAAGCAAAATATAAGCAGGGTTTTTGCAACGGCTGGGGCAGACCGACAAACATGATGTATATGGCAGATTAGCAAAACCAACCGACCGACGTAGGGCTTCGGGTTTTTTTTTTTTTTCAATGAATCATAGAGAAGAAAGAAAGGACAACAGGCAAGAAGAGAAAAGCAGAACGACAGCACGAAGGCCAGTCGGTTGCAAATAAGGTCTTTGCAAACATTAAAAGGCATCTAGTCGAGTGCAATTAAATGCAATTACAATGGCTAAAGCCCTCTGGGCTGAAATTGCGCTTGTGATCTGTACCCAGCAGATTTAGAATCCAGCAAACAATCCTGACTATTATTCTAACTTTTCCTTCTGTGCAGGTGTTTTATTTTTATTTATTTTTTTTAAAAACCAATGCAAACAGAAATACTTCACTTTCTCACATCTCCCCGATTACAATTCATCTATCTGGCTTCCTCGAGCAAGTCGTAATAAGGCCGATAAAGCAATGGGAAAATAAACTACTTTGTTAAAGAAGCTTTGCCCCATTTTGGGACCATGCTTGCCGCCGTTGTTAAGCGAATCACCGCAGTTCTTAAATTAGGATGCCGGTTGTTAAGTGAATCCAGCTTCCCCGTTGACGTCGCTTGTTAGAAGGTCGCAAAAAGGGGATTGCGTGAACCCCCGGGGACACAGCAGCTGCAGTGAGTCGCTTAACGACGGGGGCAAGGAAGGTCGTACAATGAGGCCAAGCTCACTTAACAAACGTCTCACTTAGCAGCAGAAATTTAGGGGCTTGATTGTGTCATAAGTGGAGGACTACCCTGTTTCCCCGAAAATAAGACCCAACCGGAAAATGTCCTAGCATGACTTTTCAGGATGCTCGTAATATAAGCCCTACCCCCAAAATAATCCCCGGTTAATATTGTCAGCCAGATGGATGCATTTGGTACCATGTTTTCCCCAAAAATAAGACCTACCCAGAAAATAAGCCCTAATGCATCTTTTGGAGCAAAAATTAATATAAGAGCGTCTTATTTTTCGGAAAATACAGTACCTACAGATATAGATATATAGATAATCTATATATATCTATAGGTAGTTAAGTAGGTAGCTAGGTAGAGAGAGAGAGAGAGAGAGAGAGAGAGAGAGAGAGAGAGATGAGAGAGAGGGGATAGATAGATAGATAGATAGATAGATAGATAGATAGAGGAATGTATAGAGAGATTATATAGGATAGAAATAGATGATAGACAGATTAGATAAAGATATATAGATATAGATGTAAATACCCTGTTTCCCCCAAAATAAGACCCAACCAGAAAATAAGTCCTAGCATGATTTTTCAGGATGCTTGTAATATAAGCCCTACCCCCAAAATAATCCCCAGTTAATATTGTCAGCCAGATGGATGCATTTAGTACCGTATCTCCCCAAAAATAGGACCTACCCAGAAAACAAGCCCTAATGGAGCAAAAATTAATATAAGACCCGGTCTTATTTTCAGGGAAACACGGTACCAGTAACAGAGCCTGATTTGGGGAAGGACTTTGCTTTCTTGCTTTCTACTTGTTACAAACACCTTCGTGTGTTGCGTGGACGTGGAAACGAGACAGAGGGGGAGAAAGGCTGGCTAGGTCACTAATATGCACAAGGGGCAGCAGGGGGGAAGATTCTAACACAGGCTTTGGAAACAAAAGAATCACAGACAAAGTCATTTGAAGCAAAATAAGGCTATTGTTCCCCCTAAAATAAAATTAAAATTCCAATGCCACATTAACAATTGAATAAATTGCTAAAAAGCCAAGAAGGCTCTTTGTTTGTTCTGTGATCCTTTTTTCTTTCTGTTTTTTTTTTTTTCTTTTCCCCTTCTTCCTCCTCCTCCGTCAAAATTTACTAACCTGGTCACAGACATTGAATGTAGGCTAATAAAAAGAAGAAGAAGAAAAAAAAACGAGAAACAAGAAAAAAAAAAGGCGATAATGAAGAGGGGGAAAAAAAAAAGCAAAGGCAATCATTTGCAGTAAAATTAATCGTAAAAAATAAAAAATAAAAACAACCCCGCTCGATGGATTTAAAAGGAACGCGGCCCGGTGGCTTTAGCGGGAGGAGGTTGTTCGGGGGGGGGGGGCTTACCTTCATCGGGATGTTAGTTATAGTGGTGGAAGCCAAATCGAAATGCTGCTGAACTAAAAGGTTCAGCCTGGTGGCCAGGTGACGTCCAGCCCGAACGCTATGGACTTCGCTGGTTAAAACAGGGCAGAGCTTTTTCAAAGGAAAGACAAAAGACACACACATATACGCGGACGTGGAATGGACTCCTCCGTAAGCCATCAATTCAGAGAACCATTTCTTTTTTTTAAAAAAATGTATTTCTTCCGTTTGGAAAATGTATATAAGCCCCACCCACCCCCTCTACTAGCGCTCACGGGGACTCTAGGCGGCTTACAGAAAATAAAAACACAAGGTAGAAGATAATATAATGGAATGGAATGGAATAATGTAAGAATATAATAATAAAATAAATAACATAACAAAATAATAAAATAAATAAAAAATGTAATATAATAAATATACCGTATTTTTCGGACTATACGACGCACCGGTGTATAAGACGCACCAAGACTTCGAAGAGGTAAGCAAGAAAAAAATATTTTTGCCCTCCCCAGCCCCCAGGAGCAGTCTGCAGGTCTCCCAAACCCTCTGCGCGCCCTGTTTTTTTTTTTTTTTTTGCAAAAACAGGGGCATTTTTGCCCTTCCCAGCCCCCAGCAGCAGTCTGCAGGCCTCCCAAAGGCTCTGCACACCCTGTTTTTGCAAAAACGGGACACGCGGGGCAGGGCTTCGGGAGGCCAAAAATGGCTGTATTCGGTGTATAAGACGCACCAACATTTCCACCCTCTTTTAGGGGAGGAAAATTGCATCTTATTGTCAACTTGCAAAGCTTTCAAGTTGCCATGAGCAGGAGGGAGGGAGAACTGAAGTGAATTCCATACATTCTTTCTGACCACAATCAGAAGGAGGGTGTTGGGTTTCACAGCCAGCCAAAGTAGTTAATTGGAGAATGTGATTTATGACATGGCCAGAGAGGAGGGGAGAGACAGGGTCATAGGGGAATGTAAATCTACGTAGGATCAGTCCTAACTGCATCCAAGTATTGCCGGAATGTTGCTCCTAATAAATGACTATGTTTCCTTTGAAGTTTGGATCATGGCTCATGAATTAATTAGGGCATCTTTCGGAAACTTGACACTTATACTCTGAAAAGTACGGTAATATATAAAATAAAAAAATAAAATATAAAATAAAGTAAAAAATAATAATAATATAACCCACACACGTACACCCGTCAGTGACAACACACACTTGAATCAACCATTTGATGGGCTCCATCGCACTTTGGGTTCCCCCCAGTCCCATTGAGAAAACCATGTCTTCAGGGCCTTCTAAAAGAGTGTCGCAATGGGGGCCAGTGTAATTTCTGAAGAGATCTGATATTCCACAAGGAGGGAGCCACCACGGAGAAGGCCCTTCTTCTGTGTCCTGACAGATGTACCTCCTTAGGGTGGTGGTGCAGTGGTGAGAGTGCACTATTGCAAGCTAACTCACTGCCCATTGCCAGCAGTTCGATCCTGACCGGCTCAAGACTGTCCTTCTGAGATGGGTAAAATGAGGACCCAGATTGTTGGGGGCAAGATGGTGACTGTGTAAACCGCTTAGAGAGGGCTGTAAAGGCACTGTGAAGCGCTATATAAGTCTAAGTGATAGTGCTATTCCTTGCTTTCCTGCTCTAGTGTGTCGGGTGGATGTGCCAGGTGAGAAACAGTACCTGTGTAAGCTTAACTGATGTTTTAAAGATACAACACACAAACCAATCTGAGTTTATACATTGATTTAAGAAACTTACCTCTTTTTTAAGATGATCGGATACAAGGCTTTCTTCTCCAACAGGATAAGTATGAATTAAAACCAGCTCGCATTTCTGGATCTGCATGAGACTGAAGAAGCCAAATTATTTTGTCATAAAATAAATAATGGCACATTCAATTGTTGAAGAAAACTGAAGACCAAAAACTTTCAGAGGTCACCGGAATGTTTACAGGATTGTGGTTCTTATTAAATTCAGGAAATATCTAGGCAGAAAGAATCTCTAATGCTAATCAATATTCTATGTACTCTCTGACATTTTTCTATGCAAATTTTCTGATAGGAGCATTTGGCCACCAATTTCTCATGACAATGGAGGATAGGTAAGGATTCTCAATCAACTGCCGTATTTCTCAGAAAATAAGACCGAGTCTTATTTTCTTTTAGACTTGAAAATAAGCACTTGGGCTTATTTTCAAGGCGGTCTTACTTTTTTTGAGATGCAGCAGGCCAGACTCGGTGAGCTGGATGCGCCATGGCCTCCATTCCAAACCTTCAGCTTTTGGAATGGAGGCTGTTTGGCGAACAGGAGGAAAATGGGGAGGGGGATTTCGCTGCCTGTCATCCTTCCTCAGTCTGCTGAGCTTGAGGAATGGATGACAGGCAGCAAAATCCCCCTCCCCATTTTCCTCCTGTTTGTTGTGGTCCACCAGCAGCCTGCGGAGCTGGCAGCAGAGTCGGACAGTGAGGAGGCTGGGGAGGAACAGGGGCCAGTGCTGGAGGCTGGAGAAGGCTCAGACGAGGGCTCTGCGTCAGAGGCAGAGATTGGGCCAGGGCCAGCTGGGAGTTATGTGCGGACTCTGGAGCCTCCAGAATCAGACATCAGAGAGGCAGAGGAACAGGGGGAGCCTGTTCCTAGTGAATGCATGCACAGAGCTGCCAGAAGGCAAGAACAGTTAAAACAAAAGGGATGGCTCGGGAGTAAGGCTTGGAGATGATTGGCCCCCTCCCATAAGACATAAAGGAAGAGCAAAGGCACGTGGGCCTTTGCAGGAAGTAACGTTGTGGATGGTGTCGGTTTGTACTTTGAAGCTCCATTTTTGATTCTGGGTTTCTGTGTGGCCTCGCCAAGATAATTGTCAATTAGGTCTTTGGCAGCATGTCAAAGAAGATAAAGGTGGGTGTTTACCAGCCTTATCCGAAGGACTGTGGCAGACTTCTGTTGGACTATTTATAAACTCTTGGTGATTCAGCACGTGCTGTGAATGGAAGGAATTCACAGCCGTGAAAATAAAAAAAAAGAGGGTTTTGGGACTAATTGTGTGCTTTTTACTATATCAGGAAGTCTAGGTCAGAACACTCTTTGCCAAAAAAGCCTTCTGCGAGCCTCCCCAAAAGAGGGAAAAAGCAAAGCAGCTGGCCGCGGAGCTGCCAGCTTCGGGGAAGCGGCCCAACAAGCAGAAGTGCTGCGCCCAGAAACAGAAGGGCAAAAGCGGTATTTGCGCTGCCCCAAGGGGCCAGCAGGCTGCAGCTGCAGCCGGACAGTTGCCCCCCTCCCCGCTGCCACTCGTGCTGGCCACGCCCATCCCCCCCGGGCTTATTTTCGGGGTAGGGGCAATATTGGGCCCACTCCCCAAAAATTAGGGTTGTGTTTATTATTGGGTTGGGTCGTGTTTTCGGAGAAACAGTGTAGTTAAAGATATTGATGAAATAGATATTCTATTATGGAACAATAGAGAATATCTATTCTCTAATGAATCATTAGAGTTTCATTAAATGGATGCGGAATCCTTAGATCCTAAATCCTGGAGACTTGACTGTTCTAATTAAAAATATCAAAAATGGAACTGGGTCCTGTACTATTGGCTCTACCACCGAATTATTCGACTTCTTGTGCAACTCTTCCAGAAGGTCCCACAACTGACGAGCCCTTGCGGATTCTATGTCCACAATGCAACTGCGTACTTCATTTTTAAGATTATATATGCCAAACATAAGTTTTGTGCACTTACTGGTCAGAATTAGCCGCTAACTTATTGTGTTCGTTTATTGTTTCCTGGACAAATTCCTCAAGCATTCGTACATGGCTATCGCTGGAAAGGAAGAGGGGGAAAAAAACACCCAATTTTAGAAAAAAGATATATACAGAGTAATTATTATAACCCATGGAAATGTGAATATGTTTTTGTCAGCGTATAAGATGTATTCATGAATTGGAATAGACAGGAAAAGAGAGAAAGAGAAGTGGGGGACTGGCCAATATTTTCAATCTGAATTGTCGATCAGAAAGGTTGGCAGTTCGGCGGTTCGAATCTCTAGTACAGGTTTCCTGCAGGGGGTTTGACTAGATGACCTCCGAGGTCCCTCCCAACTCTGTTACTGTTACATGGTAACAGGTCAGCCAATGGGGACTGTTTGGTGACCCCAAATGGCTCGGAGCCTGGGTGGCTTAGCTTAACTGTTATGTATAAAAGAGTTGCTTTGTCCTTGCATTATTGCCTCTGTATTATATAGCTTCTGTGATTATTGATTCTGTACTTCTGGATTCTGAGTTCTGGTTTTTCCTGTATGGTTACTGTATATAAAGGAGTTTCTTATATAAATGAATCCTGCTGCATTGTTTACTTGTATGCTGGTTGGATTGCTGCAAACTCTTAACAGTTTTTCATGAAGACTGTTTTTAAAACACGCTATTGTACGGTATCTCCCATTGCTCTAATGAATAGCTTTTTTTTTTTCTCTGATCTGAATTTGAAAATCCGTTAAGTTTTCAATTCGTAACAGTTTTGCCACTGTTTTATCCTGATCTGGAAAACTGGGAGGAAAAAAATACTCAATGGTATAAAATGTTTCTTTCCTATTCCCAAGGAAGAATCACATCAGTATAAGCGTCAGTAAGTTTGCTCAACTCGAGGGAGATTTCTCCTTAACAATTATTTCATTACTAATTTATAACTTAATTCCGAAGTTAATGGAGAAAGGTGGGTTCAGGATCAAATTAATCAAACATGGTGGCAAACCTCGCGTTACGACCACAAAATTAAGTCCAAAATTTATGTTGCTAAGTGAGAAATTTGTTAAGTGAGTTTTTGCCCCATTTTTATGACCTGGTTACCTACAGGACTACAGGACTGCGCCCGGACATATGAAGGATCCCCGACCTCTGCGCCTTCCGTCGCGCTCTGAAGATCCTATTATTTCAGCAAGCTGGTCTGACAGGATAAAGGTTTTTTTAAATTGGGTTTTGATAGGGGTTTTAAAATGATTTTAGTTGGATGTTTTGAATTTGGCCGAATGATTGAATTATTTTAATAAGCTTTTAATTTTTGTTGTACATTGTTTTTACCATGGCTGTTCACTGCCCTGAGTCCCTCGGGAGAAGGGCGGTATATAAATATTTTATTTATTTATTTATTTTTAAATTTGTATACCGCCCTTCTCCCTGAGGACTCAGGGCGGTGAACAGCCAAGTAAAAGCATAAACTACAAACATTAAAATACAATTAAAAAGATATATATAAATTTGGCCCCATGATTAAAAAACAATAACAAACAATTAAAAACATTTTAAAAAGTGTTAGGCCAGCCGGGCTTGCTGGAAAAAGAAGGTTTTAAGGGCACGGCGGAAGGCACCGAGGTCTTGGATTCTCCTTATCTCTGGGGGCAGCTGATTCCAGAGGGTAGGTGCCCCCACAGAGAAGGCCCTCCCCCTTATAATATAATAAACTAACTAACTAACTAACTAACTAACTAAATAACTAACTAACTAAATAAATAAAATATATAATAAACTAAACTAAACTAAACTAAACTTTTCTTGCCACCGTTGTTAAGTGAATCTGGCTTCCCCATTGACTGTTTGTTGGAAGGCCGCAAAAAGGGATCACACAACACCCCGGGACTGTCATAAATATGAAGCAGTTGTCAAGCATCCAAATATAAATTACGTGAGTGTAGTGATGCTGCAGCAGTCATACTGTAGGTGTGAACAATGGCCATAAGTCACTTTTTCCAGGGCCGTTGTAACTTCGAAAGGTCACTTAACGGACTGTTATAAGTCGAGGACTACCTGTATTAACAAATGTTTTCCAAGGTGAATGTTACACTCCCAATCTGCTTAGTGACAAGAGCAAATGGCTACACTCAACTGGTTAATATTTTAGTCACATAAAGTCCTCAACTTACAATAGTTTATTTAGTGACGGTTTGAAGTTACGACAGCACTGAAAAAAAGGGATTTATGACCGTTTTTTTAACCTTACGGCCATTTCAGCATCCCCATGGTCACGTGATCAAAATTCAGACACTTGGCAACCAATTCATACTTACGACGGTTGCAGTATCCTCTGTGTGTGTGTGTGTGTGTGTGTGTGTGACGTGATCCCTTTTTGCGACCTTTTGTCAAGCAAAGTCAATGGGGAAGCCAGATTCCCTCAACAACCTTATTAGTAGCCTAACACCTGCTGTGATTCGCTTAACGACGGGGGCGAGAAAAGTCGTATAATGGGGCAAAACTCACTCAACAACTGTCTCGCTCAGGGATGGAAATTTTGAGCTCCGCCGTGGTCGTAAGTCGAGGGCTACCTGCATAAACCTTACAGACAAATCAGAAGGTGGGTGGGAGGCGGCTTAGCGCCAAGATTGGCCCTTTAACGCGACATTGAACAAACCTCTTTGCGTTAGTAATGCAGATGATCCGCCCTCTGTTTCCCACACGGTCGGCGTTCTCCATTAGCAAGGTCCGAGCCTCGTGCTGGTACTCGGTAATTTTGCAAAGAGCTTCAACGGCCGCTACTAAGCCGTGTAGGATACTGCAGCATTCTGGGTCCACGCGAGGATTGGGAGGCCCGACTGCGGCCAAAGCGGCCATTAGCTGATCAAGAAAGAAATAGGCTTGGTTCCTCCTTAACCTTCTCGGCTTCCAAAGCTAAAGAGACACTCATTAAGTAAAGTTTTTTTCCATATAATTTACAGGGAATGAATCCACCACTCCTGGGGAATGCTTCTTTCTAGTCCTTCTTCTCTAAACCTAAAGCCACCTTCTTAAGCTCTGCTTCGTAAGTGTCCTACCCAGTGGTGGGATTCAAATAAATTATAATAATAATAATAACAACTTTATTGTCATTGTACGTGTACAACGTGTACTCAGCTGTACATCTCCACCCCAGACCACCCCAACGATGCCCTTGATGTGATGTCCCGCTGCCTGGAGGTCGTGCGGGTCTGGATGGGGAGGAACAGGCTCAGACTCAACCCGGGTACCTTCGAGACCGACTTCTGCCACCAGTAGCCTCCCATCGGCCAGTCTGCTCCCACAGAGAGGGTCTCCTCAGGGTGCCATCGGCCAAGTTACGTCGGCTGGCGACACTCAGGGGGAGGGCCTTCTCTGTGGGAGCCCCAGCCCTGTGGAACGAACTGCCCTGGAAATACGTAAGATCTCCGACCTCCGGGTGTTTCGCTGCGCACTGAAGACCCTGTTGTTCCGCCAGGCCGGGCTATCGACATGATAATTTTAAATTGGGGTATTTTAAATTTTTGGGGTTTTAAACCAGCCAAATCTATTTAATTATTTTAATTTTTAATCATTGTTGTGTCTTGTGTTTTAAAATTGGCTGTACACCGCCCTAAGTCCTTCGGGAGAAGGGCGGTATAGAAATAAAATTATATTATTATTATTATTATTATTATTATTATTATTATTATTATTATTATTATTATTATTATTATTATACCCAGTATACCCATACAATGAAATTCACTTAACACCCAAAGACCAGGTCCAACACACATGACAATCCCCAAACACACCCCCACCCACCACAAATTCCCCACCCCTAAACCACCCAAACATCCACACAACAGACCAAGTAATGCTGTCCAACAGCTCACTGATGGTGGCCCTTTAGTTCATGGTTGAGTGCAATTATAGCTCTGGGATAAAAACTATTCAGAAGACGTGTGATCCGAGTTTTAATTGTTCTGTATCCTCTGCCAGAAGGCAACAGTCCAAAAAGATTGTAAGCAGGATGGGGAGAGTCTCTGAGAATGTTGTGCAACTTTCTCAAACAGTCAGATTCGAAGATGTCATCCAGGGCTGGTTAACAACTGGTTCTCTGCCCTGGTGTGGCCAGGGCTGTGACAGGCAGCACTTGGCCTCCTGCATCCCCCCGGGAGTAAAATCGGGCCGCGCCACAACCCTTTGCGCTCTGTTTTAGGCCTAGCAGGCCTCCCTGCAGCCTCCTGGGAGCAAAAACGGGCTGTGGAGAACCCGTTTTCCACCTCCCCAGGCTCCGGAGGCAGAAAATAGAGCCTCTGGGAAGCCTGTTTTCCACCTCCCCGGGCTCCACGCGACCCCTGCACTTACCTGGGATCCAAAATGGGCCACATGGGGACTCCTGAGAGGAGAGGGGCGGGGCCAGCCAGTCGTCAGAATTACCGGTTCACCAAACCAGAGGTAAAAATTAACATCCTGTTCACCCAAACCGATCCGAACCGGCTGAATCCCACCTCTGGTTCTACCATGCTGAAGAGTAGCAGTTGACTGCCTGGAATTTAGACTGAGTTGAATTTAAGCCATGGCTGGGTTAGCCTTAGATTTTGGTAGAATCTAACTCTGCTTGAATCTAACATCGGTCTGCTTTCTGAAGTGACAACAACGGTGTAGATCCTTAATAATTTCATTTACCTCCTGCAAGTTTTGGTCTTCCTGGTTCCACGAGTTTAAGACGTTTGCTCCAGAATCGCTTACAATGAAGTTCGCCTGAAAAGTGTACGTAACAACTTTTAATGATGACAGTTGTGTAACGATACAATCAACACTGCCAAATATTTCCATGGTTTGGGGAAAGCATAACATTAACTGAGTTCCTTCTGGGAACCCTTGCCTTAGCAATAACAATAGCACTTAGACTTATATAGTGCTTCGCAGTGCTTCACGGCCCTCTCTAAGTGGTTTACAGAGTCCGGATCTTGTCCCCAACAATCTGGGTCCTCATTTTACCGGCCTCGGAAGGATGGAAGGCTGAGTCAACCTTCAACCAATGAGGATCGAACCCCTGGCATTCGGCAGAGTTAGCCTGCAATACAGCATTCTAACCACTGGGCCACCAGGGCTCTTAGACTGACAAACATACTTGTTGGGGCCTATAGTCAACCATGAGCTGAAGGATTTGGCTCCTCAGTACATGTACCAGAGGGATAAAATGGTAGCAAAAGTCTGCTATCTTTTTTCCAGGGTTTAGCAGATCATATGAATATTAGTACGATGTGTTAATGCAAAAATGGGTGGGAAGCCTCTATATGACTGGCATTTAGTGTTATGAACTAAATTTTCTTCAGGCTTCTAGTTAATTAATTTTCCTCTATGTATATTTAAAATATAGTAATTTATTACTGAATCTGAAAGATCTTGTATTTTAAACACGTATGTGGGTAAGTTTCCTACAAAGGTAGGAAGTACTGAAGTACTTCTAAGTACTGAAGATGCAAGATATACAGCATGTTAGCCTACGATCCTCAACTGAATTAATAAACAGTACCTTCCAGTGAATTTGAGATCAATATTCTTTGCCTGGTGTTACTAGACAGAATCAAGATTTCACACTGAAGCCTTTATTTGATTCTTGGGGATTTGACTTACCCCGATTGTGGATATATACTCAACAATCGTGGTAGCAGAGAAGCTCTTATTTACAAAACCTTATTGATTATAAAAGATAAGGGATACTTACTAGTTTTTTAAACGGGAATATATCATACATTATCCTGCAGTATTCCATGGAGGACTCCACTGAACAGGTCCAGAGGGATCGAGAGATAGGGGCGAGAGGTATGATTCCCTGCGCCCGATTCTTTACCAGCATATCAAACTCAACATGTTGTCGACAGGATTCTGCCATGTAGGGGCAGTGGTCTACCACAAAAACTGTTTTATGCGACTCCGAGAAAAGCTTCATTTTCTTTCTGCAACAAATTAAAGATTTAACACTACATCAATTAAAAATGAGACTATTAAATGCAAATGATGATACTGTAACAACATTGAACATCCTCTGCGTAAGACAGCTTCTCGCACAAATGAAGAATAATGTTTTAAACAAAATTAAACTATTGGGGCTGCATTGAGGAGAAGGAGAGGGATATCACAAAAATGAAGGTATGGAACTATCTGGTAAGTTTTCAGACACTTATACAAATAATACTTTAGATCTTAAGGGTAAAGTTCTATACCTACTAAATTTCAACTGGCAATTTTTCACTTCACTACAAAGATTTGTTCAGTCCAGTTGTTTTGTCTATTTATATTTTATGTTCCAAATCGACAGATGTTCCATGAACCTCTATCAGATCCCAGCACTGATTAAAAAAACAGTGTTTTTTCCCCTCCCTTTTGGTGTTTTCTTATTCATGTCCTAAGCAGATCTGATCCAACTTGACTTTTCTTGAGATCAGCCAAGGTCAGCCAGGTTCTACAACTTCCTGCCACTGGATTGTGAAACTGGCAGAAAATAAACACACACACAACACACAGATATTGTGGAATGCAGCAGTGGCCAACTGCTTCCTGATTGTTGACAAGAAAACCCCTTGGACAGGTGGAACTAGATTCAACAAAGACTTGGATTCAAGTAAATTGGAGTTTACATCTAAGGTGGAGTAAATATTAACTTAGCACACTTGCCTGAACTCAGCCAAAAACTTAAAGTTAGTAAACTATGAGCATCTGCAGACACAGGCATCCTGGCACTATGAAACAAGCTGACTAAGGCAAGTCGTTTGCACAACAGCACAAATGCGCGCACGGTTATTTTGGTTTCATGGCTTGTCATCCACACCCCTCAGGATTTGGGAGACCAATCTGCAATTGCAGGGGGCTCCTTGGACAGGCCCCTTCCTCACTTCCCTGCAGTTGCTGAGCAAGACGCTTTGTTAAACAGACGGAGAGGGGAACTGCGTAATCTTTTGCAGGCCTCCGCTAGACAGGTAGTCCTCGACTTAGCACAACAATTGAGTCCCAAACTTCCACTGCTAAGCTAAACATTTTTGAAGTTAATTTTATGACCATTTTTGAATCACTGCGGTTGTTAAGTTAGCAACACGGTCGTTAAGTGAATCCGGCTTCCCCACTGACTTGTCAGGAGGTTGCAAAAGGGGATCGCCTGACACCTCCCCCTGCAACCGTCATAAATACAAATCAGTTGTGAAGCTTCTGTATTTTGATCATGTGACCATGGGGAGGTTGTGTGAAAAACGGTCATAAATTCGCTTTTTTCAGTGCCAATGTAACTTCGGTCCCTAAATGAACTGGATGTAGGAGATGACCAGGCTGAGTCCGAGGGAGGGGTCAAACACATCATCAGTCATGAGTCCCTGCATATCCATAAGAGCGCTAAGTCCAGCCTCTCTTATCTCCTGCTCTTTTCCCTTGACCGTTAGTAGCTCAGATTCTTGTAGAGAGCTTTAGCTTTCAATCAATCTTTATACAGGTAGTCCTCGACTTACGACCATAACAGAGCCCAGAATTTATGTTGCTAAGTGATACATTTGCGAAGTGAGTTTTGTCCCATTTTACAACTTTTTCTCGCTACATTTCTTAAAGGGAATCCCTGCAGCTGATAAATTAGTAACACGGTTATTAAGTGAATCCGGCTACCCCCTTGACTTTGCTTGCCAGGAGGTCGCAAAAGGGGATCACGTGACCCCGGGACTCTGCAACCATCATAAATATGAGCCAGTTGCCAAGCGCCTGAATTTTGATCACATAAGCATGGGGGATGCTGCAAAGGTTGTAATTGTGAAAAATTGTCATAAATCACTTTTTTTTTTCAGTGCCATTGTAACTTTGAATGGTCAGTAAATGAATTGTTGTAAGTTGAGGACCACTGGTGCAGCATTCTGTTTTTCCTTTTGGATAAAAGCTCTTCCTCTTCCTCTCCCTGCATTATCTGAATTCAGTGCATTGAGGCAGGAGAAAAGTTTTTTTGGGGTACATGTTCGAATCATGCCACCTTCACACTTCCCCAGCTAATCACAGGTTGGGAAGAACGAAAGGCACAAATAAAATAAGCCCATCCATCAAAGCCTTGTACTACCAGCCTTGGTAGTACAGTGGTTTAATGCACCCTGTAATTAACACAGCTGCCTGCAATTTCTGCAGGTTCGAATCTCACCAGGCTCAAGGTTGACTCAGCCTTCCATCCTTTCTAAGGTAGGTTAAATGAGGACCCAGTTTGTGGGGGCAATAAGCTGACTTTGTATAAATATACCAAAGTATGAAGGCTATTGCTTAATGGCTTGTAAGCCGCCCTGAGTCTCCGGAGAAGGGCGGCATATAAATCAAAAAATTAAAAAAAAAAAAAAAAAAAAGCACAGAATAAAATACAGGTGCTCCTCGATTTACAACGGTTCACTTAGTTGTAACATCTGCACTGAAAAAAGGGGCTTATGGTCGTTTTTCACACTTACGACCGTTGCAAGCCTCCCCCCCCATAGTCATGTGATCAAAATTCAGACGCTTTTGGATAAAAGCTCCTCCCCCTACCCCTGCAGAATCTGAACTCGGTGCATGGAGTCCATGCAAAGTCGTAAAATAGGTCAAAACTCACTTATCAACATCAATCTTGGGCTCAATTGTGGTCGTAAGTCAAAGACTACTTGTACTAGCTACCATTATAACTATTTTTTAAAAATTGCAAGTTAACTTTTAATTTTATTGATTGATTGATTGATTGATTGATTGATTGATTGATTGTTTCAATTTATATGCCGCCCTTCTCCGGAGACTCAGGGCAGCTTACAATGCGTTAAGCAATAGCCTTCATCCTTTTGTATATTTATACAAAGTCAGCTTATTGCCCCCACAATCCGGGTCCTCATTTTACCTACCTTAGAAAGGATGGAAGGCTGAGTCAACCTTGAGCCTGGTGAGATTCGAACTTGCACTAATTGCAGGCAGCTGGCAGCTAAGTGCTAATACTTAACAGCACTTTAGTCCGCTGCACCACCAAGGCTCTTTTAAACTAGCAGGTCTGTTCGTGGGCCACTCTCACTGTAGGGATGCCTTGGCAATTTGCTTCGAGTCACAGTACGGGCAGTCCTCGTCTTACAAGAGTTCGTTTAGTGACAATTCAAAGTTACAAACGGCACTGAAAAAAGTGACTTATGGCCGCTTTTCACACTGCAGCCTTGCCCATGGCCACAAGATCAAAATTCAGAGGCTTGGCAACTGACTCACACTTATGACGGTCGCAGCGTCCTGGGGGGGTGTCACGTGATCCCCTTTTGCGACCACCTCCTGACCAGCAAAGTCGATGGGGGAAGTCAGATTCGCTTTAACAACAGCGTGACTCACTTAACAACCGCAGGGATTCACTTACCGACCGTGGCAAGGGAGGTCGTAAAACGGGGGGGGCCAAAAGCATGGTCGTAAGTCGAGGACTACCTGCAATAAAAGGAGGAAGCAGCCATCCCTTTTGCAAGGTGGGAAGCTTGATTTAAATAATGCAAGAGCCCCCGACACCCGTTATTTTTTCAACCCCATAGACCCCCCCTCCCATAACACATACACACACAATCACACAACGTATGTTGCCTTACAGCAGCCACTCTTGACTTTCAGACTCTCTTCTACTTCCAGGGAGCAGATCGCGCATGCGCCCTGAGCATCTTTCACTCTCGGGCGAATCAGAGGGCGGGGAGAGGGAAAAGAGGGAGAGAGCGAGCAACTAACGTCTCGCGAGACTTCGGGCAGGACGCTTCATTGGCTAGGGAATTCCCCCGCCTTTTTTTTTTTTCAGGCTAAGCAAAACCTCGCGAGACTTCCAAGCGAAGTTTCCTCCGGGAGGGGAGCGTCGAGAGAGGAAGGGGAAAAAAACAAAAAAGAAACCCACCTCGCGATATTTCACTACCTAGGCAAAGGGGAGGGACGGAGGGAGAGGCCAAATCTCGCGATAACTCGCTTCGCCCGCATCGGTCTCCCTCTCTCTCTTCTTTCTCCAAGCGGCGGCCAGCGGCTCTCGCGCTTACCTACCTCACCGCTGCCCCATGGGGTCGCCCGGCCGGCCGGTGCCTCTTCCTCTTGTCCTTCGAGCTGCCGCCGTGTGAAGGGGCGACGCGGTAGGCGGACGGCGAAGCGGCGGAGCCGCCGGCGTCCCTCCACATCCTCTCGCCCGCGTCTGCGCCCTGCCGGGTGGGGGGGGCGCAAAGGAATGAATCGGAACCATCGGTGAGAGGGGAGTTTTTTGTTTTTTTTTGGTGGCGGTTGGAGGAGGGTGCGCGCGCACGCGTCCTCTGAGGTGGATGCGCGCGTGAGGGGAGGGGGGAAAGAGAGCGTGTGTGGCCTAGCCGCGCTCTGATTGGCTGGCGGGGTGGGCGCGCGGGAGCGACGGTTGGGAAAGGCCGTTAAAACGGTTCCTGAGGGGGGGAGGGAGGGGGACGCTTTTTTTTTTCCTTCTTCTTTCCCCCTCCCCCCTTTCAAGGCCGCGCCGAGGCCGGAGATGCCCGACGGGGCTATTCGGGAGCGGGACGCCCCTGCCTGAGGGGGAAAGCCCCTGCGTCATCTATAAGAGATGTGGGGATGGGGATATAGGCGGAAATTTTTTATTTATTCGTTCAGTCATTCATTTACTTATTTATTTGCTTATATGCCTTGTCCCTGTGTCGTATAATGGATGTGAGTAGGCGCATATTTTTTCTTTATGTGTTTGTTTATTGGTCATGTCCCTGTGTCACATAATATATGTGGGGATATGCATAATCAATTAATTAACTAATTATTGGCCATGTCCCTGTGTCATATAATATATGTGGGGATATGCATAATCAATTAATTAACTAATTATTGGCCATGTCCCTGTGTCATATAATACATGTGGGGATATACATAATTAATTAACTAATTATTGGTCTTGGCCCTGTGTCATATAATGTGGGGATATGCATAATCAATTAACTCATTAATTATTGGCCATGTCCCTGTATCATATATGTTGGGATATGCATAATCAGTTAATTATTTATTGGTCTTGGCTCTGTGTCCTATAATGTATGTGGGGGATGTGAGTAAATGCATATTTTTATTTATTTATTAGGCATGTCCCTGTGTCATATACTATATGTGGGGATATGCATAATTAACTAACTACTTATTGGCCATGTCCCTGTGGCATACAATATATGTGGGGGTATGCATAATTAATCAATACATTAATTAATAGTCATGTCCTTGTGTCATATAATATATGTGGTTATATGCATCATTTTTTATTCATTTATTGGCCACATTTATGTAGTGTACATTGGAGGTTGGTGACCCTTTAAGAGCCGAATGCCACGAAATTTCATTTTCATGTATGCTGATTAGTGTACATTTAAAGGGACAATAAAAATAATTTCCCTCCATCCTGGCCTGGAACTGAAGGGAGCAAAGGCCAGGCCTGGCAAGAAGTGGGCCAAGCTTGGGTCTCCTCTCCTTCTTTAAGAGGGCTTGGGTGTCTCTGCATACCACCTTATTTTTTAGCCTGGTGGAGTGTGTTGTGAGGATATTTAACACATTTGTTTTATACCTATTCCTGGGCATTGTTGGGAGTTTAGTCTTTGGCAGAGGGAGACACTGTAAACAGAGCAAATCCCTCCTCCTTTCTGGCACTGATGATGTTCCCTAGTTGGGCAGTGAAACATCTGCAAGAAAATACAGGTAATCCTCAATTTACAATGGTTTATTTGGTGAACCGTTCAAACTGCACTGAAAAAAAGAGACGACCCTTTTTTACATTTCCCACCATTATAGCAGTCCCATGATTACATGATCGCAATTCGGATGCTTGGGACAACTGGTTGATATTTATGATGGTTGCTGTGTCTCCTGAGTCATTGTGACCTGACAAGCAAAGTCAATGAGGAACCCAGATTCACTTAACAACCATGTTACTAATGTAACAGTCCTTCGGGAGTAGGGCGGTATACAAATCAAAATAAACTAAACAGCTGCAGTGATTCATTTGAAGCAAGAAAAGTTGTAAAATGGGGCAAAACTCACTTAACAAATTTCTCAGCAACATAAATTTGGGGCTAAGGTGTGGTTGTAAGTTGAGGACTACCTGTAACCAAGCTCATAGAGCACCAAGGATCCTACAGTCCTCTTCCTCTTCCCTGCAAACTCCACTCCCTTCCAGCACTGTTGATGTTACCTAGTTGGGCAAGGAAACCACTGAGCTCAGAGACCATAAAAGATCCCACAGTTTTTCCTCCTCTCCCTCCCTCTCCTTGTACTGATTATGTTACTTAGGGGTATAAATACAATATTAGCTACATTCAAAAGAAAATGAGAAGCTGATACAGGAACTAAAGTACAATAACATCTGCAAGATTACAAAATGCAGATGTTATAGTAGTTTAGTGCCTGTGTCAAGTTCTCAGCTTCCCATTTTATTTGGAATGTAGCCAATAATAGTTTCCCTCCATTGTTGCATCTCTATTTCAATCAGTTCACAAGTACTGTACAATATGCTGAGTGATACTGATAAGAGCACCCAAGAGATTCAGTATTCAGATTTCCCTAAGTTAGTGAGAAAGTGATCAATGATCAGTGAAGAGGATTTATTTCTAAACAAGGTAACTCAGAAAATCAATAGATACCTTAAAAACAGTAAGAAAACTTTTGCAGAAAGTTATGTTTAAATTTAGGAGTTTTATTTAAAAGCTCATTTGTGATTTCCTTTTCTGTTACGAAAACTCTACATATGTATCAGACAGGAAATATTAAATTAGGGTAATTTGCAAAGTAGGTTCTTGTTGCTGCAGTTGCTTTGTGACAAACAATAAAATAACCTTTGAACAGGAAGCGGGGGTGACCTGAATTGTTTGTGTATTTTACCAGTGTCACCATTTAGCAAGGAATAACTACAAGCAATAGATTTCTGTGAAATCAAAACTTATTAATGTTTCCCCTAATTCTTATGTTGTATTATGAGGGTGCAAAAGATTTTTTTATATTGTTATTGATGTATACTTTGTCAGTGCAGAAGCCTCATTCAATGTATTGGGGTCACCAAGAGGCCTTGCATACTTATACAATACTGTTACAAAAATTAAAAAGTCTCTCAACATGATAAGTTTCAGAATATCTAGGATGACAGTTAATATTCTACTCAAAATACAGGACATACAGATTGGAAGCATGGCAATATAATTTCCAAGCTGTGATTTACAAGTAATATAAATTAAGGCAATCCTGTGCAGAAGTCTATCTTGCGTCTGTATTGTATCAAGATGTACTATAGAATAATATAGTATAAAGGATAAAATAAACCTTCAGTGACATTAACAAAAGGAAAAAGACTCACACATTTTCATACTTCATTTAGTCTGCATGTTCAGGATGCCAGACAACTTAAATGCTGCTTCTGACAAACTCAAATGTGGAAGGGTAGCTGATGTTGTATAACATTATCTTCTATTTTAATTTTTAGAAATGAGTTGCACAATTGAGAAGGCCCTAGCTGATGCCAAAGCGTTAGTGGAGCGATTAAGAGAGCATGACACTGCAGCAGAAGCGCTCATTGAACAAACTACCGATCTCAACAAACGAGTGGAAGCAATGAAACAGGTTTTTCTTCTCTCTTAATAATTATTATTCAGAAACTAACTGCTTCATTCTGGTATTTTAAAATGTGCAGATTTAAAAGTGCAAAAAACTTAGTTCTGCATTTTTTTATTTTGATAAGGCTGTAAGATATTGAATTATCTTTCTTGCATGAGTATTATGATTAAAAATGGCATTTCACTTTTTAAGAGGAGGAAAAAGCTTGAAATTTGAAAATGGATTAATTCCAATTAATGTATAATACATAATTTTATAAATTTTCATGTATTTACTTTCAAAATGGAACTTGTTTTACGTTTTATTGCTCAACTCTTAAGATTTTTTTAGTTCTTACTATGAACCAAGAATGTAAACATGAATAGCAATACATAGCATACTGTAATCCAAAATCAGTTAAAACCTGTTCTCCAAGATCTGAAATGGTACCATTAAAACCTGCTGTCCATCTCTTAATTAGAGAAGGTGCCAGATGAATCTCTTAAATTGTAGACTTTTTTTTTTTTTTTTTTGCATTTAAGCAATATTAAATATTTACCTATGCACTGGTAAATTTGGTGATTTTGAAGCTGCTGCAATATTTTTAATATTTACAGCAAACAGAACAATTTGTAATATGATTGCAATATGTTAATGTTTTCATAGGTAACTTCAGATAGCAGACATTTTAATGAGTTCAATTTTACTGAAATGGAATTTTATTATAAATATTCTGTATTTGATAGTTATTCAAAGTGGTCAGCTTTTAAATTCACATTCGAAAAATATAAAAACAATTTTTATGGATTCATAATACTATACTGTATTAAAATGTCTGGTTTTGAAATTGAAATTCATCTTTGTTTTTAATACCAGATATCTGATAATTTTTTGCCATTCTGTCTGTTTTATAATTTCAGTACCAGGAAGAAATTCAAGAACTTAACGAAGTAGCAAGACATAGGCCTCGATCTTCCTTGGTCTTAGGTATCCAGCAGGAAAACAGACAGATCAGAGAACTACAACAAGAAAATAAAGGTTAATAAGCGTTCAGTTAAGAAGAATCCCGTTTACTATCAAAATAGCCCAAGATTACTCTTTAAAATTCAGCATGCTTTATTAGGATAGTCAAATACTTAATAGCTTACAATAATATATCAGTCCATCTTCCTATTATGATGTGTGCATAAGCCAGTAAAATATCTGAAGGATCTGTTGCAATTATTCCCAACTTCTGGTGCTTTAGTATGTGTGTGTGTGGGAGCAGAGCGCGAGTAATGTAATAATAGGATTCTGTATACATTTTAATGCATCTTTCTTAATATGGCGTTGGAAGCATGCAGCATCTGGAACCAAAAGCAGGAAAATTATTATGGTTGCTCTTGGCCCTCTTTAAGGGAACCAGGTATTTTTCCTGAGCCCACTCAGCAGCAGCACAGGATCAAAAAAAATTTTTCTTTTGAATTAGGCAAGCATCTTTGCCCAAGTATTTGGGATATAGATCTGAATAATAAACATCTGGACATTGCATTATTATTCACAATGTAATTTGCTTTACAAACATTTTTGTAATGTAGTATTTTATAAATTTAAACGTCAGCCTTTTTGCCAGAGGTTATTATGAATGTTATTCTAATTAATAGAAATAGCTGCATTTTCAATAACTCTTTTTACTTCCATCAGCCATATCTTATGCTGCAAAATACTTAAAATTCTTTTCTTGCATGGTGTCATATAACGGCTTTTCATGATGAAGAAATAGTAGTCCATATAAATAAAAACTTTGGGAATTGCTGATATATTTCACAGTATTTGAATTATCTGCACAGATAGAAATTTTTCCTTCATGAGATAGTTAAAGGCAACCAAGATTCTGCTTGATTCTATTTATCAAGTAGAAAGGGTGGGGTTGTGTTTACGTAGGGTTAAATTGTGTATAAATTCAATAAATAAATAAAAATAGCTGTGCATGTTAAATTTGCTGTGTTTTCTGACAGAACTCCGTACGTCTCTCGAAGAACATCAGTGTGCCTTGGAGCTAATAATGAGCAAATATAGAGAACAGATGTTTAGATTGCTCATGGCCAGCAAAAAAGACGATCCGGGTATAGTAATGAAGTTAAAGGAACAGCACTCCAAGGTAACAGGCCCTTAATGTTTGTATAAATCTCTTCTGGCACTGGGCTTTACTTTGGGTACTACAGATTTTATTTGCTGTCTTAATTTGGTGCAAAACAACACACAACTTAAATCAGATTTTACATTCTTGACCTGAAAAATGGCAATGACAGAAAGAAGATTTGCAAAGTCAAATCTGGCCCTCTGTTAAGGAAGTACAGTTAATCCTCAACTTGATGGCCACAATTGAGCTCAAAATTTCTGTCGTTAAGCAAGACAGTTGTTAAGTAAGTTTTGCTCCATTTTACAACCTTTCATGCCAGAGTTTTTAAGTTGGTTATACGGTTTAGTGAATCTGGCTTCACTAAATTGATTTTGCTTGTTAGAAGGTCACAAAAGGGGTTGATTTTGCTTGTTAGAAGGTCACAAAAGGGGTTCATATGACCTTGGGAAACTGCAGCTGTCATAAGTACAAGTCAGTTGCCAAGTATCTAAATTTTTATCACTTGAGCATGGGAATGCTACAAAGGTCGTAAGTGAAAAATGATCATAAGTCACTTTTTTCAGTGCCCTGGTAACTTTGAACGGTCACTAAAGGAACTGTTGTAAGTCGAGGACTATTTGTAGTTAAATCAATATCCTCTGCTTTGTGGAGCCCTTGTACCAGACATGGCACTTTGAAATAATATCATCCCTCCTGGTAGATCTCTTTAGCAAGATATATACATGTGGACGTGGACTTTTTTAGTAGTCAATAAATACTTAAAAATCTCAAAGGAAGGTAACAAAACATTGACTGATTTTATTTGATTTGTATTGCCTCCCATGTCACCTCGGTGGGTCACAGCAACAAAGTGATATTTAACTATGGTTTCTATAAAACTTTAGAGACGTACTGTATAGACATCAACTCCCAGAATTCTCCACCAGCATGGTCATTGCTAGGAACGCTAGAAATTCAAATCCACACAACTCCAATTTTTATAGGTAATTTTGGTCTGTGACCATACCTAATGTTAACTAATATTCGATTTAATAATGTAATGACTTGAAAACTATTCATTACGAAGCTTTTACTGTGGAGGAAATTTGAGACTTAACCAAAAATTAAACTAGTTTTGTTTATTGATTATAACAATTATGATTATGAAGATGATCTGTTGTAACAGCAAAACAGCATTCAGGAGGTGTTTTAAAACTAAAAGTATTGTCCTTTGTTAATGTTACTTTACTCTTGATCTAGGAATTGCAAGTACACGTGGACCAAATCACGGAAATGGCAGCAGTAATGAGAAAAGCCATTGAAATTGATGAGCAGCAGGGTTGCAAAGAACAAGAACGTATTTTTCAGCTTGAGGTAGGATTTAAACACTGGAAAAATGAATATATTATTTTTAAACTAGTAAATTCAAAGAATTATTAAAATAAGAATGTTAAAGTCACATCTGAAGATAAATTGCTCTGGGTAATCTGGAAGTGTTGCTTTAAAAATTCATTAAACACACAGCTGGGTTCCCAATGTATAATGAGCAGTAGCTTCTACTTTAAAATTAAATATTTGTTTTAAAAGATAAATGTTTTGAATTCAGAGTCTCAATTGTTTGCTCAGAGTGGCCAGAAGAAATGCTGTTCTTGTTAACTTCAGTTCCTGAGTAAAAGCACATTTGTTCACATTTACCTCTGCATCCCATTCCCAAGTCCAGCTCTTTAGACTAAGGTTAAATTCCAGAGGAACTGAAGAACTACAGGTAGTCCTCGATTTATGACCATAATTGAGCCCAGAATTTCTGTTGCTAAGCGAGACAGTTAAGTAAGCTTTGCTCCATTTTATGGCCTTTCTTGCTACAGTTGTTCAGTCCATCACTGCAGTTGTTAAGTTAGTAACAGTTGTTAAGTGAATCAGGCTTCCCCATTGACTTTGCTTGTCAGAAGGTTGCAAAAAGGGATCACATGGCCTTGGGACACAGCAACAGTCATAAATATGAACCGGTTGCCAAGCATCTGAATTGAGATGAATCATGAATTGAATCATGGAGATGCTGCAAAGATCATAACTGAAAGGTCGTAAATCACATTTTTCAGTGCTGTCGTAACTGAATGGTCACTAAACAAACTTGTAAGTCAAGGACTGTATATTTTGCATGGGTATACCGGTAGAGTGCTGTTGCCTCAACCAGTTTACAAGATCCTTTTGTTTTCCCCATCCCTTATAGTGAGAATGAGAGAAGTCAGACTTTCAAATCAAAGAAAAGTACATCTTCTGCCTAGTCCTTAATTTTAGTACTTTTCCATATGCTTGAAAAAACCGAAATCTTCCTGTGAAAATCTTTGTGCCCTAGTGGCCTCTAATGAGTGACTCCGCTAGTAAAAGACACTTAGCTTGGATGCTTCAGTACGCTGGTGCTGTGGTATTCAAGGATGGTACGTCAACATCACCTCAAGGGACGGGATTGTAGAAGAATGTGGAGATAACCTTGATGAAAGATTGCAGAAGCCATTAAGGAAAGAGAAACAACAACTTAATGCTGGGAAGGGGAAGAGCATTTTCATTCCTTGTCATGCCGCTTTAAAGCATTGTTTTGTTGCTTACAGCAGGAAAACAAAGGACTGAGAGAAATACTGCAGATAACCAGAGAATCGTTCCTGAATCTTAAGGAAGATGCCTCAGAAAGTACATCTCTGTCAGCACTAGTAACAAACAGTGACTTGAGTCTGAGAAAAAATTAAAGTGCTTATGAACACGGTCTGGTTGTAACAGCAAGAAGTATCAAAGCAGATATTTTCTAATGGGCATTGAGAAATTAATATATCCTAAATCCGGTTGATTCTTTTACACCATGTATAGAATATAATACTCAGCGATTGGTGGAGGAAAATATTCAAAGCACAGTCATATACAGTAATTGATCTACTCCAGGACACAGTCACTGTATTGCTGATGTTTTTAAATCTCTTGCTTTCCTAAATTTGAGGGGTTGTTTTGTAAGAATTCGGTTTTAGTGCATTGCTAGTGTAACACTTGAAACTCTCTTTCATATGGGCAGGAACTTCATTTTTAAATATAAATAATTCCACAAGAATAACAGCATCTTTTTAAAAAGATAATTTCATGGGGGAAACGATGGGGCTGGTGAGAAATTTGCTGACATTTGTTGTTAATGTTAAGTATTTTTTAGCTCTTCTCAAAACTTAGGGACTAATAGGATGTGTTAAGATCAGTCAGTAAGCAATAAAAGTTAAGGGAACTTTTGCACACTGAGGTATTTCTGAAATATATTCTTTTACAACCAGTAACTGATGGGAAATATAGTGAAATTACAAAAGAAAAATCTGTTTAGATCCCTATGAAATTTAACAGATCCACATCATGTTTTAGTTAGCATAAACATGGAAGAACTTTTTCTTACCTTTCAGTAAGTCAAGATAAGTCATTAATGTGTATGTAAATAACTTGAGGTTCATATGTGCTTTCATGTGAGATATCCTGCGAATTAAAAAAAACCCGCTTATGAAATGCTTGAGAGTTTTATAGAATATTTTTGGAGAAAACATCCAATTAAGGGATGGGAAATGCTTCATGTCGATAGCTAAAAGCAGTTGGGTTCAGCGGGGTTCCATACGCACAATGGGTTTCGATGCCTTTATCCTTTTTTTACTCCTAGCCAATGAAACATGGTAGCTCTTTTTTGGAAAGCTATCCCAGAATTTGCAGAATGGTTTATCAGGAAGTTGAGTATCTACCAATTGAAAGAAGAAACAGGATAGTTTTATTTCCTAATTTGCCTCCCTGCACGAAGGGTACTTGGGAATTAAGGCAAGTGTCTCTTTAAGAGTAAACCTTAACTTTAGATTTTAATAAGTGACTTTTCAAAAATATACCAGGAGCCGCTTGTTTTCGTATATGAGGGGTAGCCGTCTGGCAAATAAATCTTAGTTCTAACATAACGACATGGAAAAACAGGTAAACTTGTCTTGATAAGCTGAAACTTTTTGAAAATGCATTTTTGTAAGAAGAGATTCTAGTTTTCAGGGAGCCTGGCTAAAAAAGCAGGCCTCCATTAGTCATTTATAGACCACTTAACTAATTAGCTGAGCTGAAATTATTTCCCACTTATTCGAGGAATGTACATAGAATTAAAAATGGAAGGGAAATGTGTTAATTCTCAAATTTGCTTGGAATAACACTTGGTGGTACAGTTTCGGATCAAATTTGCATGTCGTTATCATGTTTTTTCCAAGTTGTTCCTAGAAGTTTTGTTAAGCTCATTAAGAGTTTACCAGTGATTTTATTATGCTGGCTGGGGAGAATCAGCAACTGTTTAATTCTGATTTTAAACTGTGACCTACTATTATGCTTTTATTGGTAAATATTTTTGGCATAGTAGTTCATTCAAACATCATAGTGCATATTTAGCCAACAAATATCTTTAGCTGAACTCTAGACATACTCCTAGATAATTTTTATTATCTGGCATTCCAGTCTTAAAATATTTTCCACAGCTTATTTATATTAATGCCAATATTTTTCAAAAACGAGCTGCTCAAAATATATTGCTAATTTCAATATTCAGATGTTTATATCTATGCCCAGTTCATTAAATACCTCAGTAAAAAGGAATTTATTCATAATTTTTGCTTAGAGAGGTGAACTCTTAACTTTACAAAGCAAACTGTAGACAAAAGATCTATTAGGCTGAGCACAAGAATTTGTATAACATGTTTTCCTTCTCTAGATAAGAATTTCTCAGATATGTATCCCCCTTTGTAAATTCTAAAATATGTTTGTAAATAGGAGTTAACAAAAAATTATTTTCTTGATATTTGGTGTGTAAAGTCAAAACTATCTGTTGTGCACTTGATACAGCACTGTCAAAATGCAGTCTTCCTCAGAACCTTACTATGTAAATGTGGAAACCCTCAAGTTTGTGAAATAGATGTCATTAGCTCACCAAGAATTATTTATGGAAGCATGCTTGAAAAATAACTTGTATGTGTAACTTACTGTGGTCATCTAGTTGAAACCTTAATTTGTCAAGGGGTGTACCTACCATTTACTTTTCCTCTCGTGTGGCATGGCCATTTTCTATCTCATTTTTGTATTGCAAATGCTTGAAATGACCTTATTGGTGAGAATGCAATCTGTACAGTAAACTTATTTTTACCAGTAAACCAGGTTGGATAGATGTTTCAACAGTTAAGAGTTGGAGAAATTAAATCCTGTCTCTGATAGCTGTTATTGACATTGAAGAAAACCCCAAGAATATGTAGTAATAGTTGATCAAATCCAGTCCTTTTTTCTTGTTGGGCACAATCTTAATTCTTAGTAAGAATTAAGTTTTTCTATTGGATTGGACTGCAAGAAACTAATACAAGCTGTTAGGAACAGTTGGAAGATAAAAGGATAAATCAAAGCCAGTTACAGTTGGACTTTTCAATCTATAGGTGGGGGAAAAAATTGCATAACAGAAAAGTCCACAAAGTGACTATCAGATTCCTTCAATCATAACACACAGTTTTGCAAACAAAGCAATTTACAGTTCTGCTAAAGGAGAATATTCGTAACTCAGGGTTAAAAAGAAGGGCCCGTGGTGCTCTCTTGAGCTTGGGGTTTTTTGTTTTTTGTTTTTTTTGCAGATGTTTCATTACCAAAACTAGATAACATCACTGATATTGTTACCTTTTTGGCATAATGAAACTGCAAGAAAACAACCAATCACTGAGCACTAAGGATCCATAAATTACAATTCATGATAATCTATTCAACATTCCCAAATACCTTTTTGTGTGCAAATATGTGGTTGCTAGTGAGCCACTAACTATAGAGAGCAGTTCAGCAGGAGCAAATGACATCATTCTCAGGAACCTATGTGCTTGCCTTTTTCTAAAGGTAAGAAATCTCACGATTATGGTAGATTTCAACTTTTGCCATTTCAACATTCACCTAGTAGTGCCCCTCCCGAGCCAAGTTAGCTCAAATGTTACATAAAACACTTAAATATAATTTTGTGGCCTTCCTGAATTTCAGCAGCAAAAAATGTGAAGGAGCAATACAAATCTTTTGCCCTCACCTGTTGATCGAAGGCCTTGGGATCCTGTTGGTGAGCCTTGCCTTGGCCTCCCCCTTCCCTTACCAGACAGTGCAAAATGTAACCCTGAATCTTCTGTGGTATGTGGTTTATCAGGCAGGAAACACGCTCAGAGCCTCAGTGGTTTGGTCTTCACATTCAAGGACCACTGTTAGTTGCAGAAAGGTTCTTGGAAATTGGTAACGGAATATAAAGTCTTGCCTTTGGGAGGCTAGGCAAAATAATCAGGATCTTCTCTTGTACCTTCAGTGCTGGTTAGGTCAGCCCTGCTTAGTGCACAAAGTAGAAAGAGCAGCACACACCACTGTGGCCATTGTAGGTGTGATAAGAGACCTGATGCCAGTTAGAGCCCTTTTATACATTTGTCCTACCACGGAGGTTTTTCCTAAATAAAACCCAAAGGAGTCAAGTAGCCACTTTATTTCTGTGGTTCCTTTGGAATATCAACACTTTGGCTTTGAACACTTTGCTCTTCTTCTGGACTGGAAAACATTAAGTCTCTAGGGATAGCACTGTGGAAGAAAAATCACTCGGCTCTCACTTCCATTTTAAACTGAACGTTTATTATAAAAGGATTGGGTGACTTTGTTTTGTTCGTTGTATTGTCAATTATAGCACGTTAAAAATAGCTAATTGTTTGATTCCTGAGTACCATGCCATCAGACGTGGCAATTCATCTGGGCGCTAAAAAGTAGCCTGCAATATGAAACTGCCTGGAGGCAGGTTGATTATCTTCACTTTTGAACCTTAAAATGCAGCTGACCTATGAATAGCTGCTACAGATTAGGGACATACCCCTTTATTAAATCTACTGCTCGCATTTACAATGATTTCAGGTTTACACTTTTTGAAGGTCAAATACCAGAATGGCTTTAGATTTTCAAAAACTGCCAACCGTCACTGCTATCCGCTGAACCGTTTCAAACCATAAGGCAGTAGAAAGACACAACTTAAGATAAGCGGTCTGAAAATTTTCATTTTTTTTCAGGACTATCTGACACGTACAATACAGCTGCAGCACAGTCTGTTCTGCAGCCTCTTATCTGCCACCTCTGTGGACAAAAAGGGTGAGTTAGCAAAGCAATAAATTGCTTCTTTTCTGCACCAAGAAAAATAGAAGGCGTATCACGTATCCCTTCAACAGTAGATATAACAGGCCTGGCTGGTTCAGCTAGGCACTTATTTTCTCACTTGAAAAATAAATCTCTTGGCTGGATGGAAAAATCACTGCATTTGTGCCATTCGACCCATTTTTTAGACACTTTCTTCCAATCCCCGTTCCCAATTACGTGGAGTTTCAACATGAGTCAACAGCCTAAGCAACAAATAGTTTTAAAACGGAAAAGGGAGATTAAAAAAACAAGTTTCATCATCTCGTAAACACTGCCCATCTGCACTGGGGGGGGGGAGCATTAAATCTGTAAGCCTATTCAATTTATAGGAATAGCATTCACAACTGGAGGAAAAAGAAGGAAAACTTTATCTGAGGAAAATTTAAGCTCCATACCTTCAGAAGTTTTGGGAATTTAGCTCCACAGTTTAGAAACATCACAAAAATCCCAATTAAAAAATGGGATTTCTCAATACATTTCCACGACTGAGCAGGGTCGGAATATAACATCATTTACATGGGTTTTTTTTTTCTTCTCCAAAATAAATTAAAACTGAGCAGTTTCTCTAGCTCTAGATCACTTCTTTGGTCCCCAAAATTGCAGAAATGATCTCTGAATAATCAGGGTAAAATAATTAGGAATTGGGGATTTGGATCTACACAACTAACCTACCTAGGTATGTTCAATTTGAAAAGGACCTGGTTTCCCTAAGGCTGAATATAAACCACAGGAGATAAGAGAAACAGCATGAAATCATGAATTAAGACAATCTTGTCCCTTGCACAGCAGGTTACCTAATGCCTCCTGCTTACTGTAAGAAATAAATTGACTTCATGGGCTGTTTTGTTTTGTTTTTTTAACATTTTTTCAACCAGAGTATCAAAAGATGCTTCAACGTACTAATTTTTTTTATCTTATAAAAAAGAGAGAGAGAAATATTTTAGAGCCAATTCTAAACAAACAGCATCCCGATCTGAAAATGGACTACTGTTAAAACTCATTAGATATATTACATGGTTATTCTTTCTTTTTTTTAAAAAAAAAGCATTTGATTCCAGAGATCATTCACTTTTCTAGCTTATTTTTTTTATAAAAAAAAAAAAGGAGAGTTTTTCCTATAGGCTTTGAGAAAACCCACCCCTTCTTCCATATCCCAAAGTCAAAACATTTGTCACACACAACTAGTAAACACAATCCAAGGAAAATTCCATTTTTAGTGCTGCTTGACAATCGAAACCTGTTATTTACTAGCACTGATCATCCAAATTAATCCCTAAGAGTACAAAGGCCACAATTAATTTTTTTTTGCCTTCTCCAACACTTTGCACATCCTGTTCAGAAACTTAACTTTCCCCTTAAAGGGGTTGCCTTTTGAGACTCTGAAAAGCCCGTGAATCTGAAATGATCAATTTCTGTCTCAGGGCTCTGAAGTTTTAAAGTTCCACACTCGGTTTATTCATCTTACCTTTCTATTCTACCCTTCCTGCCCCACCAATAACTTTACACTTTTTTTTTTCCTATCAAAGATTAAAATTAATAGACAAAAACTTCCTTGGCTGCCACAGCAGTTGAAAACAGAACACAAGTAGATTCGTCTTGGGACAATTCGTAGATTCTTCTCCAGTTCGATGGAGGTGGAAAAAACCACTGAGAAAGTCCTTGTCTTCCGTGCCCTGTCCCACAAAGTTGTCCGTCCACGTTTCTCAATGCTTCCTATCCGTGAAATCAGTTTTATAAGAGTAGTGGGGTTCTTTCGCCGGCTACCTGCTCTTTCTGAAAGAGGTCCTTGATCTGGGACAGCTTATTGTGGATCCGCTCTCTCAAGGGAGGGACGTGATGGCTGGGATCCAAGACGTTGGTGACTCTGCGCTCTCTCTCACGCTTCCATAACCGATACGGGTGTGGCGGGAAAGGAGCCTCGTGTCTTTCTCGGCGCAGCTGAACGGTGATTCCTCCGAGTGCTAGCATAGTCCAGACGGCCAGGAGGATAATATCTACAAGAGGAAGCCACACAGAGTTAGTTAGAACCTGGCTTAGGACCTGGTTATTTATGGGACCGCCTACTACCACAAATAGCCTCCCACCGGCCGGTACGCTCTCATAGAGAGGGGCTCCTCCGGGTGCCGTCAGCCAAGCAGTGTCGACTGGCGGCCCCTAGGGGGAGGGCCTTCTCTGTGGGGGCACCCACTATCTGGAACGAGCTCCCCCCGGAGATACGGAGGATCCCGGATCTGCGCACTTTCCACCGTGCTCTTAAGACCCTCTTATTCCAGCAAGCCGGCCTGGCCTAATCTTTTCTCCCCTTTCTTTTCAATTTTAAATTGAAACTTTAATTTGTTTTAAATTTATTGGGATTTTCATTGTCGTGGGCTAAATTATTTAATTTGGTTTTAAATTGTTTTTAACTTTTGTATTTCTGTATTTTATCCTGTGCCTGTTCACCGCCCTGAGTCCTTCGGGAGTAGGGCGGTATACAAATTTAATAAAACTAAACTAAAACTAAACTAACTAGTTAGAATGTTTTCACCTCCCCCTTGTCTTCGAAGCCCAAAGGTCTACCTCTTTATCCAGGCTTCCTTGAAGCCTTCTGCCTCAAAAGGCAACGGGACTTCCTTGGTTTTCCCTTGAAGATGTTTCGCTTCTCATCCAAGAAGCTCCTTCGCTTAACAACCGGGGCAAGAAAAGTCGTAAAACGGAGCAAAGTTCACCTAGCCAAATGTCTGATTTTGTGTTGTGGCCCCGCCCTCTGAGCCTGTCCCATCGGAGGAAGAAAGCTCCGAGCATGAGGAAGAGGAGTCAGCCAGCCTCCCTCTCCAGGCCCCTCCCCTCTGGCACTGTCTCAGGAGCCAGCCGAGGGAGAGGAGATTAGCCGGGAAACAGGTGTCTCGGATGAGAGCGAGGGAGAGACATCATTCCTGGACGCACGCCTCCGAAGGCGTGATAAACGTTTGCAGCAGCTCAGGAGGCGTGCTAGGGATTAGAACTGAGTCACTGGACCAAACCCCAGAGACTATATAATAGAGGGTGGTGGCCAGCGATCCCTGTGACGAACAAAAATAAACCTTGGATAGTCACTAAAGCCTCGTCCGAAACTGCTGAGAGGAATATTATTTCTGTTGGACTCTTGTACGCTGAGTATATTATCTTTCTGTTTTGTGGAAATAAATGCACTTGGCAGACGGTGTGTATATCGCTGCCAAGTTGGAGATAAAGACCTGGGTGTGTGCCAAAGTGTTTCCTTAACCCTCGGCTGGCTGTGTTTGTGTGTGTGTGTGGACGGGGACAGATCATCTTGCAATGGAAAACGTTGGGCTCAACGGTGGCCGTAACTCAAGGATTACCTGTATAAATCAGCTTTCGAAAGCTAAGAAATAAGAGAATGCTCTAAACTTACGAAACACCTAAATCTACTAGGTTCCACTTTGGGTGTTTTTTTAAAAAAAGATTTTATCCTCAGACATTGAATGAGATGGCCTAGAAAGGCTGGTGGCCTTTGGAAATTGCATTAGCCAAGTGCTGAATTGGAGGCATGGAGACCAATTGCAATGGGCACCTCACCATGGAACCAGCCATCTTACTTTCTGGATGGTGCATCTTGGAATGTCTATGGAGATTCTCTGCTATCCAGGTCGTGGTGATCTCAAAGGTGCTTTTTCAAGAAGAAGCTGGACTTTCTGCTTTTTTCCTTGAAGACTTCTTCAGATCTTGGATGAGGTGAAATGTCTTCAAGGAAAAAAAAAACAAAGTCCAGTTGCCTTTTCAAAAAGCACCTTTGAGACAACTATGACCTGGATGACCGAGAATCTCCATAGACTTCAAAACCGTTCAAGCTAAGTCCATCCTCACTGCTTCCATGGTTTCCCCTCCGCTTCCATTGGTTCTCCATGGTCTTCAAAACGCTTTTAGAGAAAGAGACGTCACAGGCCTGCTCCAGATGCCCTCACTGGTGAGTCTGACCCACCAGGCACCCAACTTCGCCCAACTCAAAGCTTACCATTAGGTTGGAAGGGCACACTGGTGTAAGTTCTCTTGAAGTCTTCATTCAGAATCCTCCGGAGTAGATCTATGCCGATGTAAGAGAGGCTGGTGTAGATGTAACATGCTGTGGCCAACACTACGGTGTAGGAACCAACAACCGCGCACGTCAAGATGTTGAGCTAAGACAAAGAACACGAATGCCTTTAAGACTGGTGTCCGTCTTATTTGACAGCGCTCTAGGGAAGGAAAGCCATTCAAAGTATATACTGGTGCCAGATTTCACATGGAGGTTTTTTTCTGCTGAGAAATTCAATTCAATAGGCAAAATGAACCAACTTTTCGACAAATCGGGTTTCCAAATTATTTTTTAATGGTCCTTCAACTTCCATACTCAGATGGACATCAAACTTTTGGGGGTTAGAAAGAGATTAGTGGAAAATATAATCAAGCTGGATTTTGCACATGGAAGTTTATTTCGCAAAACCTGTTTGCAGCGGTGAAATCCACTTACCTTTGCTACTAGTTCGGGAACAGGAGTGCGCGGGAGCGTGCGCAAACTACATGCGGGAGCACCTCTTCTGCGCATGTGCAGATGGTAAAAAAACGGGACGTAATGGCATCCCGGCGGGTTGGCGGAGCGTCCCGGCGCTACTGGTTAGGCGAGCCAGATAGAACCGGGGGGGGGGGGATTTCACCGCTGCATGTTTGCCTATACAACTAGAAAAAGCAGATCATTTGGGGTCTCATATATATCTCTGATATTTTTTTTTCCATTAGGGACATAATCATAGTCCAATATCAATCTTGAGTATAGTCCTCCTTAATGATTTTATTTAGCGTTTAGTTTAGTTTACTTTATTGTCTTTGCATGTCGTACAACGAAATTAAATGCCGTCTTCGGTGTGCATCATAACTATAAAAATAAAACACAAACACACATCCTTCACATTCAAACCCGATAGTGCATTAATATTGCACTATATCCATGATGGCACCAGGGTGGATTTGATTTAAAATTGAGTTGATTTAAATCACAATTTAAATCATGATTTAAATCACTAGTAAAAAGGCTTGATTTAAATCAACTCGATTTAAATCATAATTTTTAAAGAGCAACTATCATCTCTGCTACTCCTTTGACCCACCGTTGACTCACCGATAGTCCCAGTGTTGCAGAATATACAGCCTCATGCTACATAACTAAGCTCCATTTCATGCTGAATAAACTCAATTATTTATGTATCTTAAATAGAAAACTATCTTACGATAGATTTTTACCCCAAAAGTTTTTTATTAAAATAAATTCGATAAAAATAAAAAAAATCCGATTTAAATAAAAAAAAATCCAATTTAAATCAAAAAAATCTGATTTTTTTTATTTTTTTTAAAAAAATCATTGATTTTTATCCACCCTGGATGGCACGCATGCCAGAGGTGGCATGCAGAGGCCTCTGTGGGTATGCGTGCTGTCACCAGCTGCTTTTCTGGCTTCCGGCGCATACATGCGTGCCAGCTAGTTGGACATTGTGTGTGCTGGAGTGCTAGAAACCTGAAGACCAGGTGGCCGGCACACGCATGTGCACTGGCCTGCTCGTCTTCGGGTTTCCAGTTCTCTGACGCACGCGTGCATGCATTCTAGCTTGAGCACTTGGTGCCAAAAAGGTTCGCCATCACTGCATTATACACTAGAATTCAATATAGTTACTGCTCTGGGATAGAAGCTGTTTTTCCGCCTATTTGTCCTTGTTTTTATTGTCCTGAACCGGCTGCCGGATGGTAATAGTTCTGTTGTGGCTCCGTTACCGGAGCCTGTGTCATCGGCAGGAGAGGACTCCGAGAGTGAAGGGGAGGAGTTGGCAAGGCCTCCCTCTCCAGGACCCTCCTCTCTGGCAATGCCTTCGGTGTCCGCCGAAGGGCAAGAGATAGGGCCGGGGCCAAGCACGTCCACGCAGCCACAGATGGACAGTGATGAGGGTAATGAGTCTTGGCTGGATCCACGCCAGCGTCGCAGGGATAAGCGCGCGCAACAGAAGAAAAGGCGTGCCCGAGATTAGGCTGAGTCACTGGACCACACCCCACAGGGTATAAAAGGGAGCGTGGTGGCCAGTCAAACCTTATGACGAACAAAGCTGAAAGCTTCCACGCCATTCTGCATTGCCAGACTTTTGCTTTAAGATTGGATTATCTCTGGACTTGATTGTAATTATTGAGCTGCTTTCCTTTGATGTATCAGAAGTGGGGAGAAGTTATCTCTCCTCTTTGTAAATAATAAACTCTTGGCAGGCAGCCACTAGGTTGTTGCCATGTTCCGTTATCATAAGGAAAAGGATTTTGCCGGCTGGTTTGGTCTTTAACTCCTGAACGTCTGTTGGGGTGTGTGCGTGGGGTTGGGGACAGAACAAGTTCCAAAAAAAAGGGGGGGGGTTCCCAGGATGTGATGGATCTTTGAAGAACGTTTTGAACTTTCTTAAGGCAGCGGGAGCTATAAAGCTCTTCCAAAGAGGGGAGAGGGCAACTAATGATCCTCTGGGCAATGACGTTGACCCTCTGGAGTGCTGTCCTATCTGCCACTGTGCAATTGGCAAACCATACACAGATGCAGTAAGTTAAAATACTCTCTATGGTGCAGCGGTAGGAGGCCGCCAGCAGTTTCTCATTCAATTGTTGTTTCCTGAGAAGTCTCAGGTAGTATAATCTCTGCTGGGCCCTTTTGACCAGTGCTGCAATGTGAGCGTCCCAGGTCAGGTCCTCTTTTTATGACAACACCCAGAAACTTAAAACCGATGGCCTTTTTATGAGCAGTTAAGACCTCGTGTTGTCAAAACACAAGGCCAAAGTTTGGTAAAGATAATTCGGCCAGTCGCATTTCCTTCACCTCCCAGCCCAGGAAAATCAAAATTCATCTTCAACTGCAAATAGTACTTACAACTCTGGGGCAGCAGACAAAAATGACTGGAATCACCAAGGCAACGCAAGAGAAAGTGACCCAGAAAACAGCATCGTCTTGAAAAATTCTATAGTCTCCTGGAACAGGGGGAAAAAAAAAAGAAAAGATTTGTAACCTAGCCTCTCTGTTCATAACTGCCAAATTGTCAAATCCTAAAATGAGGACCATCCTAAAGAAATTTCCTTCCCTAAAGAAAATAATTCACTTTTTGTCAGAGTAATGACGATTTAAAGCTGCTATAAGGCTGTAAAGCAAGATGATGCAATGAGGATAAATCAGCAGGGTTACTGCCACTTTAAGAAGCTGTCTATATAAGGGAGGCCATGAGAGGGGGTCTCTCTCTCTCTCTCTCTCTCTCTCTCTCTCTCTCTCTCCCCTCGTGTATCTCTCTCCGCGTCGTGTTCTATCTTCCTTGTAGTTATCCGTGTAGAGTTGAAGGTTGATCGCTTGCCTGGCTTTGCTTAGCACGTGTATGTATATATATATAGAAATCTTGTAGATAAACCACTGTTTGTAATGACAAAAACCTCTGTGTCCTGTATTTTACTCCTGGGTTGTCTCAAAATAGTCGTCACGCTGTAAATACTCTTGATACTTTTGTTAAAAGAAACTTCATAATTTAGCTTCAAGGACTTGACTTGCACTTAAAAAGTTGACGCCGGTGTGGAGATTTTGGCTAAACAGGTAAGTCCTTGACTTACAACCCCAAGGGGCGATATGAGCAGAATTTCCATTAGTTAAGCAAAGGGATTGTTAAATGAGTCACGCCCAATTTTACAATCTTTTACAAAAAAAAAAGAATTTTTTTTTAAGCTAAAGCAAAATAGGACGCTTCTACCGAAAGTCCTACTGATGACGTTACCTAACCTGGTAACGAAACATTCGGGAACTAAATGCCAAGCTCAGAGAGCAAACCAGAGCCTTGGTAGTACAGTGGTTTAAGGCACCCTGTTATTAAGCTGGTTATTAAGACCAGCTGCCTGCAATTACTGCAGGGTTCGAATCTCGCCAAGGCTCAAGGTTGACTCAGCCTTCCATCCTTTCTAAGGTAGGTAAATTGAGGACCCAGTTGTGGGGGCAATAAGCTGACTTTGTATAAATATACAAAAGTACGAAGGCTATTGCTGAGCACATTGTAAGCCGCCCTGAGTCTTCAGAGAAGGGCGGCATATAAATCAAATTAAAATAAAAATAAATAAATAAAATTGTGAAATACCTCTGGATTCACTCAATTGTATTAATGTCCGACATACAGTGCGGGTTCCAGGCAGACGAGCTGTATTTGAGAATTGGTCTAGCAAAGGTTTAGTATGCCCTAGTTTTCAGTACAATATTACCGGAGAAGAAGCTTCGCAAAATTAGGTTAACAACTCTTAATGCTTTTTTGGCAATGCTGTTACAGTGAGCTCTGGCGCTTAAATCGTTTGAGATGAGTACTCCAAAGTCTTTGACAGAGTGGAGGGTCCAGAGAAGGGTTTCTACCACTTACCTACTGGAGTGAAGAAAAGTGCAGACGATACAAGAAAGCCCAGCACTACTCCTACAATTAGCATACACGGGATGACAAGGCCAAATAGCCACCAACATCCTACTAGGTGGAGGGCTCCAATGATGCCAGCTGTTGCAGTAAGACCAAGATTGGCTAGAGAAAGCAGGGCGGGGTGGATGAAGGAAGAGAAGAGGAGGAAGAGTAAAGATTAGCGCAGTTAAAAATCAGTTTTCCACCGTACCTCATCTTTGCAAGATTACTCATTATTTACTTTTAAGGTATTTGCTCATTTTCACTACAAGGAAACCAGATCTACCCTAGTCCTTCAAAAACAGAAATAACTGCTTATTGGAGCTTCACTGGGCCCAAGTCACACGGAGGATGGAAGTGAATAACAGAATAACAGAGGTGAAAGGGACTTTAGAGGACTTCTAGTCCAACCACTTGCTCAAGCAGGAGATCCTATAGTACCATTCCAGACAAATGATTGTCCAGTCTCTTCTTAAAAACTTCCAATGTTGGAGCACCACAAGTTCTGGAGACAAGACGTTCCACTGACTAATTGTTCTCACTGTCAGAAAATTCCTCCTTAGTTCTAGGTTGGTCCTCTCCTTGACAGGTTTCCATCCATTGCTTCTTGTCTTACCTTCAAACGCATTGGGGAATAGAGGGGAATATGGAGATTCTCAATCATCCAGATCATGGTTATCCCAAAGCTGCTTTTCAGACTTTGGAAAATAGGTTGACCCCCTCTTCTTTGTGGCAGCCCCTCAAATATTGGAAGACTGCTATCATGTCCCCCTTAGTCCTTCTCTCTGTCTAGAATAGGAACCCAATTCCTGCAACCATTCTTCATATGTTTTAACCTCCTGTTCTGTCCCCGTCTCACACACGCACACAAACAGATATCCAAGGGTTAAATAAAACTGGCAGACAACAAATACTTTTGATAAGAGGATTGGCAGCAACCCAGTAGCTGCTTGCCAAGAACTTTACCCATAAAGGGAGGGGTTGTTCCTCCGACAGATAAAGCCAAACAAGATACACACAGTTCAAGAATTGTCAAGTCCAGTCCGTATTAAATCCAAGGCAAATATCGTTGTTGCAAAGATACAATGTGACTTGCTAGTAGTTAGTTTTGTCCATCACAGAGTCTGAATGGCCACCTCACCCCCTTATATCCCCTGTGGGGTGTGGTCCAATGACTCAGCTTAATCTCTGGCACGCCTCCTTTTCTGCTGCGTGCGCTTATCTCTTCGACGCTGGCGTGGATCCAGCCAAGACTTATCTCCATCACTGTCCGACTGTGAGGAGATACCTGGCTCCTGGCCAATCTCTTCTCCCTTGGGAGACACCGGAGGCATTGCCAGAGAGGAGGGTCCTGGAGAGGGAGGCCTGGCCATCTCCTCTCCTTCATGTTCGGAGCCTTCTCCCTCCGATAAGTCGGCCTCGGGGGTCGGAGTCACAACATCTCTGGTCATCTTTGTTGCTCTTCTCTGCACTCTTTTCTAGAGCGAAGAGGTCCTCATGAATGCAAAACTTTGCTAAAATTATCCTTTCCAAGGCCATTTATATTTTTTCAAATTAATACAGAAAGGGATACCCCCTCAATAGAACTGAGTAAAGATAAAGGTAAAGGTTCCCCTCACACATACGTGCTAGTTGTTTCTGACTCTAGGGGGCGGTGCTCATCTCCGTTTCAAAGCCGAGGAGCCAGCGCTGTCGGAAGACGGTTATGTGGCCGGCATGACTAAATGCCAAAGGCGCACGGAACACTGTTCCCTTCCCACCAAAGGTGGTCCCTATTTTTCTACTTGGCATTTTTTACCTGCTTTTGAACTGCTAAATTGGCAGAAGCTGGGACAAATAACGGGAGCTCACCCCGTTACGCAGCACTAGAGATTCGAACCTCTGAACTGCCCCTACCTTTTCTGATTGACAAACTCAGAGTCTTAGCCACTGAGCCACTGCGTCCATTTTTTAAATTTCCGCTTTGAAATGTCGAAGAGCGTGTAAATTTATCATTTATTAAACATCCATCCAGCTTTCCCCCATTCTAAAGTTTCACATTCCTATTCATCAAAGCAAGTGCCTTAACCACTGACGGGAATAGCAAATTAAGCTTTAATTAATCTTTGACACTATCTTTTTGCAGGGACTCTGGGACCTCATACGATACCTTTAAAGGGCTAATTTTTCAATAAATCTCAAAAAGGGCATTTCCCACGCTCATTTACCAACAAATTCATTAAGGCAGACTTGACCAAACCAAAACATTTCCTCCCAGCTTTCTTTATGTACTAAACTACTTTTTGATTATTTATATCGATTTTTCCTTCTATGGATTTCCCAGCCTCTTCACGTTCTCTCCAGTGGTGGGATTCAAAAATTTTTACGACCGGTTCTGTGGGTGTGGCTTGGTGGGCGTAGCAGGGGAAGGATACTGTAAAATCTCCATTCCCACCCCACTCCAGGGGAAAGGTACTGTAAAATCTCCATTCCCTCCCTACTCCGGGGAAGGTTACTGCAAAATCCCCATTTCCTCCCGATCAGCTGGGACTCAGGAGACAGCGAATAGATGGGGGTGGGGCCAGTCAGAGGTGGTATTTACCAGTTCTCCGAACGACTCAAAATTTCCGCTACCAGTTCTCCAGAACCGGTCAGAACCTGCTGAAACCCACCTCTGGTTCTCTCGTATCAGTGGTTGCTTAACTTGGCCGAAGGAATGAGAAGTGTCACGTCAGAATCGGGATGAATCTGGTTTCCTTTCACGAAACATCAATCTCTCGTCCCACACTCAGCTTCCGACAGCTTTTATCAGGGCGCAAATATAACCGTACCGAATTTCAACTCACCGTCATAGCTGAGAGCCGATGTTTTAGTAATGACGATGAAGAAAAAGAAAGCCGTGAAGATAAATCCACTAAAGAATAAACCTAAGGGGGAAAAGTAAAATTAAAAAAAAAAAATTAAAACAGACTTTTACCACCACCACCCAGAATGTTAAGATATATACGGATACAGGTAGTCTTTGACTTATGATAGCAAATGAGCCCAATATATCTGTTGCTAAGCTATTTAAGGGCTTCAACCTTTTAAAACCTTCAAGTTTTAAAAAAGCTCCTTTCCTTTCACTTTTCAAAAAAAAAAAATTGCTTTTTTTGCTCTCTTTCATCACAACCGTTGCAGCTTTGCTCAGCTTTTTCCTCAAAATCTTAACCAGCATTTTAATTCACTCTTCTGGAACTTTTATATTTATATCTTTTTACAGATATATACTGTATTAGCTGGAGACTCGTGCTTCACTACGAAACTATGTGCTCGGGCTTGATAAATTGACACTTGCAGCCTGAAACTTAATGTAGAATGTGTAACTCCGTAGCATCAGAGTGTGTTAATATAATGCAACTGGCAGTTGGAACAGAGGGGGAGGGGGAGTAGAATGTCCCAGCCCGCAGCATCCATCAGTATTAATCTGACTAGCATCCTGTCAGTGTGTGAGAGAGTTGAGGGGTGTTTGGAAACTCAAACAGTATTTGCTGTGTGAGCAAGAAGGAGACAGGAAGGAGGCTGGGCGTGGCTTAGCTCAAGCTGCTTGCTGCTGTGAAAGCAAAACTGAAACTCCTCTCCTCTGCTTGTGTTTTTGCATTTGGAACAGATTTCTTTTCAGGTGGGGAGGGGGATACAACTCCTTAGCATCAGAGCATGTTCATAATAATATAGGAAGTACTAATGCTCTGATGGTCATTTCGAAAAATCCTTTCTTAGTGAGCACCTAGAAGCCAAGAGGAACATACGTGGCAAATTTCAAGTTTGTAGGCTTTACGGTTCTGGAGATTTTGTGATTAATGTGTGAGTGGTTTTCGCTTATATATATATTGGTTCTTAGTTGTAAACTGCCCAGAGTTGAAAAGGAGTTGAAAGGATGATTAAACAAATAAACCTACACAGTGAGTGGTGGCAAAACGCAGTTCCTGAGCAAACGTCCACCACAACTTCTCTTGCAAGATAAGGAGAAGACAATCTTGGAAAACAGAAGTGCCAAAAATGGGACACTGCCTAGGGGTATATCTTGAGAAAGGCTCACTCTACAGATAGTAAGGCCCACAAAAGTTCACAATGCACAAGGAGTAGCACTGGCATCTTGTAATCCTTATGTCTGTCTAACTGGATAGAACAGGGGTCAGCAACCTGCGGCTCTGGAGCCGCCTGTGCCTCTTTCTCCCTTCTGCTGCGGCTCCCTGTCACTCAAAATATGCATCTCAACCGCCAATGTGCGACACCCGCCAGCACGCAATTTATTGAGCTTTTCAACCCCAGTAGGCCAACCATGGATAAATCCAAGAAAAGAAAAGTTTCAGAATGTTTAATTCGACTACATATGCTAGTTTTGTGGCTGCTCAAGAAATAGTCAGGCACGGGAAGGGTTTTGTGGCTTCCGGTGTTTTCTTTTCTGTGGGAAACGGGTCCAAATGGCTCTTGGAGGGTTTAAGGTTGCAGACCCCCTGGGATAGACTGACAATCCTGGTCAAGCTGCATGGAACTGGGCTCCAACATTTGAAGGACCATATATTTCTTAATACTCTTCCATTAAAAATAAGGGATCTTTTCTTCACAATAATGAAATTGTCGGCCCCGCTTCGCCGGGACTGCAATTCCGGTGGGGACGGAGGCAAACAGGTCGCACCATTCCACATTCCAGCCCGGGAAGCCTTCCCTTGTCTCCACCTGTCCTCCTGATGACAGCTGATGGATCCCATTTCTGCCCACTGTTCCCAGGGCCGTCATCCTTTCCATTACTGCCAGATGCGCTACCGCCCCTCAGCTGAGAGGCGGACAGGATCACGCCTGCGCAGATGCCACGCCGGCTACAATAGCCACCATTAAATCGGGGCTTACAGAGAATATCCAAGGCTCAACGGCCCTGGACTAATTGCGGCTTGCTATCCCAGAAGGGATGCAGCTGGAGCCCTCCATCAGAGGCAGGATTTGGGGATGGAGTAGCAGGGTGGACGCAATGGGTTTAAAACGGTGGTGGGAGCACGAAGAGGCTAGAGCTGACAATATTTCACTGAAACTGCACTGGGTGATTGTTGGAGCGTGCCGGATCGCGGCACGCTCCACCCTGATGTCTGGTGTTTCCTTTCCCATCCTGATCCGGAACCTGAGAGAAATGTTTTTTCTGGATTAAATTGAGAAGCGTGTGTGCCCCATTTTTTTGTGTGTGTGTTCAAAACGTTGAGCTGGGCTTCCAGATTCTAGACATCAATGCAACGATTCCATAGGATTGACACCGGACAAGGCTGACCCTGATGGGCCTACCCCTGAATCAAGCACCCCTCCTAACAGTACCTGTTTTCCAGAATCTGTGTCCGAAGAAGCAGATAAAGAGACCGAGAAAAGCCAAATTGGTGAAAAATATTTTGGTGGACAACCTTCCTATCAACAGAAAAGAGAATGAAAATTAGACTCTGGTTTATAATCGCGTCCTCTCGCCAACAGACATGGCTTCCCCTCATCAGCTAAGAGAGGAAGACCCTCCAGAGTAAATAAGGGTGGGCTGTAGAAGGATTAGCTCAAGCCATGGGTGTCCAACCTTGGCGACTTTGAGACTTGCGGACTTCGACTCCCAAAATTCCCTAGCCAAGATGGCTGGCTGGGGAATTCTGGGAGTCGAAGTCCACAGGTCTTAAAATTGCCACTCCTGGATTATTCTAGAGTTATCAAACCCATTTGGAGAAACCAATGACCCCATGTTATTAAATCCAACACGGTCAAAATGTTGGAATGGTGATTACGGTTGTGTGACCTAAACTCTGGCTGTTTTTTTTTTTTAATATACAGAGCTTCTATTACGTCATCGTGGCTGCCATCTTGATTTTTTTTTTTACCATAAACCAATATATTTCCTAATGCCTAAAAATTATCCCTAATTTAGCTCTACCATCCTCCATACTTGCTGGCTGTTATTCACTTCAAGGATATCTTCCTGATATGCTAAGAAAGTTCAATAAAACTCATTCAGCCCCACTTTTAACAACCTCTTGATAATTCCTCTGATTTATTCCTCTGATGCTTCCTTTCTCCTCAGCTCTATTCTTGAAATACAAAGACAGATGTTAAATTACGGAGGATACAGGAGATCCTCAACCATATATTGGCATTGCAACAGCCCTATGTCAACTCGCAAAGCATCCCTGGCACATATTCCATGCTTATCTCTCTCAAGGCTGTATCCCAGGGTTACCTACAGCAGCCGGAGGGAAGTGACCTCCACAACCCTTGAAATTGCTCCGTTGGTGAATGTGATTGATGACACACCCTGAGGGGATGGGGTGGGGGGAAATAGGGTCATAATTGGTGTGTAAATTACATAGGGTCAGAGATGGCTTCACTTGGGAACGTATAGATATGAATCTCCTAATAAATAACTGGATTTCTTTTCAAGCTTGGCTCCAGGCTCATGATTTAGTCAGAACCCGGACAGCCTACACATTGCTGAAGCCCCTCCCCATTTTAAACATCCATCAAAAAATGTGTAAAAAGGGAGAGGGGTTTTCACTTCATAGCGGCGGCTGCCATTTTGATATTTTCAGGCCCCCGTGGATGCCTCTACACAGCCGTGGAATGCTCCGTTGACTTACTAAAGGTGTAGCAGTTATTCACCAAGGCAGAGAGGCTGCAGGCGTAGGTATGAACGGGCACGTATGCAGCTGAAGTGTTCCACTTCGGATCTCTCACGATGACATTGTAGATCACGCCTTGTCCAGGAAGTGATGAGAAGTACAGGTCAGTTCTGTCTTGGCTGGTTAAGGTCATCATCTGGGAGGACATTAAAAAATAAAAATTAGAAGGCGCATGAAGAAAAATGGGTCACAGATTCTGTCTGTCTGTCTTCATCTATCCACCAATTATCTATTGTCTGCCTGCCTATCTATTTCCTATCTATCGTAGATAATGATGGGTAGATAATGGATTAATGGACGGATGGACGGACAGACAGAGAGAGATGGGTGTACAGATGAATATCTATCTCCATCTATCCACCCATCCGTCTGTCTGTATCTATCCATCCATCATTATCTATCTTATTATGTATCCACCCATCTGTCTATTTCTCTCTCTACTATTATCTATTTACCTACCTATCATAAATAATGAATGGATAGTAGGTAGGTAGGTGTCTGTATCATCTATCTATCTACCTACCTACCTATCATAGATAATGAGTAGATAGACAGACAGACAGCTAAATAGATAGGTGTCTGTATCTATCACTACCTATCTACCTATCATAATTGGTAGGTGGATGGATGGATGGATGGATGGATGGATGGATGGATGGATGGATGGATAGATAGATAGATAGATAGATAGATAGATAGATAGATAGATAGATAATAGATAGATAGATACGGTAGGTGATAGATGATAGACAGCTAAATAGATTTAGTGTCTGTCTGTCTCTATCTATCTACTGTCTCTATCTATCTATCTATCTATCTATCTATCTATCTATCTATCTATCTATCTATCTATCTATCTATCACTATATCTAATGACCCACAGATCCAAAGATTCCCACTGGGGGGAAAAATCCTTCAAATCAATAGTTTCCAACTCTCATCTGCAATGAAAACCGGCGTGACTTACTTTAGATCCGTAAGCCTGGATGCTTTGGACTTCTGACATTCTTCTCATATGACTCACAAACGTGGCTTCCGACAAATCATTCTCGGGCAAAAAATACTGGTAGACATCATAAGAGAGTCTCCACCTGGAATCCAGACTGGTTTCCGAATCACAGGATGGTGGGTTTGCCCCTCTGAACAATAAGAAGGAAATTGGAGATGGTTTGGACTTTGGAGAGCCACATCTTCATGCCAAGCCTCCAGAATATTTAAATTCTTGTTCCCCCATACCCAGTCACTTAAAAGAATAATTTCAAATAGAAAGAGAAACTTATGGACCTCAAGAGCATTTCAGCAAGTGATAGCAATTGGATACCTTTCCTTTTTTTTTTTTTTTTTTGCTTTAATTTATATGCCGCCCTTCTCTGGAGACTCAGGGCAGCTTACAGTGCGTTAAGCAATAGCCTTCATACTTTTTTTGTATATTTATATAAAGTCAGTTTATTGCCCCCGCAATCTGGGTCCTCATTTCACCTACCTTTCAAAAGGATGGAAGGCTGAGTCAAACTTGAGCCTGGTCAGATTTGAACTTGCAGTAATTGCAAGCAGTAAATGTTAATAACAGTGTGCTTTAGTCCACTGTACTACAGGCTCTTTCCTTGACCTCATAACTGAGTCAAACCTGGTTAGAACTTGGACAAGAGACCACGAGAAAACACCAGTGGGGTGGACTAGATAGTAAAAAAAAAAAAAACCAATAGAAAAAGACAATGGCAAACCACTTCTGAACCACTGCAAAACATTAAGTAACAGTAAAGGTTCCCCTCGCACATACGTGCTACTCGTTCCCGACTCTAGGGGGCGGTGCTCATCTCAGTTTCAAAGCCAAAGAGCCAGCACTGTCCAGAGACATCTCCGTGGTCACGTGGCTGGCATGACTCAACGCCAAAGGCGCACGGAACGCTGTTCCCTTCCCACCAAAGGTGGTCCCTATTTTTCTACTTGCATTTTTTACGCGCTTTCAAACTGCTAGGTTGGTAAAAGCTGGGACAAGTCACGGGAGCTCACCCCGTTACATGACACTAGGGATTCGAACCGCTGAACTGCCAACCTTTCGATCGACACGCTCAGCATCTTTTGCCACTGAGCCATCGTGTCCCTTGCAACATTAATAACATCAATTAATAACATATAATGCAAAACATTACATGGATATATAGGTCCGTGAGTTATCATGAGCTACCTCAATTTGAGGGACAATTTTAACCATGTGGTAATACAAGCTCAGCAACTCCAAGGAGCAAACCTAAGCCTCGAAAGTGCTGAAAAGCGTAATTCAGCCACACTTGGAAAACCACAGGTTTACACCTTGGATAATTGACTTGTAAGTTGCTGCTGCACCTTGTATAATTAAGTGCCGTGTTGATGCTACAAGCGTAGTAAAATTAACTGGGAAATAATTACTCTTTCTGGTTTAATGGTGGCAAATCTTTTAATAGTTGAAGAAGGAGTGCTGAGAAGAGCAACAAAGATTATTAGGGGACTGGAAGCTAAAACATAGAATAGTTGCTGGAATTGGGTATGTCTAGTTTGATGAAGAGAAGGACTAAGGGAGACATGATAGCAGTCTTCCGATATCTCAGGGGCTGCCCCAAAGAAGAGGGAGTCAAGCTATTCTCCAAAGCACCAGAAGGCAGGACAAGAAGCAATGGGTGGAAACTCATCAAGGAGAGAAGCAACCTGGAACTGAGGAGAAATTTCCAGGCAGCGAAAATAATTAACCACTGGAACAGCTTGCCACCAGAAGTTGTCGGTGCTCCATCGCTGGAGGCTTTTAAGAAGAGAACAGAGAAATATTTGTCTCAAATTGTATAGGGTTTCCTGCTTGAGCAGGGGGTTGGACTAGAAGACCTCCAAGGTCCCTTCCAACTCTGTTATTCTGTTAATATGGAAGATCTCATCTGAGGAACAGCCACCCAATCTCGGCTAAATTGCAAATTCGTTTTTAAACATCTTTTAACTTTGGACTGTGTGAACATCTATGTAAATATTGAAAGGATATATATATAGAGAGAGAGACAGAGAGAGAGATTTATATGCCCCAGACTTAAGTCTTCTCGGTGATACCCCCACCCTTTTGAGATAGCTTACTCACAGATATCCAGATTCTGTTTCCTTACTACATTTTGGAAGAATTGTAAAATTAGAGCTCGGCCGAACGGCATTTAGGAATAAATGAGATCTCACTGGCCCTACGAGTGGCCGACCAGATTGGTTATTATAACTGCATTAATCGATTTTTGTTTTTAATCTTAGAAGGTTAAGAGCCTTGGTAGTACAGTGGTCTAAGGCACCCTGTTATTAAGCTGATTATTAAGACCAGCTGCCTGCAATTACTGCAGGTTCGAATCTCGCCAAGGCTCAAGATTGACTCAGCCTTCCATCCTTTCTAAGGTAGGTAAATTGAGGACCCAGTTGTGGGGGCAATAAGCTGACTTTGTATAAATGTACAAAAGGATGAAGGCTATTGCTGAGCACATTGTAAGCCGCCCTGAGTCTCCAGAGAAGGGCAGCATATAAATCAAATTAAAAAAAAAAATATTGTAAGCTGCTTATTCTCCATAAATGAAGGGGCATCTGAGCTTAATAATGAATAAAAATATTCAAAAGCCAGGAACTCTTGTCACCGCCATTAAGATTCTTTGCAACCGAGAGAAATAAACGCTTCTTTTAGGTAGTTTATTCCAGTGTAAAACCACCTATAAAATAATCTCATTTAGCCAATTTCTCTTCAACGATTTCTTTGGGGGGGGGGGGGACGACAACCATGAATTATTTCTGAAAACTATCTTCTATTTTATCCTTCCTTCAATCAATAGATATTTATCTAAACAGACCTATATAGCTGTCTAACTTAGACACACCTCCAACGTTGCTCCTTCAGCGTTCCAGGTTTTGCAGTCAAATGGGACAAAACTCACTTAACCAATGTCTCACTTAGCAACAGAAATCCGGGGTTCAATTGTGGTCATAAGTTGAAGAGTACCTGTATTTGATTCAGGAACAATCGTAGCACCGGAAAACCTTACAGAAAAGACAAGAGTTTCCCCACAGAGGAACAGTGTTGTGGCCGGTCGGCCATCGGCCCCTCCAGCAGCCGAATCAAAGAAGGGGGGAGGCATGGGAGACATGGTCAGCATCCAAGCATCCTGGGAGCTCCAAGAGGGAGAAGAGGGAGTAGAGCTGGCAGAGAGAGAGAGAGACCGAGGCGGAACCTGGACTGTCTGTCAACCCTCAGATGAAGCGTCAACAGCCTCCAGGTCTGGAGGTGGCTGATGAGGAAGAGGAGGAACAGCTGGGTCCAGTGCCTGATGCACAGAAGGCAGAGGAGAGGAGAGCAGTGGAAATCTATGGGCTGGTCCTTCGGACAGGAGAGCCACCGTGGATAAAAGACAGGGGACGGAGATGAATAGATGGGACAGACAACTATTCATCTTCCAGATGGACGGACTTGTTAGCCGGCGTTGAGAGAGAAACTTTTTGCCGGGTCTGCCGGCGTTCCTAATAAAGGAATCTTTTGAGTTAACTTCAGAGGGTTAGTCGTGTTTGGGCATCTGCGTCAGAACAAACAGCTTTTCGTTAACTTTCCTTGCTTCCTAGCTCTAAAAAGCTACCAGGGTCTTAAGATGCACCTCAACCATCATCCACAATCTTCCTCTGAAGTTTTGTTTCTTTCACCTAAGAACAACACCCAGCTTGGACCTACCTCGCGTACCCCAGATTGGCTGGAGCAAATATAATGTGGGTCTCAGCCAGGTTATATTCTAGATACAGGTTGGGATCCGTTTCCAAATCAAATTCCAAGTTGCATCCTCCAGGTATTGGATCTAGGCAGAATAAAAACATAATTAAAATAAAGTCAAGGAACAGGAGAAAGGAAGGATCTCGAAAATGAAACAACATTTTGTCCACTGCTTTTGATAATAAGACGGCGTGCGACTGAATTGCATTCAGCCCAGGCTGAACAGAATATACAGCTGTGGATACAGATGTTTTACAGCTGTGAGTTGGACAGCTACATAGAGGTAGTCTTTCACTTACAATCATTCATTTACTGACCGTAAATGACAGTTGCAACGTCACTGAAAAAAGTGACATGACCATTTTTCACACTTATGACCACTGCAGCCTCCCCATGGTCACGTGATCAAAATTCAGATACTTGGCAACTGACTCATACTTATGACAGTGGCAGGGTCCCGGGGGGGTCACATGATTCCCTTTTGGGACCTTCTGACGAACAAAGTCAATAGGGAAGCCAGATTCACTTAGGAGCCGCGTGACTAGCTTAACAACTATGGTGATTCGTTTAACAACTATAGCAAGAAAGGTCGTAAAATGGGGCAACATTCACTTAACAGCTCTCGCCTAGCAATAGATATTTTGGGATTAATTATGATAGATAGAGTAGGATAGATAGATAGATAGATAGATAGATAGATAGATAGATAGATAGGTAGATAGATAGAGATACTGTATGATAGATGAGATAGATAGATATAGATAGATAGATAGATAGATAGATAGATAGATAGATAGATAGATAGATAGGTAGATAGGTAGATAGGTAGATAGGTAGATAGGTAGATAGGTAGATAGATAGAGATACTGTATGATAGATGAGATAGATAGATAGATAGATAGATGATAGATAGATAGATAGATAGATAGATAGATGATAGATAAGATAGATAGATAGATAGATAGATAGATAGATAGATAGATAGATAGATAGATAGATAGATAGATAGATAGATAGATAGATAGATAGATGTAGTGGAAAAGAAAGACAGAGATGATGGATAAACTGATAAGTAGATATACAAGAGATGATAGGAGACTGACAGATATGGACAGATACAGGTAGACACACACAGAGAGAGATGACAGATACTGACATAAATAGACAGACAGAACCACCGTATTATGATGGCCACAAGCATTCTGAAGTTGAATCTTGGCCCATACACTGGTCCTCTAAACATCTGATATAATGATGGCTGAAGCAATATTCCATTTAGTCCTGATTCGCCTGCTGGCCCCTCCAGCAGAAGCAGCCGAATCGGAGGAGGAGGAGGAGGAGGGTGGGAGTCAGGCTCAGCATTAAAGCAACCTGAGGGCTCCGAGGGGGAAGAGGGAATGGAGCTGGCAGAGATAGAGACAGAGACGGATCCTGGGCCTCTCCATCAACCCTCAGATGGAGAGTCAACAGTCCCCAGGTCTGGAGGTGGCTGATGAGGAAGAGGAGGAACAGATGGGTCCAATGCCTGATGCCCAAATGCGCAGAAGGCAGAGGAGAGGAGAGCAGTGGAAATCTATGGGCCGGTCCTTGGGACGGAAGAGCAGCCTCTGCTAGCGAAGCCTTACCCTAGCTCTGGGGATAAAAGGCAGGGGACGGAGATGAATAGATGTGGCAGACAACTATTCATCTTCGGGACGGATAGACTTGTTAGCCTGTAGTGAGGGAGAAACTTTTTGCCGGGGCTGCTGGAACTACGAATTAAAGGAATCTTTTGAGTTCACTTCAGAGAGTTTGTTGTGTTTGAGGAGCTGGGTCAGAACACTGAACCTTATCTGCCGACAAAGGCCAAACTTACCTTTTTCGGTGTAGGGCAAAGAAACGGCTGTGCTCAGCACCTGATCCGTACCCACCGCTCGCAAATACCACGTGCACACCGTCTGTTCAGGTCGAAGCACCGAAACTAAACCTCGGTCTATTCCAGTTCCCGAGTTGCTAGGAGAAGGTTCCTAAGAAGCGAAAGAAATCATTGCGCCTTTCCAGAAACCGAAGAGATTTTCAGTTTCAATTTTCTTTTCCGGGTCTTAGAAAACGGGGTTTGCAATACCTTCGCAAAGGAGATGGTCACATTTCGGTAGTGGGAATGGATCTGAAAGAGGACGAGCGTCACGTTGCCAGCGATGTTCCTCAAGACAGCTTCAGCTGGGACGCTTTCATTCAGCAAGAAATTCCTGAACTTCCCCAAGGAAAACTCGAGGAGAAGGCCTGCTGTAAAAGTGGGAAAGCCAAAACAATTTATTTATATATTTTCACGTTACATACATGCATAAGTGCTTAATGAACAGTGTATTGTCCGGATCAGTTTATTTTTTATACAACAGTACTCTTCCCACTCCTAATTTCTACCTCTACTACCCAATCATTTATAAAACAAGTCCCGTGTTCGAAAATACTCTGTGTCTTGTCTTTTTTTTATATAATTTTTTTTAAAACAAACAAACATACAAACAAACAGTACATTTTTTCTGAATAGAGCAGGGGTCTGCAACCTTAAACACTCAAAAAGCCATTTGGAACCGTTTCCCACAGAAAAGAAAACACCGGGAGCCACAAAACCCTTCCCGTGCCTGACTATTTCTTAAGCGGCCACAAAACTAGCATATGTAGTTCTGTTTTCTTCTGAAACTTTTCTTTTCTTGGATTTATCCATGGTTGGCCTACCGGGGGGTCAAAAAGCTCAATAAATCACGTGCCGGCGGGTGTCACACATTGGCAGTTATGACCGAGTCAAAATTTATACAGTTTATAACATAAGTATAAAATTTTAAATTCCCATCCTCTTTTTTAAATTTTTCCCCAAATATGATTGATATATTTCAATTTCTGCCATAATATTCCTTTCTTTTTCTACTTTTGTTTTTCATCTCTACTTAATATTTAATACATAATCAATATTACCACCCGCCTTAACCTCCAATCTGAATCTTATTTCATTTCATTATCTTATTTCTCCATTTTTTAAAAAAAATTTTTTTAATTTTTTTAATTTGATTTATATGCCGCCCTTCTCCGGAGACTCAGGGCGGCTTACAATGCGTTAAGCAATAGCCTTCATTCTTTTGTATATTTTTACAAAGTCAGCTTATTGCCCCCACAAACCGGGTCCTCAATTTACCTACCTTAGAAAGGATGGAAGGCTGAGTCAACCTTGAGCCTGGCGAGATTCGAACCAGCAGTAATTGCAGGCAGCTGTGTTAATAACAGGGTGCGTAGACCACTGTACTATCAAGGCTCTTTATCACATGAATTTATCACATGAATTTTCTCAAAACCACCCCATTTGCAAACTATCATCAATTTCTTTTCTCTCACTTCCTTCCGCGCATGTGCTTTGCTTGTGTGTGCGCTTGCACACATGTGCACGGCTTAAAAAATGCAGCTAAATAGGACAGCGTAGCGCTGGGGCAGGTGGGCAGGCCCACCCGCAGATCACAACTACCGGTTTTCCCGAACCGGCTGAATCCCACCTCTGATAATACGTCCCCGGTGTCTGGTTACATTTCCAACATTTGGCGGACATAGAAGAAAAAGAGGCTCTTGAGCAATGAACACACCTTCTATAAATGCACAGGTAGTCCTCGACTTAAGAACCACAAATTGAGCCCCAAATTCCTGTTGCTAAGGGAGACCTTCGTTAAGTGAGTTTGACCCCCATTTTACCAACTTTCTGGCCTCAGTTGTTAAGTGAATCTGGCTTCCCCATTGATTTGGCTCGTCCGAAGGTCGCAAAAGGGGATACAGCAACGGTCATAAGTATGAACCCGTGGCCAAGTGGCTGAATTTTGATCATGTAACCACGGGAAAACTGCAAAGGTCCTAACTGTGAAGAACGGTCCTAAAGTCCCTTTGTTCAGTGCCATTGTAACTTTGAATGGTCACTCAGTGGACTGTTTTAAGTCGAGTACTACCTGTGCTCAAATCTGGAGAGACAAACTCTTGTAACCTTTCAGCTCTTCCTCCAAAAGAGCAGACTGTGTAACATAACAACGCCCTGCCCTAAGTCCACCGGTTGAGAAACTTGCTAACCGTTGAGATAAGCTTTTGATGGATATCTTCATCCAGAGTTTATTCAATATATCTCAAGGGCTTGCCCCAAAGAAGAGGGAGGTCCACCTATTCTCCAAAGCACCTGAAGGCAGGACAAGAAGCAACGGGTGGAAACTAACCAAGGAGAGAAGCAACCTGGAATTAAGGAGAAATTTCCTGACAGTGAGGACAATTAACCAGTGGAACTCCTTGCCTCCAGAAGTTATGGGTGCTTCATCACTGGAAGCTTTTAAGAAGAGACTGGACAGCCATCTGTCTGGAATGTTATAGGGTCTCCTGCTTGAGGAAGAGGCTGGTCTAGAAGACCTCCAAGGACCCTTCCAGCTCTATTCTGATTATTATTGTTATATTATTATTAGTATTATTATTATCAAGGAGAAACTTCCTAACAGGGAGGACAATTAACCAGTGAAACAAGTTGCCTCCAGAAGTTGTGGGTGCTCCAACACTGGAGGTTTTTAAAAAGCGACTCGACAGCCTTTTGTCTGAAATAGCATACAGTTTCCTGCCTGAGTAGGGGGTTAGACTAGAAGACCTCCAAGGTCCCTTCCAATTTTGTTATTCTATTCTACTCTATTCTGCTCTGTTCTGTATTCTACCCTACTCTATTCTACTCTACTCTACTCTACTCTACTCTATATATTCTGTTCTAATTCTATATTTCTATTCCATTCTATTCCATATTTTCTTTTCTTTTCTTTTCTCTTTTCTTTTCTTTTTTTCTTTTCTTTTCTTTTCTTTTTTTCTTTTCTTTTTTTTTTCTTTTCTTTTCTTTTCTTTTTTCTTTTTTCTATTCTATTCTATTCTATTCTCTACTCTACTCTACTCTACTCTACTCTACTCTACTCTATATTCTGTTCTAATTCTATATTCTATTCCATCCTATTCCATATTTTCTTTTCTTTTCTTTTCTTTTCTTTTCTTTTCCTTTTTCTTTTTTCTTTTTTTCTATTCTACTCTACTCTATTCTACTCTCTACTCTACTCTATATTCTGTTCTAATTCTATATTCTATTCCATTCTATTCCATATTTTCTATTCTATTCTATTCTATTCTATTCTATTCTATTCTATTCTATTCTATCAGTAACGGAGATTGCAGCATTCTTGCAACAAGGACGTTAAGGGGGGAAAAAAATCACCTTAGTAATAAAACTAGGCTGTCTCCGACAGCACAAGCACAGACGTGCAACTGGTCAGATTGGGTGGATAACTGATTCATGTTCTGTGTACACAAGTCCTACAAGAGCACACAGGCCATGTAGATAAACAGGACTGAGCCGTGGAGATCTTTGAGCTTCTGAAAACTCACCCATCCTCCTCCTCCTGTGCAATTTGGGGAAAGAAGGAAGGAGAATGTTTCTGCAGTCTGATGAACTTGCCCGGCTAAATTTAATTACGCTGATGATAAACAAGATTTTTTTTTTCCTCTCCATAATTATGGCTGAAAGCATCCAGTGTTAATTAGTTTGGAGAACATGAGAAAGCCAAGCAGAAGAAAATAGCATCCATCCATGGTCACTCATGGGCCCCTGAAGAGGACAAGGAGAGGAAAAACTCACCCATGCACCGAATTTCAGGTTTCTGCCTTAAGCTAAATCTAGCTACTCCTCGACTTACAACCACAATGGAACCTGACATTTACGTTGCTAAGTGAGACATTAGTTAAGTGATAGATAGAGATAGATATAAAGAAAGATAGATGATAAAGATAGATAGATAGATAGATAGATAGATAGATATAAAGATATACTGTATGATAGATATAGATACATATAGATAGATAATAGATAGAGATAGATATAAAGATAGATAGATAGATAGAGATAGAGATAGAGATAAATATAAAGATAGATAGATGACAGAGATAGATATAAAGATAGATAGAGAGAGAGAGAGATGATAGAGAGATATAAAGATCGATGATAGATAGATAGATATAAAGATATACTGTATGATAGATAGATACATATAGATAGATAGATGATAGAGATAGATATAAAGATAGATAGAGATAAATATAAAGATAGATAGATGACATAGATATAAAGATAGATAGATAGATGATAGATAGAGAGATATAAAGATAAACTGTATGATAGATACAGATACATATAGATAGATGATAGATAGAGATAGATATAAAGATACATAGATAGATAGACAGATAGATAGATAGAGATAAATATAAAGATAGATAGATGACAGAGATAGATATAAAGATAGATAGATAGATAGATTAAAGATATACTGTATGATAGATATAGATACATATAGATAGATGATAGATATAGATAGATATAAAGATAGATAGATAGATAGATAGATAGATAGATAGATAGATAGATAGATAGATAGAGATAGAGATAAATATAAAGATAGATAGATAGATAGATGATAGATATAGATAGATATAAAGATAGATAGATAGATAGATAGATAGATAGATAGATAGATAGATAGAGATAGAGATAAATATAAAGATAGATAGATAGATAGATGATAGATAGATAGATAGAGAGATATAAAGATAGATGATAGATAAGATAGATGGAAGATAGATAACTTCCCTCTAACTAACTTAGCAACTGCGGTGATTCACTTAACAGGTATGGCAAGAAAGGTCGTAAAACGGGGCAAAACTCACTTAACAACTGTCTCGCTTAGCAACAGAAATGTTGAGCTCAATTGCAGTCGTACGTCGAGGACTACCTGTAGTCCCTACTTTGATTCAGGCTGCTTGCTAAGTCGAAATGTGATTGATTCAGTTTGGGCTTCATAGCTTTAAAGATTCTTTGCTCGGCCCAAATAAAAATACTGTCCAACTGTGAATTATTATTATTATTATTTTTTCATTCTATCAAGCCAATTTTGGTTACTTTGAACGAACTTCGGATGAGATACCGAGAACTTCTGCGCCCGGAGACAAAATTCCTTTTGTGGTCCCAATCACACTTGGCCAATGAAGGATATTCCTAATATTCCTTTTAGAACGTCTCTTCATACAGACTCTGGTTTTCACAGCACATCATGTGCCAAATTTGCGCAATTCAGCAAGGAAAACCCAGGAAGATGGGCAGGACTCATTAGTGGGACAGATAATTAAACTGCGGGCTAAGGAACATCTCTTCCTGCTCCAAGGCCAACAACTCCCTGAACAAAAACAATGTGCTTGTTCATTTTGCTGAGAAAGCCAGGAACAAACTTCACTATTACTAAAACCCATGACTCAAATTACAAGGGGCACATGATAAATTCTTTCATGGCCTACAATTCCCATGACTGCTTCGTTTCCTGTGGAAGCAACCTCGCTCATCCCTGCATCTTGGTCCAGAATTATTATTATTATTTTTTAGCCATCGGGGCTTTGTCGTCTTAACAATGACACACCCAACACAAGTTTTTCTGCTTCCATCTTGTAGCAGAAAGTTTTATTTTGTCCTCCACTCTGCTCTACGGGTAGTCCTCGAACTTACGAGCACAATGGCGCACGACGTGCTTCTTGTGATGTAAGAATTCGTGTGAAGTGAGCTTTGCTCCTTTTTAATGACTTTTCTCCATGCAGTTGTTAGGGTTCAATCCAGGGGTGAAATGCTCCCGGTTCAGACTGGATCACCTGATGGTGGTTCGGAGAACCGGTAGCAAAAATCCCTGCTCCCCCCCATGCCCAGCTGAGCCACGCAATCATCAGAGGCTTTTTTTTTAATTTTTAAAAGCATTTTTTCTACAACCTCTTCGGCCAAAAAAATGTTTTTAAAAGTTAAAAAAAAAAGCTTCTGATGATCAGGCAACTCAGTTGGGATCGTCAGAGGCTTTTAAAAGCATTTTTTTCTACAACCTCTTTGGCCGAAGAGGTTGTAGAAAAAATGCTTTTAAAAGTAAAAAAATAATAATGTTGGCCACGCCCATCCAGTCACATTACCCCCCCCACCAAGCCACGCCCACAGAACCGGTAGTAACAAATTTTACATTTCACCACTGGTTCAATCAATCACTGCGGTTGATAAGATAGTAACCTGGTTGTTGAGTGAGTCCCAGGCTTAGACTGAAGGCGGAGTCAAAGGCATCATTAGTTTGGAATCTTTATCTAAGAGACTTTTAAGTCCAGTTGCCCTTAAAGTTTGTTGATTCTTATCTGACGCCAATTCTCCTCCAACGTTAGTACTTCAGTTAGTACTACTTGGGCATAGAGAGCATAAAATAAACTTGTAGTACTTTTGAGCTCTATCCTGATTCCTGACTTCTTGCACCTGACATGAACTAAGCAGGATGGAGAGGCAGGGGGAAAAATACGGCTAGAATAGGAATAGAAATGGGAATACAGGTAATCCTTATGATCAAAATGGAGCCCAAAATTTCTGTTGTTAAGGGAGATATTTGTTAAGTGAGTTTTGCCCCATTTTACGACCTTCTTTGACATACTTGTTAAGTAACCGCTGCAGTTGGTAAGCGAGTAACATGGTTGTTAAGTGAATCTGGTTTCCCCAATGACTTTGCTTGACGGTCATAAATATGAGCCCGTTGGCAAATGTCCGAATTTTGATCACCAGACCATGGTGATGTTCCAACGGTCGTTAAGTGTGTAAAACGGTCATAAATCACTTTTTTTCCAGTGCTGTTGTAACTGTCACTAAACGAACTATTGCAATTCAAGGACTCCCTGTTATCAGGAACGATGGAATGTTTAAGTCTAGTCACAGCATGTTTTCGCTTCTACGCTCCTTTTGCAAGACTCTCCGAACCACACACTAGCCAAGCATGTTTCAAGTCTGGAATATTAGCTAGCTGGGCCTCCTTTGCCAACCCACAACATTAAATTAAATTAATTGAATTGGATTCCCACTTAAATCACACTATCCCTGGAACAGATCCTCCTTAAGCCCAGGCGGGTAGATTCAAAGCGTGACTAAGCCCACGTGTCAACTCACATGCTTCTTTGATGTCTGCTCTTCTACATTTTCTCTCCTAAAATTGAAGGCGTCAAGTTGAAAAGCAGAAAAAAAAAAAAAAACTACAAGGGCTCCTTGGTTTTTTTCTTGCAGACATTTCGTTATTGACACTGATGATGTTACCTAGTTGGGTCACAAAACGTCTGCAGGAAAACAACCAAGCTCAAGAGAGCCCCAAGGAACCCCAAAGTCCTCCTCCCCCTCCTCCTCCCTTCTAGCACTGATGATGTTACCTAGTTGGGTAATGAAATATCTGCAAAAAAACAGCCAAGCTCAGAGAGTGCCAAGGACCCTACAATCCTCCTCCTCCTCCCTTCTAACACTGATGATGTTACCTAGTTAGGTAATGAAACGGCCACAAGAAAGCAAGTAAACAAGAAGGCTCAGAGAGAATCGAGGACCCCGCAGTCCTCCTCTTCCTCCCTTCCAGCACTGATGATGTTACCAGTGGTGGGTTGCTACCGGTTCGCCCCGGTTTTGGCGAACTGGTAGTGGCGGCGGCGGAAGGCTGCACCTACCCACCCAGATGTCATCAAATACACTCTGCGCATGCGCAGAAGTGGTGGGTGCACAAGCGAAGCGAGTAAGCAAGCACGAACTGGTAACAAAGGTAAGTGAAACCCACCCCTGGATGTTATCAAGTTGGGTCATGAAACATCTGCAGGAAAACAATCAAGCTCAGGGAGCCCCAGGAACCCCAAAGTCACATCTTTCTCCTTCTCCTCACCACACACACACACACACACACACACACACCTCCCTTCTATCACTGATGAGGTTACCTAGTTGGGTCATGAAACGTCTGCAGGAAAAGCATCCAGCTCAGAGAGCACAAAGGACCCCACACACACACAGTTCAAATTTCTGAGCAAGTGAGGATCTTATTTATCTCCCCTACCTTATCCTCCAGCACTGATGAGGTTACCTAGTTGGGTCACGAAATGCCCGCAAGAAAACAGCCAAGCTCAGGGAGCACCAAGGACTCGACAGTTCAATTCTCTAAGCAAACCCCCTCCTCCCTCTAGCACTGATATTGTTACCTAGTTGGGTCATGAAACGTCTGCAAGAAAACCCCCAAGCTCAGAGGCCACCAAGGACCTTTCATTTCAACCCTGAACTACAAACATTCTCCTTTATTGGTACCAAAAAAAAAAAAAAAAAGCACACCAGATCAGACACATAAACGTTACTTATTATCCAAGCACCGACTTCAGTTTATTTATTTATTTCCCCCCCCCAAGCCGGCTCTTTGTACTCCCTTCGAGACCTGTTGCATAATCTACAAAACAAGGAATTTTTTTGTTGGCACCGGAAAAACGACACCTCCTTGTTGCAAAGCTTGGCTTTTTTTGCAGGCCCTCCCTTTTTTGCGGGGTGGGGGAGAGAAGGGGAGCGTTCCAAGGGTTCCCCGGAGATCCCCCCTTCTTTTGATCCCCTCACCTTTACCCCACAAATTCGGGGAAGTGAAATCAGAACCCGAGCCGCTTTTTGCAAAGGCAAACCCCTTCCTCTAGGAAGGGACCCTTCCCCAAGGGATTTTGTGGGGAGGGGGACCCCCCCCTCAAAAAGCCGAGGCGCCCCTGCGCGCAACGAGCACAGGGCTTGGTCCGGAGAGCAGCGCTGCGCTTTTACGCAGGGGCCATACCCGGCTCTGGCTTTCCCACTCAGCTCCCCCAAGAGACCCCCTTTTTTCCCGAGGGGTGGGGGCGTAAGGCCCGGCTGGTCTCACCTGCGGGGGGCTCCTCCGCCCCTTCTCCCGCGCCCAGCAGCGCCCAGAGCAGGATCCAACCGGGCAGAAGCATGATGCCCAAAAGCCCCAGCCGTTTCTCCGCGGAAACCAAGCAGGGAGGGCCACCCGCAGCCCTCCCCGCGCGTGGAGATCCCGGGACTGGTCCGCTAGCCCAGCCCAGACGCCGCGCAACCCTTGCCAAGCACGGCTGGGGACGCCCACGCGCGTGGCCGAGGCTGCTGCCGCTGTTTTTCCGGGCTTTGCGCGCAGGGGACGGACGAGGCGCAGCCAGTTCCTCCTCTCGCCCTCCCCGGGTGGTTTCTGCAGTTCCCCGGGGGGATTTCGAGGAGTAAGAAGGGGTTTTTTGGGGGGGGGTTGGGGGTTTGCCGTGGGAGGATGGAGGGTCTCCCTCCGTGGAGCCCCGGGAGGCTGAATGTCTGCCAGCGTTGCTTGCGCGGTGGGAAGAAGGAAGAGATTGAAACCGAGGAGGAGAAAGACAAAGAGAAGAGGGGAAGGAGAAGATGGAGAGGAGAGTGGGGGGAAAGGAGAAATGAAAACTGGAGAAGGAGAAAGGGAAGGAGTGGGTAAGCTGGAGAAAGGAAAGAAGTTAAAGGGGACAAGGAGAAAGAGGAGAAGAGAAGGAGAAGATAAAGAGGGAAGAAGGAGAAGATCAGCAGAAGAAAGAGAAGAATAGATAAGCTGGAGAAAGAAAAGTTAAACGAGGAGAAAGTTAAAGAGGGGAAGAGGAGAAAGAGAAGATAAAGAGGAAAGAAGGAATAAATAAGCAGGAGAAAGAGAAGGAATAGGTAAGCTGGAGAAAGAAAAGAAGTCAAACAGGACAAGGAGAAAGATAAATAGGGGAAGAGGAGAAGGAGAAGATAAAAAAGGAGAAATTAAACCGGAGAAGGAGTAAGGGAAGGAGTGGGTAAGCTGGAGAAAGAAAAGTTAAACAGGACAAGGAGGAAGATAAATAGGAGAAGAGGAAGAGGAAAAAAGAATTTAAACTGGAGAAGAAGAAAGAGAAGGAATAGATAAACTGGAGAAAGAAAAGAAGTTAAACGGGACAAGGAGAAAGATAAATAGAAGAGGAGGAGGAGAAGAGGAAGAGGAAACAAGAAATTAAACTGGAGAAGAAGAAAGAGAAGGAATAGGTAAGCTGGAGAAAGAAAAGAAGTTAAATGGGACCAAGAGAAAGATAAATAGGAGAAGAGGAGGAGAAGAGAAAGAGGAAAGAAGGAGAAGATAAAGAGGAGAAAGAGAAGAAATAGGTAAGCTGGAGAAAGAAAAAAGACATTAAACAGGAGAAGGAGAAGTAGGAGGAAAAGATAAAGAGAAGGAGAAGAGAAATAGGGAAAAAAGAAGATAAACAGGAGGAAGAGAAAGAGAAGGAGTAGATAAACTGGAGAAAGAAAAGAAGGAGAAGGAGATGATAAACAAGAGAAGGAGAAAGAGTAAAAGAAGATAAACCAAAAAAAGAAATGGAGGAGAAGATAAACAGGAGGAGGAGAAGACCACCAACATTAGCTGTAGTAGTTGGCTTGTAGGCTGAATTTGAAGAAGTTCTTCTAACTGAAAAGATCCAATTACACCACCACAAAATCTAATCTTGGGGTTCTGGATTAGTTCACAAGGCCGATATTTTTGAACCCAATGCTTGTAATCTGCAGCCATGAAGAAGAGGAAGAAGGAAAAACCTTAAAACGAGTCAGGTAGAAGCCCTTTTATAAATGCAGCCATTTGGTTTCGGAGCTAAAAGATAAGATTCTGTACTTTTCACACCCAGAAATTCAGCATCCATTTAAAAAAAAAAAACACAGAACAAAAACTTGATCTGACATTTTGAGTTGGTCTAAAGATTTGTGAAAATGTCTCTCTTTTCATTCTAACTTCAAGAATATCCTTTATTTCTATTTGCAACTGTGAGCTGAAGCTCCTTAGGTTTTAAAGGTTGGGGCTGAATTAGGCTGAAGTTTGTCTCTTGCAACTTTTAAGATGTGTGCATTTCACTTCCCAGAATTCCCAGCTCCTCGATAAACTTTCATTTAGATAATCTACAAGTGTATGTACTAAATGATGGCTTGTGGTTACAACACCTTTTCCAGGCCTGTCTGTTGACTGAACCGGAAATATTTTCCACTGAGCTAAATAAGGTTTATCTCCCAATCTGAGTCAATGCGCTTTCTCCGAAATAAATCACATACCGCCAGAGGGTGATTACAAGCAAATAATTATGCAAAGCTTTTCATTGATAATTATTTCTCCCAAGAGGAATCTTTGCAGAACTTCCAGTTTTCTACATCCAAAATTCAGCAGGTGAAAGTTTTTCCTATCAGAATTAAAAAGAATTATCTATGCTCAAAGTTGTCAGTCATCCAGGTTACCGGGATTAGAAATAAATTAAGTTTGATAATAATTTCTCTTTAAACAAAATAAAAATATTGTGCTACTGCCCAGACAATCTGCTGATTGGAGCAGCCTTTATAAACATAAATGACAAATAATTAAAATGGTCTGGAGATTTAGCTCAATAAGCTCTTTACTTACTTACAATTAAAAATAAACAAAATGCAGAATTTCATCCATATTTCCTCAAAAGAGTAAATCCCAGGAACACATATTGGGATTTTTTTTAAAAAAAAAATAAATTTGCATGAAGATTACTTTATATACAGTAATGTACTAACTACAGTTAAAACTCTTATAGAGAACAGCAATACCTCCTCCCGTCCGCCGGTGGAGCACCACCCTCTACCATAGAGATAGGGCAAGAGCGGCATTGATGACGGCGATATTTATCCCGGAAACGAGCCGCCCCAGAGAGGAAACGATGAAGCGTTGCCTAGCAGCGTTCCCCACCCGCTTCCGCATCCAATATAAAACGTTCCCATTGGCTGGTCGCTCTCCCTCCGAAATTTTCGGGGGGAAAAAAAATGGCGGACCGCCTAACGCAGCTGCAGGATGCGGTGAATTCGGTGAGTGGGAGCCCCGTTGGGGGCCTGAAGGCGAGCCCCGACCCTGCTTCGGGCTGGGCCTTTGGGGTGTGTGGACTACAAGTCCCAGAATCCTTTGGCTTTTTGGGGGGGGAGGGGGGCTGGGGGGATTCTGGGTAGAGGCTCCCCTCCTCCAGCCCTTTTATTCCCTGGGAAGGTTAAGGAGCAAAATAGGCCTCTGCTTTTCTCCCGCTTCTGGATGGAATTTGGAGGTTATTCCGTCATCACAGAACAACAAGAGTTGGAAGGGGTCTTTGGAGGTCATCTAGTCCAGACCCCCCTGCTCAGAATGAGGAATAACAATTGGGAGGGTCCTTTGGAGGTCAGCTAGTCCAACCCCCCTGCTCAGAACGCAGAATAATAACAATTGGAAGGGGTCTTTGGAGGTCAGCTAGTCCAACCCCCCTGCTCAGAACGCAGAATAATAACAATTGGAAGGGGTCTTTGGAGGTCAGCTAGTCCACCCCCTGCTCAGATGAGGAATAAGAGTTGGAAGGGACCTTGGAGGTCATCTAGTCCAACCTCCTGCTCAGAATACAGAATAACAGTTGGAAGGGGCCTTTGAAGGTCATCTAGTCCACCCCCTGCTCAGAATGAGGAATAACAATTGGGAGGGGCCTTTGGAGGTCAGCTAGGGGGTAGGGGTCTTAGCTAGCTTTGCTGGCTGATGTAATCTTCCCAGGTGCCATGTGGTGAATTTCTGTCCTAGATGGGTCCTATTGTGTTGCAGATGAAGGTCCATTGACAAAGATTGAGTTTCTGCCTCTGGCCCATTAACAAAGTGGGGGGGGGAGGCAGGAAGGTGGGAGTTACTTTGTCTTTAAAACATGTTTCTACATTTCTCATCCAGGGAAACATAATATTCTGCCTTTTTAATATTTCCTAAAATATTTCATTCTTCTAGGAAAGGGGTGGGTGCTAACTTCCTACATAGCACTGATGATATTACCTAGTTTGGGTCATGAATTTCAGCCAATTTCGTTGTATACGTGATGTACAATGGCAATAAATGCTTTGAACTTGAAATGTCTGCAAGGAAAGCCACCAAGCTCAGAGAACACCAAGGACCACACAGTCCCCCTCCTTTTCTTCCTCCTCTTCTTCCTCCTCCTCCTCCCCCCCACTCCCTTCTAGCACTGATAATACTTAAGATCATGAAACAGGTAAACAACCAAGCTCAGAGAGCCCCAAGGGCCCCTCAGGTCAACCCTGAGCTGCAAATATTCTCCTTTATTTGATACGTTAACATTTGTTTACAGCTTGCAGATCAGTTCTGCAATGCCATCGGGGTGTTGCAGCAATGCGCGCCTCCTGCATCCTTCAGCAACATACAGACCGCGATCAACAAAGACCAACCTGCTAATCCCACCGAAGGCAAGTCGAACGTATTCTTTGTCTCTTCCGTTATACCCCAAGGATTATCTGTCCGTGGGGGTGGTGACCTCAGCTGAACCACAATGTGGAGATGGAGATGCCGTGAATGAGGTTTCCTTCGAAGGTTTTCATCATGTTTAGTTGCTGTTTGAAAAAGAGGCATTTCTCCCCCCTTCAGATTCCTTTTCTTCTTTGCCTGTCAAAGAGCCTTGGTGGTGCAGCAGACTAAAGCGCTGTTAAATAGCACTTAGCTGCCAGCTGCCTGCAATTACTGCGAGTTCAAATCTCACCAGGCTCAAGGTTGACTCAGCCTTCCATCCTTCCGAGGTGGGTAAAATGAGGACCCGGATTGTGGGGGCAATAAGATGACTTTGTATAAAAAAGAACACAGCTTGGGAGGGCCCCAAAAGCCCTACTAAGCAGGTATACACAAAAGTATGAAGGCTATTGCTTAACGCATTGTAAGCCGCCCTGAGTCTCCGGAGAAGGGCGGCATATAAATTGAACAAATAAATAAATAAATAAATAAATAAATAAATAATCATATTTTTCGGGGTATGAGACACACCTTTCCCCCCCAAAACAAAGTGGGTGAAAATTTAGGTGCATCTTATAGACCGAATACGGGTGTTTTTGGCCTCCATGCATTGCATTTTTGCCCTCTCCAGCCCCCAGAAGCACTCTGCAGTGCTCTGCATGGCCCATTTTTTGGCGAAAACGTGCCATGCAGAGCACTGCAGAGTGTTTCTGGGGGCCGGGAAGGGCGAAAACGCAACACGCAGAGGCCAAAAATCTTTTTTTTTTTCGTTCTTGTTTTCCTCCTGTAAATTTAGGTGCGTCTTATAGTCCGAAAAATACAGTACTTCCCCTCCGTTTTTATTCTTTCTTTCCCTTCCTCTTACCTTATTGCCTCTTCTTTCGTTTTTGCTGGAAAGCGATCGAGGAATGTACAGGTAATCCCCGATTTACAACAGCTCATTTAGTGACCAAAGTTAACAACGGCACTGGAAAAAGGTGACTTGTGACCGTTTTTCACACTTACGACCGTTGCAGCATCCCCGTGGTCACGTGATCAAAATTCGGATGCTTGGCAACTGACTCATATTTATGACGGTGGCAGTGCCCCGGGGTTGTGTGATCCCCTTTTGCGACCTTTTGACAAAGTCAGTGAAACTACATTCACTTAACCATAGGGATTCACTTAACCACTGTGGCGCGAAGGGTCACAAAACAGGGCAAAATTCACTTAACACATGTTTCATTTAGCAACAAAAATTTGGGACTCGATTGTGGTCGTAAGTCAAGGACTGCCTGTATATTTCTAACTGTTTGGGGCAGAGAGAAGAAATGATATACCTGCCCGTAGGAATCCAGTGTTATTGCCTTGGCCTTGCTCTGTTTTTGGAGTGTGATATATGCACACAGAATGTAGGCAAGTGTGTTACAAGCACATGTTAGTTTTCTCCCCCAAATTTTGCCGTGCTTAGAAGTGCTATGTGGCCCTACTCACCACATCCAAATTGTGTTTTGAAGCACACAACTCAATTGTCCAGAGTTGTTGGGAGTTAGGCAGCACGTACCTTTAAATAATAATAATAAACGTATAATAAAGATGTTTGTACCTTTATGATTTTTTTTCTGTAAATGATTCAGAGATGTGAAATTCCTTCTACACTCCAAATATTTTAGGGGGGTGGAATATACAGCAAATGCCTCCTAAACTGACCATTTCTGTGTAATATTAGAAGCACATTTATTCTAAAATATGACTGAACAACATAGTTTTCATTCATCAAGAATGATACATGCGATGCAAATTATTACTCATTTTTTTACTGCTTTTATAGAATACGCCCAGCTCTTTGCTGCATTAATTGCAAGAACAGCTAAAGATATCGATGTTTTAATAGATTCCTTGCCAAGTGAAGAGTCCACAGCTACATTACAGGTGAGAATTTACCATTCCTACACTGCGTACTACTATATTCATCCCAGTCAGAAAATTTAAGGAAATAATTGGGGATTGTACTATGTCGTGTGAATTTAAGCTTAGGGGTTCAAATTTTAGGGAGGGAAAGAAAAATTGAATTATATCAGGATTAGAAGTTAAGATGAAGGGTAACATTGGCTTCTTAAAACTAGAGAGAATAAATGCTACGATAAAAATTGAACATAAAAAATTGTGTTAAAGATGAACAAAAATTTGTACAAACTTAAGACTGGGCCAATATTTTGTTCAGAAAATTACAACGCTGATTAGTTTCAGTGCAGCCTATTATGACTTTACTTAGCTAATATACTAGATAGTTGAATGCCAAAAGCAAATATGTAACGTACAACATAAATGGTGTAAAATGTTATCAATTTCAGTAAAATTTCACTTTTGGTAATGTCATCATTGTACACACTAGGTACCACTTTTCAGACAATCATATATATGCACTAAATGCCACTGGATTTAGATGAGGCGTTCAACTACACATTTATGCTGCAACGTTATATTAAATTTAGATGCTTGCTTCCAAAATTTAGAATCGTGAAAATATTTATCTCGTTACTGCTAAGGAAAAGATAAACAGGAAGTAAATATTTTGCCAGCATCTCAGCTCTCTGCAGAACAGTTTTTGGTTTTTGAAGGTGGATTGCAATATCTTGTAAAATTGCCTCAATCCCGATATTTAGCTAACCTTCTGTTGTTTTAAATCTAAAGTAAACTCGTGAGTTTATTGCAACATTTAACTGAAAATACTTCTATTCCACCTTTCTGTGAACGTTAAACTAATAAAACTAAAAAAACTAAAAAAGATTGTAGCATTAAGCAAAAAAGAACAAATGAACTCCCAAGCTAATCAGCAGGTAGGATCCATGATTAAGAAAACATCAATTAGATGAGTTGAGTTTAAAAACAAAAACGGTTACTAATTCAAGAGCTTCAGAAACCCTACAGGACGTACTTAAATACACTTTGTCTCCTGAATTATATAAACATGCAAAGTGTTCAAACAAAATTACAGAAGCTTTAAAAAAACCTGAAGAACAAACATTTTGTCTCATTCTGAATTATGTAAACATGAGGTGTTACAAAGTATTACATCATCCAAAGGTTACATGCAGGAAAAGTAGGAAGGAATAACTGTTTCCTTTTTTTTTTTTCCCCTTTGAAGAAAAAAAACCACCCAGTGCAGTTTTAAAAGTTTTCACCCAAAAGTTTTTGTCCCGTCCGCTTTTGAACCCGTAGGCTGCCAATTTGTATCGTTTGGAGGAAGAGAACCACGAGGCAGCCGCCCGTCTCGAAGAAGTAGTCTATCGGGGAGATCTGCTCTTGGAAAAAATACAGAGTGCCTTAGCTGACATCGCCCAGTCCCAATTAAAGACTCGGAGTGGCACCCGTAGCCAACCTCTCCCGGAATAATTGGCCTACGGCAAAGCTCGGCTATGACGCAGGCTCCACAGATGTGATTTTGGTGCATAATGAAGAGAAACGAGCATGGAAAAACGACTCCGGTGCCTTCATCCCCAGAACTATTTATGAGACTCGACTCTGCTTACCGGATGCAACACTTAAGCCATGCCTTTTTCTGTGGTACTACGCCAGCCTGAAAAGATTTCTAGGCATTTTGGATCCATGTAACCGTTACATCCAAGCCTGATACTTCGATTGGCTTTATAGTGATCTGGAATCCTTGGCCTCCTGCAAAGATCTCCTTGCGTCTTCGTGCCAACAATGATACGATATCTTACAGTAAATTTGCAAGGGGTGGAGATGTTTGTTTGGAGGTTTGTTTCTCACTGAAGATACCTGTACATTATCCGGAAGTTCCGTAGAAGGGAGAGAAAACATTCCGGAAAACGTTGGAGCACTGTCAAATTTGTATACAGTTTCACTTAGAAATGTAATGATTTTGTGATGATGTAATGTAATGTAATGTAATGATGTATTGTGATTGCTAGTATGGTCTGCTTTGGGCCGTGAGTGAAAACTTTTTGGAGAAATTTCCACACAGCATATAACTAGTTAAATTCATTGACTCAAGACAACGGAAGCTGAAATATGGAACGAACCAACTACTGTTAGAAACACTGTCTTTTGTAGTATTGGGTTTACGTGAATAAAGGTTTGGTGTTGCATTGACTAATCACATTTTTTAAAGTTCTATTTAACACAGAGGAATGCCTAACAAAAGGGTATTTCAGTTGAATTTGGAGTTGCTTTATAGAAATCAAATCTTTTTCCAGATGTCTTATTTCTACTTCTTTGATTTATGAAAAGGAACAAATGAAAGGGTATTAAACATCAGATGAATTGATCTGTCTTAAGGATCTGCTTACTAACCAGTTGCTTAAAGAAACTGCGATGAAAACAGTAGAGTCAGACAGGAAAAAAAAACCCTCAGCCCTTTAAAACTATTGATTTAATCTCTCAAAGCGTATTCATATAGAATATTGAAGAACAAGTTAACCAATTACATTTTTGTTAATATGTTCTATTATCAACCTAGGTCATTAAGTGTATGAGTCAATGTGTTTTATGAATTCAACAAAAATTAGGCTAAGCAAATGAAAGCTACATTAACCACAGCTACATAAGAAAGTCTTTTTCTATGGCTGAAAATAAAGGAAAAGAGACTTCATACAAGATGAATATAGATACCGTGTTTCCCCGAAAATAAGACCCTGTCTTATTTTTTTTTTTGAACCCTGAAATAAGCGCTTGGCCTTATTGCCATGCGCTCAAAAGCCCGATTGGGCTTATTATCAGGGGATATCTTATTTTGGGGGAAACAGGGTAGAATAAATATAATTTAACTCTGTATTGGGGTAATTTATCTGAACTCTTGTCTGCACGACACCGAATCATGAAGTGAAATTCAAATCTCTCTTAAGAGTATGCAGGTTGTTTTCTTGACAACGACACAAAGAATAGAAAGGAATTCTTTATTGGCCAAGTGTGATTGGACACACAAGGAATTTGTCTCCGGTGCATAAACTCTCAGTGTACATACAAGCAACAAGCGATAAATGATGATCATAATCGGTAAGATACAATCATCCTAAATCATAAGATACAACGCTTGATGATCGCCACAGGATACTAAATAAGCCATCAACATAAATAATAAAATACAAAGAGGCTAAGGAATTAGGTAATAGGAAAGATGAGAAGGATAATGGCAATATAGCATTAGTACGTAGTTTGGCAATGTGGGAATTAGTTGTTTAGCAGAGTAATGGCCTGGGGGAAAAATACTCTCCTTGTATCTAATTGTTTTGGCCTGCTACTTATGCAATACTAGTGGGCTCCTATCCAAGTCCTAAGCAGATCTGATTCCTTTCAACTTTTTAAGATTAACACCTATATTTTAGCAGGTCATACCAATCCAAGCCATGTAGTTCAATGTATTGAGCTGGCTTGGAAATGTTGGGATTTTAAAATGTCTCTGGAGATTCTCAGTCATCCAGGTCCTGGTTGTTCCAAAAATGCTTTTTTTTTTCCCCAAGAGGCAACTGGACTTTTTTGGGGGTTTTTTTTGAAAACGTTTCGCTTCTCGTCCAAGAAGCTTCTTCAGCATCCTGCAGAAAGCACAGCTCCGACTTCTCAAATGAAAGAATAAAACAGATTAATTTCACAATGCAGGTTTTGAAAGAGAGAACGGAACACAAATTTCCAAGGGCGGAAATCCCGTCTACCTGCCCACTGAAGTATTGGAAAAGTCACGGAATTTATAAAAAAAAGGCGCAACTCACACAACAGAGCTGAAGAAGCTTCTTGGAGGAGAAGTGAAACGTCTTCAAAAAAATCCCAGAAAGTCCAGTTGCTCTTGGGGGGGGGGGGCGGGGAAGCACTTTTTAAGACTGGGATTTTTAAGTTCAGGTGTGTCAAAAGTTGCCAAGTTTGAGAACCGCCAACCTAAACAAAATCTAAGTTCCCCAATTCTCTCCTTATTTTTGTCAAAGCATACAAGATATACTTTTGAGCGACTCGGTTTGAAAAACTCCGGTTTCATTTTATCCCATAAACCAAGATTTAATCCACATGAAGTGAGGCTCAAGGAATCATTCTCTGGAAGCGTTCACCACACTTCCATCCACAGTCGGCCTCAGCTAAGTATCTTCTGATCTCCTGCACGAAATCCTGATCTACAGTAAAGTAAAATCTTTTTGCCTTTAAAAGAAAAAAAGGGAGAGAAATTTGTCAGGCATCCGCCATGTTCGGTCAAAACATTTAATTCTAAACATTCAATGAGGTAACGTTTTTAATCCCTCTCCCCCCCAGTCCTAGTTAAAAACCATTTTGGTTGTAATGACTATTTACACTTTTTAAAAAGAGGGTTAATAAGAGCTTTTTACTTTTTGGGTGCTGTTTTAACTCGAGAGCTTAAAAAGTCACCGGAAAAGTCAAATCGAGCAAGATTTGAAACAAGGGCCCACTTGGGTTCTGCCTGAATGGTCATCAGAATTTCAAAGAAAACCCTGATTTAATTTAAAATTTTGCCTTGGTGTCATGTGTGAACCGAATAGTTGTGGCTGAATCCTCTTCCTATTTGTCACTGTTGATAGGACATTTCCAGCCTTTGTTATCTGGAGTTTCAGAAAAGAGAAGACAAAGGTTACATTAAGCCAACTTTTCCCAAACCTTGATTACAAACTGCAGTTAAAAGATTTTGTCAACTCTGACAAAAATACACATGTGGTTGGGAAAAAATAGCAAAGCAACACATAGATCTAAAGCCAGAAATATTTTTGTTGGGTATTCTACCAGAAAAACATAATAAAGGAAATACATATTTAATTTTACATGTGTTGACTGCAGCTAGAATTGTGTTTGCACAACAAAGGAAAAATGAAGAGATCCCTACAGATGAAAATGTTATTAAAACAAATATTAGAATGTGCGGAAATGGATAGACTAACACTCGGAATTAAGGAGAAGGAAGAAACTGTATACTTTTTAACATGGGATTTGTTTTATCAATGGCTAACTAGCAGAAACAGAAGTTAGAAATTTAAAAGCATAAGGAAATGATTAACTACATGGAAGATTTATTAAAATGGATAAGCAAATATGTTTTAAGCAAATAGGCTTAAGGCTTAAGACTTTTTTATTTCATCAAACTGGCCTGGCCTAAATCTTCTCCCCTTTTTAAATGTAAATTTTAATTTGTTTTAAATTATGGGGTATTTTAAATTCAGCCAAATTATTTAATTCGTTTTTAATTTATTTTAAATTTTTGTATTTATGTGTTTTATCTTGTGGCTGTTCACCGCCCTGAGTCCTTCGGGAGAAGGGCGGTATTGAAATTTAATAAAATAAATAAAAAATAAAAATAAATGTGATTATCATTAATGTGATGATGATGATGATGATGATTACTATTTCTTAAAAACCACTGTATTAGACAACACACTGTTTATACAGACATTGAATTTTCATGTTTAATATTAAAAAATAATAATAATACCTGTATCAACCATTAGCACCAGTCAATGGTATTTGTGATGCATTTTGAATGTTCAGTTGACTGAGTTTCATGTTTAATGAATGAAGTAAGTAAGTAATAATAATAAATACAAGATTTGGTCAACTCCTGCAAGTAGGTTTCACATGGCATATAAACCAGGCTATCGCGTGAACGATAAGTGATTTCCTATAAATTGGCCACCGGTAAAGTACAACTTTCTTAAGAAGGAAACGGAAGGTCAGCACTTCTCAACTTGGTGTCCTCTGGAATTACTTTAGGCTGAGGATGATGGGAGTTGCACCAGCACATCTGGAGAACACCACATTGGTAGAAGCCACTCAAAACATCCAGAGGGACAAGAAGGAGAACGTAACAGGACATGGCTGTAAATCCAGTTATGGATCACATCAAAAAGCCTTCGAGTTCATCTCAACTTCAGAAGACTTCATGGACATGGACAATGTAAGGTTTTTTGTTTTTTTTTCCTGGGATGCTAAGACTTAGATTTCCTTGCGATCTATCCGAACCACTTATTAGAATATCTCCTTAGGGTTTTAAAGTCTGTAGAGATTCTCCGTCATCCAGGTCCTGGTTGTCCCAAAAGTGCTTTTCCAGGAAGCCACTGGACTTCCTTGTTTTTTTCCTTTTGAAGATGTTTCGCTTCTCATCCAAGAAGCTTCTTCAGCTCTGACAGGATAGCGGAGAAGGGAAGGATTTATATTCCTTGCAGCTTTGGGACAACAAGGACCTGGAGGATGGAGAATCCCTACAGACTTTTAGCTATACAATTTGGGATGAAGATCCTTTGAACGGTGTGGGAGTAGGAATGGATTTCCAGAGAGGGGAAAGAATTGCAGAATTGGAAACATTTGCACTACTCAGGTGACCCTGAGGACACAGATAAACCTCCAAATGCTTCAACGACCCTCTAAAAGGATGCAAATGACCAGCTGTCTGCAAGGAATATAAATCCTTCCCTTCCCCATCCATCCAGTCGAAGCCGAAGAAGCTTCTTGGATGAGAAGCAAAACCTCTCCCAAACAAAAAACAAGGAAAAAGCTCCCTAGGGTTTTGTAAAAAAAAAAAAAATTCTTTATTTAATCAGCCAAAATCCGATGCCACCGAGCTGGATTCGTGAATTCCGTTGGAAATTATAAATATACCGTATTTTTCGTATAAGATGCACCTTTTTCCCCCAAAAAAGAGGGTGAAAATCTGGGTGTGTCTTATACTCCGAATGTAGCCCCACCCAGCTTCTCAAATGGAGGTTTCAATGAAAAAAGCATCGGAAACGAAGCTTCAGAAAAAAAGCCCCCAAACAGAGCTTCAGAAAAGAAGCCTCCAAACAGAGCTTCAGAAAAGAAGCCTCCAAACAGAGCTTCAAAGGCTTTTTTTCTGAAGCTCTGTTTCGGAGGCTTTCAGAGGCAGGAAAAAAAGAAATTTCAGAGGCAGAAAAAAATAGCAAGGCACAGAGCTCACAACCAAGGAACCTGTTGCTAAAATTCACCTCTGGGAACAGCTGATTGGGGGTATTCCAGGAGGCCGATCCACCTGCCAATCAGCTTTTTTCTTATTTTCCACCCCAAAAACTAAGGTGCGTCTTATACTCCGGTGCCTCTTATACTCCAAAAAATACGTTAATCCAAATGAGAAACCAAAGCCCCCAAGAGGTGGCTCAGCAGACTGATAGCACTGTGATTAACACCAGCTGCCTGCAATTACTGCAAGTTCGAATCTTACCAGGCTCAAGGTTGACTCAGCCTTCCATCCTTTCTAAGGTAGGTAAATTGAGGACCCAGTTTGTGGGGGCAATAAGCTGACTTTGTATAAATATACAAAAGGATGAAGGCTATTGCTTAACGCATTGTAAGCCACCCTGAGTCTCCGGAGAAGGGTGGCATATAAATCAAATTTAAAAAAAAAACTACTGGTTGATTCTTGTGTTTTCTGGGGGCAGTGGAAAGAAGTCCAAACTATGAAAAAACGATCGGAGAACATGTGGATCTTACCTGGTCAGACAACGCCTTGTCGTATCTCATCAAGGTGGCGAAGTGTTCGCAGTTTGCATTGACGAAGTTGAATCTGAGGACCTTGTTCTCCATACTCCGAGCTCTTTTCACTACACAAGCGGGATCCAAGGGAGGATATTTCTGATCGTATTTGTTCCACACGGCGGTTTTCAGAACTCCCGGGACATCCTTGATTTTATCCTTCCGGACTTTAAACTTAATCACTCCAACAGCTGGGAAAAGAGAAGTTGAGATGATGGCCTTCAGAAATGATTCTGTTCCTACACACATGTTACCCACAGCTAGAATCGTATTTGCACAAAACTGGAAAAGCGGAGAGAATCCCGACTGATGGGAAGGTGATTAGGAAAATATTAGAATGTGCAGAAATGAACAGATTAACACTTGCTATAAAGGAAAAAGAATAAAATGAATATTTTAGGACATGGAAGTTATTTTATGAATGGTTAGGAAAATAAAAACAGAAGTTGGAAATAAATGGAGATCAGTGAAATGTAGAAAACATGTTAAGATAGAGAAGCAAACAATATGATGATTTTTACTAATATGACTATTAAGATTATTATATTCAATATTATATTCTTATTAGAAGATAGGTTAAGAGGGAGAAATGAATAGATGTGTTATGCTCATTATTATTTTTGTAAGATTAGAGAATCAATATCAATGTAATGAATACTGTTGTAAATTTTTTATTCCCATCCCTATATCAGAGACCCAAGTGTACAGGAAGTCCTTGATTTACAACACTTTGTTTAGTGACCATTTGAAGTTGCAATGGTGCTGAAAAAAAGTGTCTTGCGACCAGTCTTATCACAGTTACGACATGAGTATCCCCCTGGCCACGCGATCCAAATCCAGACGCTTGGCCACTAACTCGCATTTACGACGGTTGCAAGGTCCCCGGGTTACGTGATCCCCATTTGCGATCTTCTGACAAGCAAAATCCATGAGGAAGCCCGATTCATTTAACAACCGTGTTGCTAGCTTAACAACGATGGTGATTCACTTAACAACCAGGGCAAGAAAGGGGGGGGAGAGGAACTGACGTAGCAACTGTCTCACTTAGTGACAGAAATTTTGGACTCGGTTGTGGTTGTAAGTTGAGGACTAATTCCAAACTAACTTTAGTTTCCTACACAGAGGTACTGTAATTGTAATTTATCTTTTTCTGAGCAAGAGTATGTAAGTCTGCTCAAGTAAACTTTGGTCAAAGGTCATATATGGCCGGTACAGGTACTCCTCGACTTACAACCGTTCATTTAGTGACCATTCAAAGTTACAACGGCACTGAAAAAAAGTGACTTATGACTGTTTTTCAAAGTTATGACCTTTGCAGCATCCCCGTAGTCACGTGATCAAAAATTCAGAGACTTGGCAATTGGTTCACACTTATGACCGTTGCAGTGTCCCGGGGTCACCTTTTGTGACCTCCTGACAAAGTCAATGGGGAAGCCCAATTTCACTTTTTAACAAGGTTAAAAAAAGGTCGTAAAATGGACCAAAACTCACTGAACAAATGACCCGTTTAACGACAGAAATTTTGGGCTCCGTTGTGGTCACAAGCCGAGGACTACCTGTACTGAAAAAGAATGCTCTTTGCCTTGTTACACTGAAAATTCGATGGCGTGCCATATTATTTTTTTAAGTAAAAAAAAAAATTGGTCCCAAATGCATCGGATCATCCAATATCACCCAACATCGCCCTGTTCTTCTATGAGATCTCATGAGATCCAGTCGAAGAACGCTGCATTGTTCCGACCGCGAGAGATTTCACCATCCCTGAACATTTCAGGAGGTTTCATATTTCTTTCCAATGTTTGGAGGGAGCTCCTCCATCCTCTTTTAAAGTATGGACTTTTTTTACAATCGACAAAATGGAGATGTCGCAGTGATTAAGCCCTGGGAGATAGTGACGGACCTCGAAACTCAGGAAAGTAATTTGGGCTGGTCACTTTTTTTTGTCAGGTGAACCTACCTTAGAGGTGGTTTCTCAGGTGAATCTATCTTAAAGTTTTCCATGTTAGAATAAGAATAACAGAGTGGGAAGGGGCCTTGGAGGTCTTCTAGTCCAACCCCCTGTTTAGGCAGGAAACCCTACACCACTTCAGACAAATGTCCATCCAACATCTTAAAAACTTCCAGTGTTGGAGCATTCACAACTTCTGGAGGCAAGTTGTTCCACTGATTAATTGTTCTCACTGTTAGGAAATTTCTCCTTAGTTCTAAGTTGCTTCTCTCCTTGATTAGTTTCCACCCATTGCTTCTTGTCCTGCCCTCAGCTGCTTTGGAGAATAGCTTGACTCCCTCTTCTTTGGGGCAGCCCTTGAGCTATTGGAAGATTGCTATCATGTCTCCCCTGGTCCTCCTTTTCATTAAACTACACATACCCAGTTCCTGCAACCGTTCTTCATATGTTTTATCCTTGAGTCCCCTAATCATCTTGGTTGCTCTTCTCTGCACTCTTTCTAGAGTCTCCACATCTTTCTTACATCGTGGTGACCAAAACTGGATGCAGGATTCCAAGTGTGGCCTCACCAAGGCATTGTAAAGTGGTATTAACACTTCATGTGCTCTTGATTTTATCCTTCTGTTTACGTTGCCCACCTTGAGTTCCCAGGGGGGAAAGTAGGACGTGTATCCGTAGGCGTCACATACTGTAACAACCGATTCGCCCAGCACCGGAAATGTGAGCGCTCGTACATGCACGCTCACTTCGTTCACACACGCACCATCCGTGCATGCGTGCGGCATCACAAAACACGGCAATTCACTTGCGCGCGCTGTCCACTCATACATGCAATGCAAAGGTGGGTATCAGCAGGTTCTGACCAGTTCTGGAGAACCGGTAACGGAAATTTTGAGTAGTTCGGAGAACTGGTAGTAAAAATTCCGACTGGCCCCACCCCCATCTATTCTCTGCCTCCCAAGTCCCAGCTGATCGGGAGGAAATGGGGATTTTGCAGTAACTGTCAAGTTTCCGAAAGATGCCCTAATTAATTCATGAGCCATGATCCAAACTTCAAAGGAAACATAGTCATTTATTAGGAGCAACATTCCGGCAATACTCGGATGCAGTTAGGACTGATCCTACGTAGATTTATGTTCCCCTATGACCCTGTCTCTCCCCTCCTCTCTGGCCATGTCATAAATCACATTCTCCAATTAACCACTTTGGCTGGCTGTGAAACCTAACACCCTCCTTCTGATTGCGGTCAGGAAGAATGTATGGAATTCACTTCAGTTCTCCCTCCCTCCTGCTCATGGCAACTTGAAAGCTTTGCAAGTTGACAGTAACCTTCCCCTGGATTGGGGTGGGAATGGAGATTTTGCAGTATCCTTCCCCTGCCACGCCCACAAAGTCACACCCACAAAGCTTCGCCACGCCCACAAAGCCATGCCCACAGAACCTGTAGTAAAAAAATTTCAAAACCCACCCCTGATGCAATGTGCAAAACCCCCAGCGATATAGGACGGGATTGTGCCTGGGCAGGTGGGTGGGGCCCGTGGTTCGCATATCCACAATTGAGGCCCACCCGCAGGTCGTAACTACCGGTTCGCCCGAACCGGCAACAGCCCACCAATGATCTGTAGGAAATAGATCATAAAATATTTTTCTCTTACGCGGCCAGGCGAGATGTACAATTTCCTCCTCGCCTACGTAGATACCCCAATGCTGAAATCCAAGCATCTGGAATTGGATCATATCGCCAAGTTTTGGGAGGTCTCCGTTCTGAAAGACATGTTCTACATCTTTTTTGACCCCGGTCTGTGTAAGAAATTCAGGGAAAGAAATAACCCCGATTAATCCAAGAAAGGAAAGACAACAAAATGGATTCCAATCAACTATCGATCTATGTTTCAATGGCAGGGAAAGTTATCCCGATTCTAATGATCTGATCATCAAAGCATCGAAATGGATTCCAATAAAATATCAGTAAACGTTTCAATAGCAGGTAAAACAACCTGATTCTAAATTCACCTGTAAGATTCGTTTGTAGTTCAAATTCAACAATAATTTTGGTCTCGATTTAAGTTTGTGTAGGCAGAGATATCGTGGATTTAATCCCTAAACCGTTGTTTCTCAACCTCAGCCCCTTTAAGAGTCCCTTGGGAGTTGGGCGGCACAGAAATGCGACAAATAAATAAATAAATAAATAAATAAATAAATAAATAAATAAATAAATAAATAAATGAGCCTGGTTTAGCTCAACAGACAGAAGCACTGTAATTTAACACCAGCTGTCTGCAATTAAAGTAAGATCGAATCTCGCCAAGGCTCAAGGTTGACTCAGCCTTCCATCCTTTCTAAGGTAGGTAAATTGAGGACCCAGTTTGTGGGGGCAATAAGCTGACTTTGTATAAATATACAAAAGTATGAAGGCTATTGCTTAACGCATTGTAAGCCGCCCTGAGTCTCTGGAGAAGGGCGGCATATAAATCAAATTTAAAATAAAAAAAATAAAACAAACAAACAAACAAACAAATAAATAAGATGGGTGGATTTCAACTCCCAGAATCCCCCAGCTGGCTGAGACATTCTGGGAGTTGAAGTCCACCCAACTTAAGAGTGCTCCGGTTGAGACATAATGCTGTAAACCACCATTTCCCATCACATATTGATGTGGGAGCATAATCTGTGACCCGGTTTGCAAATCCTATTGGCTGGGGTTTAGGTATAAGCCCTGATTCATTTTAACCTTAAATAAGCCTCAATTAGTGCAGTTCACAGGACACTGAGTTACAAATTGCACTTTGAAAAGCGGAGGGGGTCGGTCAAAACAAATTAAAATAAATTAGAATTAAGGTTATAAAGCCATAATATGGTTGGTTGGCTTGAGTTTAGCATGAATTATAGTAGCTTGATTATAGTAGCACATGGATGGGAGACCACCAGGAAAAGCTATAAACTAGAATGAAACATCAAAAAAAGGTAAAAGCTAATTACAAACCTCTCCCAGAAGTGCTGCCAAAAAACTAAACAGATATGTCTCCCAAAATCACCAGACGCTGAGTTTGACCCTTAGCAGAATTTACCTTTCCTTCTTTTGGAAAGTGAATTAAATTAGAGCAATTCTTTTATTAAAAAAAAAACTCTGGAACACAGTAAAGGGATCTCAGAAAAATTAACATCTTGAGCCTGAGTGGCGTAGGAGGCTAATGCCTCCTACTAAGGCAGCATTTAACATCCAGCTGCCTGCAATTACTGCGAGTTCAATTCTCACCAGGCTCAAGGCCGACTCAGCCTTCCATCCTTTCTAAGGTGGGTAAAATGAGGACCCGGTTTGTGGGGGCAATAAGCTGACTTTGTATAAAATATACAAAAGTATGAAGGCTATTGCTTAACGCATTGTAAGCTGCCCTGAGACTCCGGAGAAGGGCGGCACATAAAAATAAATAAAAATAAAAATAATAATAAAAAAAATCTCTCTCGTATGAAGATCTCACTCACCACCAAGTTCCAAAGGAATTCCATCTCTGGATATATATATATATATATATATATATTTGTCTTCTTTTTCACAATATACTGGGCTTCTAGGTTTCTGCCAGGAATTTCCTATATTCTCTCTTGTTACACACAAAGAAAAGAAAAAGCAAACTCTTTACAACGGCATTTATAACAGCAATTGCATAGCGCAAAGGTCCCCGCACCGGAGCCTCCAAGAGCTCTCGGGAAAATTATAAATATTGCGGGTCATAAAAACCAGAATTCATTGCCTTTGTAAATCCTTCGGTTAGGTCACACACACCCAAGCTGCCTTGGGGTTCAATTCGGTATCGCGCCTGGTATCTCGGCTGGTATTTTGAGCCTCCCTCAAGCTCCTCATTCCTTCTTACAAGACACATGGTCATTATCACCAGATTATTATCTGTTGGACCACAAGAGTGGTGTGGTGGCCTAGAAGCTCTCAATTCACAATCAGGAGACTGTGAGTTCGATCCTAGGTAGAGGCAGATATTTCTCTCTCTAGGCACAATGAGAATATATCCGCTGAACAAAACTCCGCATTGGTGACGGGAAGGGCATCCGGCCAGTAAAACACTCTGCTAGTTCCATTCTAAGTAGGTAGTCCTTGACTTATGGCCACAACTGAGCTCCAAATTACTAAGCGAGACAGTTGTTCGGTGAATATTTGACTCCTTGTAACTGCCTTCACAGAACATCGGGTTCAATTTTGGATCTGTTTTTTCAGGTGGGAAGTCCAGCTCTTGTGTTGGGTCAAATGTCGACTTCTACTTGACGTCTAACTTCTCTGCTTCTGGTTCTGGTTGCAGAACCTGTTTTACAATTGCTTTCCTGGGTTATCGTTGGCCTCTTTCCATTTCCGGCTAGCCTCTGTCCTCAATTTCAAAATCTGGCAAAGCCTGAAATACCCCCACTCTCCATTTTTCAGGCCACAGGTCAGCATGACACACCTTGTTTACCTGGACGCTGGAAAAACCTGTGAAGATTATTGGGCTCCTTGTAACAGTCTTTACAGAACGCCTGCCTCAGTTTTGGGTCTATTTTTCCAGGGTTTTTTTTTCTGTTGTTTTATTTACCGTATTTTTCAGAGTATAAGACATACTTCCCCCCCCCTAAAAGAGAGTGAAAATTTGGGTACGTCTTATACACCGAATGTAGCCCCTCCCACTTGCCGGCCTCCACCCTTTGGCCTCTGCCTCCCAGCAATTTGCCTCCTTGCAGCAAACAGCAAACAGCAAACAGCCCGTTTCAAGTTTCAGCTTCACAACCTGATTAGCACAAGCAGCTGATTGTCGGTTGGATCGGCCTCCCGACTATCAGTTGTTTCAGGTTGCAGGGATTGACATTGCCTATTGCCGCCTTTGCGCGCCCCATTTTCAGCATCCGCTATTTGCTGCAAGGAGGCGAATTGCTGGGAGGCAGAGGCTGATTTTTTTTTTCTTGTGCTAATCAGGCTGTGCTGAAAATGAAACTGAAACAGGCTGTTTGCTGTTTGCTGCAAGGAGGCAAATTACTGTAGGGAGGCAGAGACAGAGGCAGATTTTTTTTTCTTGTTTTCCTCTCCAAAAAAGGTACGTGCGTCTTATAGTCCAGAGCGTCTTATACTCGGGAAAATACGGTATTTATTTTTCTTTTTTCTATGGTTTCCAACAGCCTTGGGACACCCGTTTAGGAAAGTTGGCTTTTAAAATGTAAGTCAGGAAATTTGGCCACAATATGATGGTGGGTACTTACGATAGCTGGTCCGATGGACAACGAAACAGGCGGCTGTGTCCTTCATACACATCCACAGGTGTATACAGTAGGTAGTCCTCAACTTATGACCACAATTTATGCTGCTAAGTGAGAAATTTGTTAAGTGAGTTTTGCCCCATTTTACGACTTTTCTCGCTACGTTTAAGTGAATCACTGCAGCTGACAACTTGGTAACACGGTTGTTAAGTGCATCTGGCTTCCCCCCTGGACTTTGCTTGTCAGGCAGTCGCAAAAGGGGATCACGTGACCTTGGGACACAGCAACGGTCGTAAGTATGAACCAGCCGCCAAGCCTCTGAATTTTGATCGCATGGTTACGGGGACGCTGCAGAGGTCGTAACTGCGAAAAATGGTCATAATACATCACGTTCTTCGGTGCCGTTGTAACTTCGAATGGTCCACTAAATGTAATTTAGTGTTACATTTAGTGTTGTAATTCGAGGACAACCTGTAATTATTTTTGGTATGGGACAGAAATGGCCGACCACAATGTTTTCTTGATGACCCAACTTAGACGGCAGCTCCAAGTTTATGACTTGGGAGCTTGTTTATGTTTATGACTTCTAATAAGTTTATGTTTATGAGTTATGTTTATGAGTTGATGACTTTTAATAAGAAAGTCAGTGGTGGGATTCAGCCAGTTTCGGTGAACCGGTAGTTAAATTTCTGGCTGGCCCCACCCCTTCTCACCCCTTCCAGGAGTCCCCCCGTGCCCCGTTTTGGCTCCCAGGTAAGTGCAGGGAGGCCTACTAGGCCCAAAACGGGGTGCGGGGGGATGCGCCCCCCCATGGCCCGTTTTTGCTCCCAGGGGGGTTCAGGAGGCCGAGTGCTGTCTGTCACACACCCCTGGCCACGCCCACCATGGCCACGCCCACCCAGCCGGTCAGTAGGGCAGAGAACCGGTTGTGAAATTATTCGAATCCCACCACTGAAGAAAGCCCTGTCAGACCTAAAATCCAGACCGTTGGTGTAGCAGAAGTAGAATGAGCCATTGCACGAGCCTCTCGAAAGATGGCAACATCCAACATCGTAAAATCAAATGGCCGGCTTGCTTTCTTGCAGGGTTTTTCCTTGAAAGAAATTCTTATTCTCAAATGGGCCTCTAGAGGGTGGATGAATTACACTTTACGCTTCATCGTGGAACCAGAGAAGAAAGAATTTTGCTTCTTTCAGAAAAATCTAGCTACATCGGAGGAGAGTAGTGTAGAGAGTAGAGTAGAATAGAATAGAATAGAATAGAATGTAGAGTAGAATAGAATAGAATAAAAGAGAAGAGAAGAGAAGAGAGAAGAGAGTAGAATAGCATAGAAAAGAAAGAGTAGAATAGAATAGAATAGAAAGTAGAGTAGAGTAGAATAGAATAAAATAAAAGAGAAGAGAAGAGAAGAGAAGAGAGAAGAGAGTAGAATAGCATAGAAAAGAAAAGAGAATAGAGTAGAGTAGAATAGAATAGAAAAGAAAAGAGAGTAGAATAGAATAGAATAGAATGTAGAGTAGAGTAGAATAGAATAAAATAAAAGAGAAGAGAAGAGAGAATAGAGTAGAATAGCATAGAAAAGAAAAGAGAATAGCATAGCGTAGCGTAGCATAGCATAGCATAGAATAGAATAGAATAGAATAGAATAGAATAGAATAGAATAGAATAGAATAGAATACGATGGAGTGGAATCAGAGGTGGGTTTCAGCAGGTTCTGACCAGTTCTGGAGAACCGGTTGTGGAAATTTTGAGTAGTTCGGAGAACCGGTAGTAAAAATTCTGACTGGCCCTGCCCCCATCTATTCTCTACCTCCCGAGTCCCAGCTGATCGGGAGGAAATGGGGATTTTGCAGTATCCTTCCCCTGCCATGCCCACCAAGCCACACCCACAGAACCGGTAGTAAAAAAATTTGAAACCCACCACTGAGTGGAAAGTTCTGTTCTGTTATTCTGTTAAGGTGGATTATCTCTTTTCTGCTTTAGTTTCTGTTTCTTATTTTATCTTCCATGACACAAATCATCATCATCATCTTCTTTTAACGACCCCATAATTCCTTCCGGGGTGGAGTCTGGGCAACTGAATGGAGCGGAGTGTTTGAATGGCCAGATGCCTTTCCTGTCGCCAATGTGGAGTTTCATTCAGCAGATATATTCTCATTGTGCCCAGAGAGAGAAATATCTGCCTCTACCTAGGATCGAACTCACAGCCTCCTGATTGTGAGGCGAGAGCTCACTGCCATTGTTAGGTGAGTCACACGGTTGTTAAATGAATTCAGCTTCCCCCATTGCTTGTCAGAAGGTCATAAAAGGGCCCGGGATGCTGCAACTGTCATAACTACGAGTCAGTTGCCAAGCATCTCAATTTTGATCACGTGGCCATGGGGATGCAGCAACGGTCGTTAAGCATGAAAAATGGTCATAACTCACTTTTTTCTGCACTGGTATAATTTCAAAAGGGCACTACATAAACTGTTGTAAGTCGAGGACTTACCGGTATAACGTACAAGAATGAGGTGGTCATTCAATTCCAAATCTTATATGAACAATTCGTATCCTTATCTCCTTGGCCTTGCCTTCTACGAGCTCCGTGGGGTTTTTTTTTTTCCCCTTGTCATTTTTGAATTATGATTTCTAGCTTCTCGTTTTTCTTAAAGCATGGAAGACAAACATATCCAAATATTTATCCCGAACAAATAACTCCACCAAGTTCAATGTATACTATCCGGTATTAAGATCAGAGACACTCCCTGTTGACCATACAACGTATGATGACATGAAAGCCACAAAGAGTAAAAGTTGCATTATTTGTCCAACCTAAAGACGGTGGAGGGGAAATTGTACGTTTGAGCAAGAGTCAAAAAAGGAGGTGCATTCAATCTTTTCATTACTTGAGCTCGCCTTCCCAACTTCCTTGTATTTCTCACCAGCAGTAACATCTCAGAGTAAACGTCTCCTATATACTTTCCTAAGAGCTTCGTAGTTGTTCTCAATTTTCCACTCAAGTCGCTTGACGCTTTAAACTTCAATGTTTGATTGAAGAGGAGAACGTCTCAACCAAGGGGCATCAAGGGGCACCTAACTTGCATAGGGAAAGCTACCTCTCTCAAAACTGTGGATCTACTGTGCCCAACACTTTTTCCCATTGAGTTGAGAACACGATGGGTCATCCTAAATCTTCCGTTGAGTTGAGAACATGATAGATCTACTAAGCTCAACACCTTTTTCCATTGAGTTGAGAAATGATGGATCTACTGTGTCCAGCACCTTTTCCCATTGAGTTGAACTACTGTGTCCAACACCTTCTCCCATTGAGTTGAGAACATGATGGATCACCCTAAATCTTCCATTGAGTTGAGAACATGATGGAGCATCCTAAATCTTCTATTGAGTTGAGAACATGATAGAACTACTGTGTCCAACGCCTTCTCCCATTGAGTTGAGAACATGATGGATCTAATGTGCCCAACACATTTTTCAATTGAGTTGAGAAATGATGGATCTACTGTGTCCAACACCTTTTCCCATTGAGTTGAGAACATGATGGAGCATCCTAAATCTTCTATTGAGTTGAGAACATGATGGAGCATCCTAAATCTTCTATTGAGTTGAGAACATGATGGAACTACTGTGTCCAACACCTTTTCCCATTGAGTTGAGAACATGATAGATCTACTGTGTCCAGCACCTTTTCCCATTGAGTTGAGAACATGATGGATCACCCTAAATCTTCCATTGCGTTGAGAACATGATGGATCCCTGGTTTCCTTGGTTGTTTTTGTCCCTCCTCTACTGACAATCATGCAAAATTGAACGCATGTCCTCGTTCATTGGAACGAGACACACAGAATAACCCAAAACACACATTCTGCTACAGAGAAGTTCCCTGAGCATGGGCTCCAGCATGAATCCAAAACTCCCAGAAGACCAAACCTCTGGTCCCAGTCACCAACCCAGAATGGGTCCTGCAATCTTTAATATCACTTGGTTCCATAAAGTGGAACCAAGGGCTTATGGAACTTGGTTCCATAAAAGAACCAAGATCTGTTGAGCTGAGATCAAGCTTTATTCAAAGACAGAGGGAGGGAGGGAGGGAAGGAAGGAGAGAGAGAGAGGTAAAAACAGGTCTACCGAGAAATTTAATTCCTCCATTTGCCAATTCCCTTAAATGCCAACAGGCAAACATCCCATCAGTTGACTAATATTGCACACAAGTGCTCTTAGTCAAAATGACTAAGGTCTTGTAAGCGGGCCATAGGTACATCATGCCTTCAACAACAACTAAATTAAGCGGCTACGACTATTAACCCATATCAAAAGCCTAATTATGAGAGATTGGGAAGAGGCCGGGAAAGGAACGGAAAGGAGGAATGGAACTACATAAACAGTCAAGAGGCAAGAGGATGAATCTGTTGGCAGCTTCTCTCATAGGTGACTCTACAGGGAGCAAGAAAGCTGGCAAACAGCAAGTCAAATCATTCAGACAAACTCCCCCTTAATTAACTGCCTACAAATGAGGTGGAAAATTTGTTAGAATTCCAAAATTCTGTAATTACCCAGATTTGCATTAAGAGGCAGGCTGAAATCTGTCTGATTCTTGGCTTCTTTCGTGCCCCAGCCGCATGGGGCTTCAATGGAATAGAATAACCAAGTAGGAAGGGACCTTGGAGGTCTTCTAGTCCAACCCCCTGCTCAAGCAGGAAGCCGTATACCATGTCAGACAAATATTGGAACACCCACAATTTCTGAAGGCCAGCTGTTCCACTGGTTAATTGATGTCACTGTTAGGAAGTTTCTCTTTAATTCCAGGTTGCTTCTCTCCTTGATCAGTTTCCATCCATAGTTTCTTGTCCTGACTTCTGGTGCTTTGGGACATAAATGGACCCCCTCCTCTTTGTGGCAGCCCCTCAAATACCAGAATACTGCTGTCATGTCCCCCCCTTAGTCTTTCTTTTCTTTAGACTGGCCACACCCAAATCCTGCAACCGTTCTTCCTATGTTTTAGTCTCCAGGCCTTCCATCATCTTAGTTGCTCTTCTTTGCACTTTTTCCAAAGTCTCAACATCTTTTTTTTTTAATGTGGGAACCAAATCTGGATGCAGGTGTGGCCTTACTAAGGATTTACAAAGTGGTCCTAATACTTCTATGTGATTTTGATTCTAATATCTCTATCTCTATCTCTCTCTCTCTCCCTATCTAACTACCTACCTATCTACCCAACCAGAAAATTAGTCCTAGCATGATTTTTCAGAGTGCTCGTAATATAAGCCTTATCCCCCCAAAAAGCCCCAGTTAAGATTGTCAGCCAGATGGGTGCATTTAGTACCGTATTTCCCCCCAAATAAGACCTACCCAGAAAATAAGCCCTAATGCGTCTTTTGGAGCAAAAATTAATATAAGACCCGGTCTTTTTTTTCAGGAAAACATGGTACCTACAGATATAGATATATAGATAATCTATATCTATATATCTATAGGTAAGTAGGTAGGTAGGTAGGTAGGTAGGTAGGTAGCTAGGTAGGTAGGTAGGTAGAGTTTAGAGTTTATTGGATTTCTATACCGCCCTTCTCCCAGGGGACTCAGGGCGGTGTACAGCCACATTAAAACACATGAATTTATAAAATTTAAAACCAATTAAAACAAATATATTTGGCCCTCAAATTAAAACAGACAGACAGACAGACAGATAGACAGACAGATAGATAGATAGAGGAATGTATAGATAGAGAAATTATATAGGATAGAGATAGATAGATAGATAGATAGATAGATAGATGAGAGATTGATAGATAGATGAGGGAGCGGATAGATAGATAGATAGAGGAATGTATAGAGAGATTATATAGTATAGAAATAGATAGATAGATAGATAGATAGATAGATGGATGGATGGATGGATGTATAGATAGAGAGATTATATAGGATAGAAATAGATGATAGATAGATAGATAGAGGAATGTATAGAGAGATTATATAGTATAGAAATATATAGTATAGAAATAGATAGATATATAGATAGATAGATAGATAGATAGATAGTAGATAGATAGATAGATAGATATATAGATAGAGATAGATAGAAGAGATGTATAGAGAGATAGAGGAAGAAGATAGTAGATATAGATAGATAGATGATAGATAGAGGAGATAGATAGATAGAGAGATAGATAGATGATAGAGAGATATAGATAGAGATATGAGAGAGAGATAGAAGTATAGATAGATAGATAGATAGATAGAGGATAGATAGATAGATAGATAGGATAGATAGATGAATGGATAGATAGATAGATAGATGGATGGAGATGGAGATAGATGATGGAGGATGGAATAGGATATGTATAGATAGAATTATAATATATTAGAAAGAGATAGAGAGAATAGATAGATAGATGTATAGAGAGATATATAGATAGAATAGAATAGATAGATAGAGATAGATAGATGATAGAAGATATGAATAGATGATGATGTATAGATATAGAGTATAGATAGATAGATAGATAGATAGATATGTATAGAGAGATATATAGTAAGAAATAGATAGATATATAGATAGATAGATAGATAGATAGATAGATAGATAGTAGATAGGATTAGATAGATAGATAGATAGATAGAATGTATAGAGAGATAGAGATAGATAGATAGATAGATATAGATATGATAGATAGATGATTATAGATAGAGATAATAGATAGATAGATAGATAGATAGAGGATGTATAGAGAGATTATAGATAGAAATAGAATAGAGATAGATAGATATAGATAGAGAGGATGATAGATGGATAGATATAGATTATAGAGATAGATAGATAGATTATAGATGATAGAAATATATGAGATATAGATGTAGATAGATAGATAATAGATAGATAGATGATAGATAGATGAGATTTATTAGAAAGTAATAGATATAGATAGATAGATAGATAGATAGATAGATAGATAGATAGATAGATACAGACAGACAGACAGACAGACAGACAGACAGACAGACAGATAGATAGATAGAGGAATGTATAGAGAGATTCTATAGGATAGAGATAGATAGATAGATATAGATAGATAGAAGATAGATAGATAGATAGATAGATAGAGGAATGTATAGATAGAGAGAGATTATATAGATAGAAATAGATAGATTGATATATATATTGATATCTAACATATAAGAAATGCCTATGTTTCCTGTTTGATGCATTTGGTAGACAAATGATGGAAGGTTGTTGGCTGAGAGTGAATTCTGGCTTAGTGAGCAGAAGTCCAATTGTGGTTTGTAAATCGAGAGCTAAACGTACCAGCCTAGATAATAAGGGATCTTCTTCCAGGCTTCTTTAGTCACAATCACTTTTTCACCAGGCTGAGACCCTCGGTGGGAAACCTTCCCTTCTCTTCTGAACGTTCAAAACATTCACCTCCACTCTTCAGCCCATCCACCGTGCCATAAACACGCAGAGGAACTACTCGGGTAAAGTCCTTGCAAGCAACAACACGTCTTACTCTTTCAATTCCGCTCGCGCTGCCTTTCAAGTGGCCGCCCAGCCCCGAGCAGGATGTTGAGAGGGGAATGGATATGCGGCTTTGTAGTACCGACTGCCTCTTCGTGTCTGCAACATCTTGTTTACCAGGGGAGAGCAAGGCCTTGCTTTCCTTATCGCTCGAGCGAGCGGATTTCTCGGTGAGAAAAATCAACCAACCTTGGCTTAAAATCAGAGGACGGTTGAATACCTGGTTAGTTTATCCTTCCCACGTTCAGACGATCCAGGAAAAAAGGAGAATTGGTGAGAGGCCGATGGGTTTGTTACTGGCAGTCCTCGGCTTATGACCAGCTTGAACTGAGCCCAACATTTCTCAAAAACAAACGAACAAAAAAAAGTGTTAAGTGAGTTTCGCCTTATGTGAATTTCTTGTTTCGGGGATTAAGGGAACCTCTGCGTTTGTTAAGTTAGTAACACGATTGTTAAGTGTCTTCCTGATTGACAGAAGGCCACAAATGGTATTTCACACAACACCACAACCGTCATGAATCGGAACCACTCACCAAGCACCTGAATTTTCATCCGGGGTCCACAGGGGATGCTGCTACGGTCGTAAGTGTGAAAAAACGGTCATGCGTCCCTTTTCTCAAAGTTGCCGTTGCCACTAAACGAGCTGTTGTAAGTTGAGGACTACCCAAATAAGGGTTCTCCCACCCACCCCTGATCTTCAGTGGCTTCGTGCAGAATGAACGGCAGGACGTCACGTAGAATGACCAGCAAATAAATCTCCTTTCATCTTCACCACGATCCAGGCAGAAAAACAGGGACCCCGTTTGGTGGGAAGGGAACAGCGTTCCGTGCGCCTTTGGCGTTGAGTCATGCCGGCCACATGACCACGGAGACGTCTTCGGACAGCGCTGGCTCTTCTTCAGCTTTGAAACGGAGATGAGCACCGCCCCCCTAGAGTCGGGAACGACTAGCACATAGGTAGGAGGGGAACCTTTTCCTTTACTTAAAAATGCAAACAAACTTCCAGGGATGGAGCATCCACAACTTCTGGTGGCAAGCTGTTCCACTGGTTAATTGTCCTCACTGTTAGGAAGTTTCTCCTTAGTTCCAGGTTGCTTCTCCCCTTGATTAGTTTCCATCCGTTGTTTCTTCTGGTGCTTTGGAAAATAGGTTAACACACATACACACCCTCTTCTTTGGGGCAGCCCCTTAGTTGGCAACATATTTTCTGACCGTTTGTTCCTTTACTGTTATAACGTCCCACTGTTAATGTTTTTCAAGAGGCAACTGAACTTTCGTGTTTGTTTTTCAAAGGAAAAAAACCAGAAAGTCCAGTGGCCTCTTGAAAAAGCACCTTTAGGAAACTCACAACCTGGATGACGGAGAATCTCTGCAGGCTATCCTAAAAAAAACAAGCTATCACGTTTAATACCTTCATTATAATTCAAGGTGTTTTTCTTTCTTTCTTTCTTCTTTCCTTCTCACTGTTTCTCCTGTTATGTCAACAGCCGCAAAGGCAAGGCATCAACGCTTAATCACATCCCATGAATTACTGTGGCAAGGTCAGCGGCGAACCTCTAGTAAATGTTTAATAGGTGGAGGAAGTATTAATTCCGGGAAAGTATTAGAATGTCTTCGGCTCAACCAATGCCTTAGGCTTAAGTCTTGCATCTTGGCGGCTGTTCTACAGATCTAACTTTTGGATAGAAGAATTGGATGGCAGCCACTTACTGCTCTGAAGTGGATGGTTTCTCTACTTGATGGGAAAAGCAGATTAGGATTAGGATTAGGATTAGGATAGGTTAGGACAGGACAGGACAGGAATAAATAGGAGGGAAAGATAGGATAGGATAGGACAGGACAGGAATAAATAGAAGGATAGGCTAGGCTAGGCTAGGCTAGGCTAGGCTAGGCTAGGCTAGGCTAGGCTAGGCTAGGACAGGACAGGACAGGACAGGACAGGACAGGACAGGACAGGACAGGATAGGATAGATAGGACAGGACAGGACAGGACAGGACAGGAATAAATAGAAGGATAGAATAGGATAGGACAGGACAGGAATAAATAGGAGGGAAGGATAGGATAGGATAGGATAGGATAGGATAGGATAGGATAGGATAGATAGAATTAATTCCCCCAAAATAAGAGCGGGTCTTATATTAATTTTTACTCCAAAAGACGCATTAGGGCTTATTTTCCAGTTAGGTCTTATTTTGGGGGAAAATACAATACTAAATGCATCCATCTGGCTTGACGATCTTAACTGGGGCTTTTTTGGGGGGGGTAGGGCTTATATTAAGAACATCCTGAAAAATCATGCTATGGGTTATTTTCCAGTTGGGTCTTATTTTAGGGGAAATAAAATAGAACAGAACAGAACAGAATAATAACTTTATTGTCGCTTTGAATGTACACTAGTCGTCCTACCTTAAAATGAGATTTCGTTGCCTGCAGGGTCTCAAAGGGTTAAACCCCCCTCCAACATACATTAGGTAAACATGAATGAATGAATGAATGAACCAACGAATGAATAAACAAATAAACAAACGAATGAATGAATGAATAAATGAATAAATAAATAAATAAATAAATAAATAAATAAATAAATAAATAAATAAATAAATAAGTATATACCCACATATATTATATGAAAAAACAAACTCCAGATGCCTTTTGGGGGGGGACAGCCATGACCTGGATGACTTGAGAATCTCCATATAGCCACTATGAGTGCAATGGTTAATTTTCAACTGCCTTTTCCTGTTTGCTCCTTCGCAATTGTGCAGCGTGAAAGCGCCCACATAAACCATCCTAGGCCTCTCCTGCTTTCTTTGCACACACCCCCCCCCCGAAAGTGGGCCCGAAAGAGGCAGTGATTCATTCCCACGGTTAGCTGGCTCAATCACCATCCGTGTAATCCAAGTGCGTTTTCTTCAGCGAGTTTGCACGGGGAGGGAGGTGGCGGGGAGAGGGGTATGCCAAACATCCTTATTGTGTTATTTCAAGCTTGCCTTAGTCAGCGATGACTCTTGAACCCGGAGCGAGGGCTGTCGTAAGGCCTCGGCCGAACAAAACCAACATTACAAATTTCTCGGGAGGTTTTTCATCGTGGTTATTAATTACGATCTCGACATTCAATCACCAGTCCGGCGGCTCTGTTGATCTAACTCAAGGTTGACGAAACATTTTGTGGCGTTGCAATGCAGGTTTTTGCCTCTGACGTCCCCGCCTTCATCGTTGCGAAACAAAACACAGGTCGTCCTCGTGTTATGACCGCAATTGAACCCCGCAATGACGGTCGTAGGTCTCAATGCTTGTAAAGTACAGGCAGTCCTCGACTTACGACCCCAACGGACATCCCCAGATGTCTGTTGGCTAAACGAGACGTTTGTTAAGGGAGTTTCGCCCCGTTTTACGACCATTCTTGCCACCGTTGTTAAGGGAATCGCCGCCGTGGATAATTTAGCAACACGGTTGTTGAGTGAATCTGCTTTCCACGTTATCTTTGATTGTCAGAAGGTCGTAAAAGGGAGATCACATGATCCTGGGGAACACAGCAACTGTCGTAAATATGAGTCACTTGCTAAGCGTCCAAATTTTGATCACATGATCTTGGGGATGCCGCAATGGTCGTAAGTGTGAAAAACAGTCATAGGTCACTTTTTTCAGTATCGTCGTAACTTTGGGTGGCCACTAAAGGAACTGTTGTAAGTTGAGGACTTTTTCTACGGAAGGTCACCATCTGATCCAACCATGATGTCATCATGCACCTTCTTCATATTGGTGTCCTCCTCCACTTAACAGATTAGAAGAGCAACAGTACTGGAAGGGACCTTGGAGGTCTTCTAGTCCAACCCCCTGTTCGAGCAAGAAACTGTGTACCATTTCAGACAGATGGTTGTCCAATCTCTTCTTAAAAACTTCCAATGTTGGAGTATTCCCAACTTCTGGAGGCAAGTTGTTCCACTGATTAATTGTTCTCACTGTTAGGAAGTTTCTCCTTAGTTCTAAGTTGCTTCTCTCCGTGATTAGTTTCCACCCATTGCTTCTTGTTCTACCTTCAGGTGCTTTGGAGAATAGCTTGACTCCCTCTTCTTTGGGGCAGCCCTTGAGATATTGGAAGATGCTATCATGTCACCCCTAGTCCTTCTTTTCATTAAACTAGACATACCCAGTTCCTGCAACTGTTCTTCACATGTTTTAGCCTCCAGTCCCCTAATCATCTTGGTTGCTCTTCTCTGCACTCTTTCTAGAGTCTCAACATCTCTTCTTTATATCGTGGTGACCAAAACTGGATGCAGGATTCTAGGTTTCCCTGCCAGATAAAACTACAAGGCCCTTGGTGCAAAATTCTTCCCGTTTACATATAATCCACCCATCATCACCCACATTTCCCTTTACCCAAATCCTTGATTTCTTCCATCATTTAATCTTCAATGATTTTGCCCTGCTTCTTGTTACCTTTTTTTATCAGGGTAAATTTGCAACTGGTTAGCATTTCTTATCTTCAAAACCATCCCCTCTAACAGGGTGGAAACAAAACAGACAACAATCCTTAATCTTCTCCGAGACCCCTTAATTTCTAGTATATAAATACATCAGAAAGGTGTTAATAATCCTTTACCGGAGAACATTTTTTTTTAAAAAAAAAATCTTCATTTTCAGGAAACAGAACTATAACGTTCTTGTTACACAGCAAGCTCGTCTGAATATATTTGTTCCTTCGGTTGTTTTGGGTTGGAGGGTGAAGATGCCATCAAGAATATGAAGCTATTATATTAATATGAATATTGTACAAAGAGAACTAAATGTTCTATGGCACCTACCACCAGCTAGGCTAGCCAAAATGTACAAAAATTTATCACCTAAATGCTGGAAATGTGACCAAATACCGGGCACCTACTACCACATGTGGTGGACATGTAGAAAAATAAAAGAATACTGGCAAAAAATTCAAATGTGGTTAGAAGAAATGACCGGATAGAGATTGAAACTCAAACCAGAATTATTCCTATTAGGAATTACGGTATAAAAGAAGATCTAACTAAGAGTTAACATATTTAATATTGCATATCGTAACAGCAGCGAGAATTGTTTATGCCCAACAATGGAAGAGTGAAAACATACCTAAAGAAAGGGGAATAATAAAGAAAATACTTGACTATGCAGAATGCAATAGACCGACACTAGAACTGAAAAATAAAGGAGAGAAAAATACTGTGAGATTTGGAATAGATTTTATCAATGGTTAGACTTAAGGAATGGAAGTCGGAATGGATAAGAACAAGGATGCGTAGATTGAAACCAGAGGTGATATATGTAATATATTATGTAATTATTCTGTAAGCGTATATAAGAGGTTAAGTATGTGTTAGTAAGTAGTAATGTATATTGAATGCATAAGAGACCTACCGTATTTTTCGGAGTATAAGACGCACCTACCTTTTTGGTGAGGAAAAGAAGAAAAAGAAATCTCACTCTGCCTCCGAGCAATTTTGCCTCGTTGCAGCAAACAGCAAACAGCCTGCTTTACTTTCATTTTCGTTTTCAGCATAGCTTGATTAGCAACAAGGAAAAAAAAATCTGCTCCAGCAATTTACCTCTTTGCAGCAAGCAGCAGAGCCCTGAAGGTGTGTCTTATTACTCCGAAAAATATGGTATGTTACGCTTTGTATGGCGGAGGTATTGCCAAGAAGATTCCACCATGTCCAATTTTTTTTAACAACAAAAAAAAAAGAAAGAATATGAAGCTAAAATGTTAGATTTCTCCACTATTTTCTGCGGTTGTGTATTTTTCTCATCCACCCCATAGCTTGAAAAAAGAAAAGAGGAAATTTAAGAAAGAGTGGGTGGTTGAATGATTCATTTTTAGTCCCTTAGGCACCGTCTCTCTCTCCCCCCCCTCTCTCTCCCTCCCTCCCTTTTTAAACTTATGGTTATGGGGCCATGGGAAAAGGACAAGCAAAGATTTCACAAAATCCTAATCATTTCTAGAGATGGTAGATAGATTATCTTGTAGAGAATAATACACACAGATTCTCTCTAGGCTACGAACAACTGCTTCTTACCTCACCAAGCCAAACGGAGGAATTCACTGGCCGGTTTGGCTAAGAAAAATCTATTTTCTAACAACATCCAGAAATTGGGAGTCCTCTTTGCTCTCTCAAGGTTGGCTGTTCTCTCGCAGATGTTTCACAGCGCAACTAGGTAACGTCATCAGAGCGAGAGGGAGTGTGAGGCTGCTGGACTACCTCCTTTCAGTTTGATGGACAGGTAGACCAACAAATCAGGGGAACCACCCATGGGCTCACCATTCTCAGCGTCGTACTGTAGTATCTAGAAACTAGAACACTCCCACAACCAAAACTATAGACCTGATATGTGGACAACACACTGTTGTGGTAATAAAAATAGAGCAACTGGAGACAGAAACAATCAACGTGTTCCAAGGAATAAAATGCACAATGGAAGAAGAAGAAAAACAACACAGTGACTATATCCTTCCTGGATATCTTCATCCACAGAAATAATAACGGGGAATTCAAATTCTTCTAGTCCAACTCTTTGCTCAAGTAGGAGACCCTATAACATTCCAGACAAATGGCTGTCCAATCTCTTCTTAAAAACCTCCAGTGATGGAGCAACCCCAACTTCTGGAGGCAAGTTGTTCCACAGGTTAATTGTTTAACCGTCATGAAATTCCTCCTGGGTTCTAAGTTGCTTCTCTCCTTGATTAGTTTCCATCCATTGCTTCATGTCAATGAAGAATAGCTTGACTCCCTCTTCTTTGGGGCAGCCCCTGAGATATTGGAAGACTGCTATCATGTCTCCCCTGGTCCTTCTTTTCATTAAACTAGACATACCCAGTTCCTGCAACCGTTCTTCATATGATTTAGCCCCCAACCCCCTAATCATCTTTGTTGCTCTTCTCTGCACTCTTTCTAGAGTCTCCACATCTTTTTTACATCGTGGTGACCAAAACTGGACACAGTATTCCAAGTGTGGCCTTATAAAGTGGTATTAACACTTCACGTGATCTTGATTCTATCCCTCGGTTGATGCAGCTTAAAACTGTGTTGGCTTCTTTGGCAGCTGCTGCACACAGCTGGCTCCTATTTAAGTGATTGTCCACTAGGACTCCAAGTGGTAACTCTCACTGTTACTACTATTGAGCAAGGTACCACATATACCGTACCTGTGCATTTTGTTTTTCTGGCCTAAATGTAGAACCTTCCTTTTTTCATCGCTGAATTTCATTTGGTTAGATAGCGCCCTACGTTCAAGTCTGTCAAGATCGGAGGTGGATTTCAGCAGGTTCTGACCAGTTCTGGAGAACCGGTAGCGGAAATTTTGAGTAGTTCGGAGAACCGGTAGTAAAAATTCTGACTGGCCCCGCCTCCATTTATTCTCTGCCTCCCAAGTCCCAGCTGATCGGGAGGAAATGGAGATTTTTGGAGTATCCTTCCCCTGCAGTGGGCTGGGAATGGAGATTTTACAGTATCCTTCCCCTGGAGTGGGGTGGGAATGGAGATTTTACAGTATCCTTCCCCTGCCATGCCCACCGAGTCATGCCCACCAAGCCCCACCCACAGAACCGGTAGTCCTTCTGAATCTTGAGCCTACCTGCCAGCTTGGTGTCATCTGCAAATTTGATGAGTTCCCCATCTATCCTCTTGTCCAAGTCATGGATGAAAATGTTGAAGAGTACTGGGCCTAAAACAGAGCTTTGGGGGTGCCCCACTGCATACTTCCCTCCGTGTCAAGCATCTGAATTTTGCTCATGTGATCATGGGGATGCTATAAACATCTCAAACATGAAAAACAGTCATAAGTCACTTATTTCAGTGCCATTGTAACTTCGGTCATTAAATGAACCATTGTTAGTCGAGGACTGCCTGTAAAAACATATTTTGAGAGCAATTTCATAATCCCCTTTCATCTCTCGCAAAGATAGCACCAATCTTAAGCCAGGAAAACCTTGGTAGCTTGAAGATGGGTGGACTTCAACTCCCAGAATCCCCCAGCCAGCAGCGCTGGCTGGGGGATTCTGGGAGTTGAGATCCACCCATCTTCAAGCTTCCAAGGTTGAGGAACACTGGACTCTAACCTCTTTTTGTTCTTCTTCCAGTTTCAAATATAGACTGAATATGCCTCAGGCAATGAAATCCACGCCCAAATGTGTGCCTTGATCTCATTTGAAAATACGTCATAGCTTACGAGTGTACATCGGGTGAATCCAGGAGATATTTTCATTTATTCTTATTTTTTTTTAAGTTTTATTAATTTTCTATGGTTTACGTTTTGTCAGTGCTTAATAAACATTGCGTTGTCTGGGTTATTTTATTTGCTTAGCAATTGAGATTACATTTTTAATCTCCACCCCTTTTTTTCCAACCACTGGTAGAATAAATTCCATGCTTGATAATATTCTGTGTCTTCTTTCTGTATAATCTTCAGCGTAAGTCTGTCCATTTCTGCACAAACTAGTATCTTCCTAATTATCTCTTCGTCTCGTGGCATTTCTTCATTTTTTCCAATTTTGCGCAAAAGTAATCCTCGCTGCTGTTGATACATGCAATATTACATATACATTTTGCTTATCAAATTTTTCTGGTGCTATACCTAATAGAAAAAGTTCAGGTTTAAAATTGACATGCTTCCCTATCATCTTTTCTAACTGCTTATGTATTTGTACCCCAAATTTTTTTTTTTTTTTTGGCTTTAACACATTTCCACCACATATGGTAATAGGTGCCCATTTTTTAGTTACATTTAAAAATAGACATATTTTTAAAGATTTTAGCTAACCTAAGGTAAAGTTCCCCTCGCATATATGTGCTAGTCGTTCCCGACTCTAGGGGAGTCATCTCTGTTTCAAAGCCGAAGAGCCAGCGCTATCCGAAGCCATCTCCGTGGTCATGTGGCCGGCATGACTCAATGCCAAAGGCGTACAGAACGCTGTTACCTTCCCACCAAAGGTGGTCCCTATTTTTCTACTTGCATTTTTTACCTGCTTTCAAACTGCTAGGTTGGCAGAAGCTGGGACAAGTCACGGGAGCTCACCCCATTACGCGGCACTAGGGATTCGAACCGCTGAACTGCCGACCTTTCGATCGACAAGCTCAGCGTCTTAGTCCACTGAGCCACCGCGTCCCTTTTTAAGCTTAACCTAGCAGGTGGTAAGTGCCATCTCTACAACTTTTTATACAAGTTTTCTTTCTAAGAAGTTTCCATTGTTCATTTAGAGTTTCTTTTGTTTTCATTTATTCTTTAAGGGGATCAGCTGATGCTAAATACCGGTGGGCCTTTTATTATTATTTTTTTTTCTTTTCCAAGACAAAACCAGACCTGTCTTGTCTAACTCTTGCCAGCAACAGTAATTTCAGATTACTGGAATTCCCAGCTGATTTGCCCTGCCCCGAAAAAAGCCAACCTTTGCTTTTGTGTTTAATAAATATTGGATTATCCGGAAAGCCAAACACAACGTCACCTCTCAGTAAGCTTCTTAGCTTCTCCTAACTTTGACTGCTGGAGACAGGCCCCTCGGCTATAAAAAAAAAAAGCAAAAAGATTTGATCGGGCGGTAGAGATGCCAATTTGGACTCATCGAGTTAAGGACGTTCATATTTTTGCATAGATCATATCATGCATATATTTGAGAGGCATTGAATGATCAGCGACGGATATTGGATGATTAGATTTCCCCTCTGCCTCTGTTTGTGGGGGTGATCCGCTTAAACCCAGTTTTTAGCATCCTTGGATGAACTAGTAGCGTGGGAAATAAAACGATCGGAACAGAGCTGGAAGGGCCCTTGGAGGTCTTCTAGTCCAACCCTCTGCTGAAGCATAAGATCCTATACCAGGGATGGCTAACCTTTTTGCCGTCGCGTGCCCTCCGCCCCCCTGCACACGCGACCCCCCCATGTTCCCCCTGCTTTTGGCATGTGATGGCACAATGGGCCCATTTCTCACCCTCCCCAGGCTCCAGACGCTTTCTAGGAGCCTGGGGAGGGCAAAAACCGCCTTCCCCGACTCCCCCCCCCCCGGAGGCTGGAAATGGCCTGTTTCCTGACTTCCGGTGGGCCCAGAAGGCCCGAAAACCAACTGGCCAGTGCGCGCTGGAGCTCAGCTAGGGTAATGCTCGCCTGCCCACTGATATGGCTGATGTGCCATAGGTTCACCATCACGGTCCTATATCATTCCAGACAAGTGGCTGTACGGTCTCTTCTTCTTAAAAGCCTCCAGTGATGGAGAAGGAAGGGAGAGAGAAAAGATGGAAGGAAGGAAATAAATACTAAGTAATAATTTTAATTAGCAATTTTATGATGTTTGTGTGTCTATATTTTTCTTGACTGTACACCGCCTTGAGTCCTACAGGAGAAAGGCGGTATAGAAATATAATAAATAAATAAATAAAATAAAAGGAAGGAAGGAAGGAAGGAAGGAAGGAAGGAAGGAAGGAAGGAAGGAGATTATAATGAAAGTGAGGGAAGGTCTGATGGAATTCCTGCCTTAGCACTTGCCCCCCCTGCCATGAGTGATGTCAAGCTGGCCACGCCTCCTGGCCACGCCCCCAAGGTCAAACACAACCCCAATGTGGCCCCCAATGAAATCGAGTTTGACACTCCTGATCTACAGGATTGTGGAAAAAGCAGGGACGATTTGAAGGGGGAAAGTTTCAACTTTGTGAATGAATGCAATTCAGAGCAAGGGGGAAAAAATATCTATTAAATGATAGGAACAGACTAGTGCAAACAAGAAGAGCTGGATAGCTCAACAGACAAAGGCACTGTAATTTAACACCAGCTGTCTGCAATTAAAGTAAGTTCGAATCTCGCCAGGCTCAAGGTTGACTCAGCCTTCCATCCTTTCTAAGGTAGGTAAATTGAGGACCCAGTTTTTGGGGGCAATAAGCTGACTTTGTATAAAATATACAAAAGTATGAAGGCTATTGCTTAATGCACTGTAAGCCACCCTGAGTCTCCGGAGAAGGGCGGCATATAAATCAAATTAAAAAAAAAAAAGAATATCTAGAAAAAGTTGGTCAAACTTTGGGCAAATTGAAGACTCTTCGAATAATCAGGGTGACTTTTTGGCACAGTTTATTTTCAACTCATGGTTTTTAAGCATGTTTTAAAATTGTTCTTCCTGTTGCTGGATTTTCTTGGTTTCCCACCCCCACTTTGGAAACATTTCGCTTCTCATTCTCTGATCCGAAGAAGCTTTTTGGATGAGAAGCGAAACGTTTTCAGAGGACCAAAAAAAAACAAAACACCCCCCAAGAAAATCCATCTGCCTTTTGGGGGGAAAAGCACTTTGGGGACCTAGCAATGAATATGGCAGGTTAGCTAGGCAAATACATGGAGTTTACGCTGCCGGTTTCAAGATCTGCAAGAGGCAAGGGTTAAGGGCAGGTGAAAATAATTACTATATCACGCACAAGGAAAGGATAATTGTGCAAAGAGCCGCGGAACACAACTTTAAGAGAAAGAGCAAATAACCAGAACCCTTTTGATGGAAGGGAAGATCTTTTTGGACCTGGGTGGAAGGAGACGCCAGCCGAGGAAAGGGAATTAAAAACGAAAGCGATGGGAAGTGAAAGGGAAGTGAAAGCGATGCCATGAGCGAGGCGCGCGCGGGATAAGAACCAGAAGAGAAAAGTGAATTAAGAGGAGTTTTTCTTTCTTTCTTTCTTTCTCCCCAGCGCCTTTCGCTCCCTCTACTCTTCTTCGCTTTCTGATCCTCGCCAACCCCGGATTTTCCTTTCATTTTCCTTTCTCCTTTTCCCCCTCTGGGAAGCCTCTCTCCAAAAGGCGGGTGGGTTCGCCCGAGGAGAAAAGCCGGGAAGGGAATCCAATTCGATCCAATGATCGCCGTTGGGCTCCCCGACGCTCCCCGAATCGAGGAGCCAAAGCGCTTTTACGCAAAGATGCCCCCAAAGCCCCAAACTCTTTGTCCCAAAACAAAGCGGGGGGGGGGACACCACAAGTCTCAATCCGAACCTTTGAAAGGGGAAGCCCTGATTTTATTTTATTTATTTATTTATTTATTTTCTTTCTTTCTCTTCCTTTCTTTCTCTCTCTTATTCTTTCTTTCTCACTTTCTCGCTTTCTTTCTTTCTCTTGTTCTTTCTTTCTCATTCTTTCTCGCTTTCTTTCTCTGTCTTTTTCTTTCTCTCTCCCTCTCTCTCGTTCTTTCTCACTCGCTTCCTTTCTCTCTCTCTTCTTTCTTTTTCTCTGCTTTCTTTCCTCTTCTTTCTTGTTTTTTTCCTTCCTTCCTTCCTTCCTTCCTTCCTTCCTTCCTTCCTTCTTTCTTTCTTTCTTTCTTTCTTTTTCTTTCTTCCTTCCTTCCTTCCTTCCTTCCTTCCTTCCTTCCTTCTTTCTTTCTTTCTTTCTTTTTCTTCCTTCCTTCCTTCCCTCCCTCCCTCCTTCCCTTCCTTCCTTCCTTCCTTCCTTCCTTCCTTTTTCTTTCTTTCTTTCTCGCTCTCTCTCTTTCCCTCTTTCTCTTCTCTCGCTCGCTCGCTCTCCAAAGTGGGGAGTGGGGGGGGGAATCACACTTTCCAGCCTCTTCCAACCTCCGGGCCCCTCAACCAGCATCTCCCAACCTCGGCGTTGTCGCAGCTCGGCGTGGCTCAGCCTCCGGCTCCGGCGGGAAGCCAATCGGCGGCGGCGGCGGGCGGCCCTCCTTCCCTCTCCCCACCCCACCCCACCCCACCCCCACTTTGGGGGCCGTGGCTCCTTCCTCTCGCGAGAACCGGCTAGTAAACAGCCCGCTTTCACTCTGCCGTTGCCGCCGCCGCCGCCGCTGCTGCTGCTGCTGTCTTCCCTTCCCAGCGCGGGGCGAGCCAGAGGTTGCAGGCGAGGGAAGCGGCCGGCTTTGCAAGCGGGGAGCGCAGCCAGCCGGGCAAGCGCGGGGAGGTGAGTGGGGATGGGGTTGATCTCAACCCAAGTCGCTGCCCTGGAGGACAAGGGCAAAAGGAGAGCGGGAGGAAGAGGAGAAGGAAGAAGAAGAAGAAGAGGCGCGCTCCAGCGGTGCCAAATCCGCCTCTCCAACCGGGCGCACGCAGCAGCTTTGCGCCCGGTTCCAAGCGCAAACCGAGGCCGCCGGGCCAAGCCAAGCCTTGGGAACCGGTGTGGAGAAGTCTTTCCAGGCAGGAGAAGAAGGGAGAAGGGAGAAAAGAGGAGGAGGAGGCTGTCCGGAGCGAAGCGCAACCGGGGTACCCCGTGCGCCCTTGTGCGTCCTGCCTTTTGGCGCAGCCGGGAAGGATGCGCCCAGCGCTGGAGCGCTTCGGGGGCTTTGGTGGTTGGGGCAAACGGGGGGCACTGCCTGGCCAGGAGGGTTTCTGGACTCCAGGCTGGCTGAAACTGGGTGGGGGTGGTGGTGGCAGCTGGCAGGGCCGTCTTAAGAGCATGATGGGGTCGCGGCCGAAGCAGTGTCCTACTCCCAGGAATAAAAAGAATGTCAATGGTGGCTCAAATGAAACATACAGTTATTTTATTGGCACGTGAGTATTCATTTAAAAAAAAAAGCAGCCAAATGTAATAAATAGGGTGCTGTGTTGATATGATACCAGCTGCGTTGAAAGGTTGGCATGCACAGATTATGCTCGTGGGGCAAGTGCCCATCACCAGGCCCATCCGTTAAGACAGCCCTGGCAAATTGGGCCTTTCTCCCCCGGGGCCAGCGAGAAAGGAGGCAAGCCAGGGTGCCTTGGCCTCCTCTCCGGGTCCCAAGTTAGGAGGTGAACCGGTGGGGGCGGATGGGGGAGGGGGGGTGAGGGGAATGAGGGATGCTAAGTGATGAACTTCCTCCTGCAGCCAGTTGTTGGAAAAAACGGTCCCCGTCCCCACAACACCCTCTCTGTTAAAATGGCTGTTGCTGAAATCCAAGACTATATATAGCAAGCGAGGCATGGCAGGGAAAAGGGATTGTGCCAAGTCACCACCTTCCGTTTCGCCCTCCAGCTGGCACAGATGTGTAGGAGAGCCGTTGGTGGCGGTTGGGGGGGGGGTTGCTGCTGGCCTCTCCCGTAGTTGCAGAGGAGGGTTTCTGGTTGGGGACGGCACTGTGTGTGCGTGTGTGTGTGTGTGTGTGTGTGTGTGACTTATTTCCAATTAGGGGTTAATAAATCGCTGGGTTCACCCACCCACCTCTGGAAACCCTTACCTATAAATTAGAGTTTTGATCACCATTTGTCTGGAGTGGTGTAGGGTTGCCTGCCTAAGTAGGGGGTTGGACTAGAAGACCTCTAAAGTCCCTTCCAACGCTGTTATTCTGTTATGTTGTCTTCCTTCCTTCCTTCCTTCCTTCCTTCCTTCCTTCCTTCCTTCCTTTCCTTCCTTCCTTCCTTCTGCATCACTGGCGGTTTTTAAGAAGAGGTTGGACAACCACTTGTCTGAAATGATACAGGGTTGCCTGCCTAAGCAGGGGTTGGACTAGAAGACCTCTAAAGTCCCTTCCAACACTGTTATTCTGTTATGTTGTCTTCCTTCCTTCCTTCCTTCCTTCCTTCCTTCCTTCCTTCCTTCCTTCCTTCCTTCCTTCCTTCTGCATCACTGGCGGTTTTTAAGAAGAGGTTGGACAACCACTTGTCTGAAATGATACAGGTTGCCTGCCTAAGCGGGGGTGGACTAGAAGACCTCTAAAGTCCCTTCCAACGCTGTTATTCTGTTATGTTGTCTTCCTTCCTTCCTTCCTTCCTTCCTTCCTTCCTTCCTTCCTTCCTTCCTTCCTTCCTTCCTTCCTTCCCCATCACTGGAGGTTTTTAAGAAGAGACTGGACAACCATTTGCTGTTTTCCTTCCTTCCTTTCTTCCTTCCTTCCTTCCTTCCTTCCTTCCTTCCTTCCTTCCTTCCTTTTCCTTCCTTCCTTCCTTTTCCTTCCTTCCTTCTCCATCACTGGCGGTTTTTAAGAAGAGGCTGGACAACCACTTGTCTGAAATGATACAGGCTTGCCTGCCTAAGCAGGGGGTTGGACTAGAAGACCTCCAAGGTCCCTTCCAACTCTGTTATTCTATTCTATTAACTGGACTTTGAGGTCACTGAATTAAATGTCTGGCCTTGATGGGAATCATCAACTAGCAACCAGGAGTTGGATTCCCACCATTTTCAGAATCAACCCCAACATTATCTTGAGTATAAAGTAACCATCATGCTTGCCTTATTCCACACACTCTTTTTCGGGGGAGGGGGGATTCGTGGTGTGGGAAGCTTGCTTTGAATGCCCCCCCCTCCCCGATAGCCAAAGATTTCAAAGGACTCCGATGATGACAGTACCACTTCCTCTTCACTATGACCCACCCAATATTGGTACCCATCGAAAAGTTCCGGAGGGAGGCGGCCTTTGCTCGCCCAATATGTTAGCTGTGGTAGGAATTGCCTACTCGGTTTAGGGGGTTGGGTGGGTGTCGTTTTTTAGGAATCACATCTTGGAAATGGGGAAGGAAGCCTGACTGCAAACGTCAGCTTTTAAAAAGTTTCTGTCAACGATTCCTGGAGAGATCTGTAGGCATTGAAGCAAAGATTGGCTGGTTTTCTTAATCCAGGCTGATAGTGAGTCTCTTTGGAAGAGATCCTACCTACCTACCTACTTACCTACCTATGTATCATCTCTCTTTGTCTGTCTGTCATCTACCTACCTACCCATCCATCCATCCATCTATCTATCATCTATCTACCTACCCACCTAGCTACCTACTTACCTACCCATCCATCCATCCATCCATCCATGTATGTATCTATATATCTATCTATCCATTTATTTATCTGTCTGTCTGTCTGTCTATCCACCTAGCTACCTACCTACCCATCCATCCATCCATCCATCCATCCATCCATTCATGTATCTATCTATCAATCTATCTATCTATCAATCTATCTATCATCTATCTACCTACCCACCTAGCTATATATGTATCTATGTATCTATTTATTTATCTATCTGTCTGTCTGTCTGTCTATCAACCTAGCTACCTACCTACCCATCCATCCATGTAACTATCTATCTATCTATCTATCTATCTATCTATCTATCTATCTATCTATCTATCATCTATCTATCTATCTAATCTATCTATCATCTATCATCTGTCTATCCACCTAGCTACCCACCCACCTATCTATCCATCCATGTATGTATCTATGTATGTATCTGTCTGTCTGTCTGTCTTTCTGTCTGTCTGTCTGTCTGTCTTTCTGTCTGTCTGTCTGTCTGTCTGTCTATCTATCTATCTATCTATCTATCTATCTATCTATCTATCTATCTATCTATCTATCTATTTATCTATCTAATCTACATATCTACCGCCTATGTATCACCTCTCTATGTCTGTCATCTCTCTCTCTCTCTCTTTCCTCATCCATCCACCTATCCACCCACCTACCTACCTACCCATCTAGCTGCCTACCTACCTATGTCTTCTGTCTGTCTGTCTGTCTGTCTGTCTGTCTGTCTGTCTGTCTGTCTTCCTTCCTCCCTCCCTCCCTCCCTTCCTCTCTTCCTTCCACCCACCCACCTTTCTACCTATGTATCATCTTTCTCTGTTTGTCTGTCTGTCTTATCTCGCCATCATTTCTCCAGCTACAGCATTTCTCCATCCATTCTATAGCCATCCATCTTATCAATCCATCCCAGTCTTTTTCAACCTCAGCCACTTGAAAAATATGTGGACTTCCTCCCAGAATTTCCCAGCCAGGGGAATTACCAGCTGGGGGATTCTGAAAATTGAAATCTACATCTCTTCGCACGGCCAAGATTGGGAAACAGTGATCTCTTTCATCTTTCTGACACTTTGAATCCACTGGTATCCTCAGGACAAAAACTCTCGCGCAAATATTCAGTCCATCAGAATAGAACTGGAAGGGACCTTGGAGGTCTTCTAGTCCAACCCCCTTACCCTATACCATTTCGGACAAGTGGCTGTCCAGTCGCTTCTTAAAAACCTCCAGTGTTGGAGCATTTACAACTTCTGGAGGCAAGTTGTTCCACTGGTTAATTGTTCTCACTGTCAGGAAATTTCTCCTTAGTTCCAGGTTGCTTCTCTCCTTGATTGGTTTCCGTTCGTTGCTTCTTGTCCTGCCTTCAGGGTCTTTGGAGAATAAATTGACCCCTCCTCTTCTTTCGGGCAGCCCCTACTACTGAGTGAAGCTACTCCCTATCCATCAGGAAGTAGCACAATGAAAGGGTCGGTTTCTTAAAATGCTCCAAGTGTGGTTGTTAACCGTGGCTGAATTTGTTCGTCTTCCCTACAAAAGTTTTAAAACTTGGGCTTTTGAAGACAGTTTTCTCTCGGTTTATTCCCAATTTCCTGCCTGAAATGCACTTTTCACAGAATCTCGAAATGGATTGTGTTAGACTAGGATTGTGTTGCAGGGTGTGTGTTTGTTCCGAGACCCATTTGCTGCCTCTTCGGTGTTGTGTGCATCCATCTAATTATCGATTAATTTGCTATTATATTTATCCTTTCGCTAGTTCTAAGGAAAGAAACCTGACTGGCTACAACTTGGCGTCTGCTCTAATGGCAGTACGGGCAGTCCCCAATTTATAATGGTTCATTTAGTGACCATTCAAAGTTACACCAACCCAAAGTGACTTAATGATCGTTTTTCACACTTAAGACCATCGCAGCGTTCCCACGATCACGTCATCATAATTCGGATGCTTGGCCACCAACTCACAGTTATGACAGTTGCGGTGTCCCAGGTGTGTGTGTGTGTGTGTGTGTGTGTGTGTGTGTGACACACGGGATCCCCTTTTCTGACCTTCCGACAAGCCAAGTCCATGGATTCACTTAACAGCCGTGTGACAAACTTAACAATTTAGCAACGATTCGCTGAACAATTCTGGCAAGAGAGGTCATCAAACGGAGGGGGCAGAATTCACTTAACGGCGGTCTCACTTAGCAGTGGGCTCCATCGGGGTCGTACATCGAGGACGCCCTGTATTCTGATGAAAAAGTTGGATCTGCTGGTGTTGTGACCTAGGCTTCCTGAGTCATTAAAACACAGGAGTAGTCCCAAAAACCTCTTTTATTGCAACCGCTGTGAATTACGTTCATTCACAGCTGAGTCCCAATTAGTTGCAAAAAGTCCTTCGGGATAATCACCCACCTTTATCTCCCTTGACACGCTGCCAAAGACCTACTTGGCAAAGCCACACGGAGTCCAGAATCAAACTGAGATGCCGACTGGGAACAGAATGAATAAGGTTGCTTTCCTGCAAAGGGCCCACGTGCCTTTGCTCCTCTTTTAAGCCTTATGGGAGGGGCCAATCATCTCCAGGCCTTACTCCTTAGTTGTCCCTTTTGTTTTAAATGTTCGTGCCTTCTGGCAGCTCTGCCCATGCGCGCACTAAGAAAAGGCTCCTCCTGTTCCTCTGCCTCTCTGGTGTCCGACTCTGGAGGCTCTGGTGTCCACGCATAACTCCCAGATGGCCCCAGCCCCATCTCTGCCTCTGACACAGAGCCCTGACACAGAGCCTTCCCCAGACTCCAGGACTGGCCCATGTTCCTCCCCAGCCTCCTCACTGTCCGACTCTGCTGCCAGCTCTGCAGGCTGCTGGCGGACCACAACACCTGGCATCTTATTTGTTAATATTTGTTAACCTCCCTAAAGGAATTTTATTTAGGCTGCCAAACATAATATAAAAAGTTTGGAAGGAGTTTTATACATTGTGTTAAATGACAAGGGCTGACCTACTGAACGACGTAGCACTAACCTTGATGTCACTTCCTGCGTTTCAGGCAGTCCTCGACTTATCACGGTTCATTTAGTGACCGAAATTACAACAGCACTGAAAAACGTGATTTAGGACCGTTTTTCACACTTACGACCTTTGCAGAATTCCCCCCCCCATGGGTCAGGTGATCCAAATTCAGACGCTTAGCAACCGTTTCATAGTTATGACGGTCACGGCATCCTGGTGTGTGTGTGTGTGTGTGTGTGTGTGTGTGTGTGTGTCATGTGATTCCCCCTTTTGCGACCCTTCTGATGAGCCTAGTCAAGGGGGAAGCTGGATTCACTTAACAACTGTGTCACTAATTTAAGAATTAGTGCAGGGATCCATTTAACAACGATGGCAAAAATAAAGGCAAAGTTTACCGAACCAACGTTTCCCTTAACAACAGAGGTTTTGGGGCTCCGTTGTGGTCATAAGTCGAGGACTACCTGTATTGTGGATTTCATTGCAAAGCCACTTGAGTTAACCGTTTAGCGGTACCCGAATGCGAAATCTGGCTCCAAGATCTGAGCCATTTTTGTCTCACTTTAATTATGAATTGGTTTTGCAGGTAGGTCTTGACTTATAACCATTCGTTTAGTGACCGTCCCAAGTTACGATGGCACTAAAAAAAAGTGACTTGTGAGCGTTTTTCACACTTAACGACCCCTTGCGGCCATCACGTCATTCCAAATTCCGAGACTTGGCCACTGGTATGTACTTATGACGGTTGCAAATGTCCTGGGATCACGAGATCTTGTTTTGCGACCTTCCGACAAGCAAAGTCACTAAGGAAGACAGACTTACTTAACAACTGTGCGAATGACTTACTGGCAATGGTCCACTTAACAACATCGGCAAGAAAGTTCGTAAAATGAGGCCAAATTCACTTAACAACTGTTCTAGTTTAGCCGTGGGAATTTTGGGCTCAGTTACGGTCGTTAAGTCGAGGACTTAGGTGTATTCTTGTTACATCGAGCTTTATGATTGCAAGGAATTTACGGTTAGGACGTTGTTTAGAGAGTGATGTGCGTGTAGGAAGCAGTTGTGTAAACATTTTTATTTTGTACGTGAAACAATGTTGTTTTCCTTGCCTTTTTTTTTTCTTCTTTCAAAAGAGTGAAATGTTTTAATTTGTGTATCCACAAAGATACTCGGCTAACTGATGCATTATATTTGAAATGCAATATTCATCACGGAGTCAAGTAGGAAACGGTCTGGTTTTGTTGACTGAGTGGAAATTTTACATATCTTTGGAAAGAAGGATTGGCAAAAAAAATGAAACAAGCCATTGAAAAGGAAATTGTTTAATCGTGGTGTATGAATGCATTTCGGGATCGGCTGCGGGAAGAATTATATTCCTTCCGAAATAAGATTTCTGTAAATAAACAAGACAACGAAGGGAAATATTTGCAGCTCAGGGTCGAAACAAGACAATCAAAGTGTTACTGAGCCAAGTTGGTCTAATGGTTATGGCACCGGACTAGAAAGCGGGATACCGCGAGTTCAAATCTCACCTGAGCCAATCACCAGGAGGCAGGGAGTTCTAGTCCTGCCTTAGGTATGAAAGCTGGTTGGGTGACTTTGGGCCAATGACCAGGAGGCAGGGAGTTCTAGTCCCGCCTTAGACATGAAAGCCATCTGGGTATTTTTGGGCCAATCACCAGGAGATGGTGAGTTCTAGTACTGCCATAGGCATGAAAGCTGACTAGGTGACTTTGGGCCAATCACCAGAAGGCAGGGAGTTCTAGTACTGCCATAGGCATGAAAGCTGACTAGGTGACTTTGGGCCAATCACCAGAAGGCAGGGAGTTCTAGTACTGCCATAGGCATGAAAGCTGACTAGGTGACTTTGGGCCAATCACCAGGAGGCAGGGAGTTCTAGTACTGCCATAGGCATGAAAGCTGACTAGGTGACTTTGGGCCAATCACCAGAAGGCAGGGAATTCTAGTCCTGCCTTAGGTATGAAAGCTGGTTGGGTGACTTTGGGCCAATGACCAGGAGGCAGGGAGTTCTAGTCCCGCCTTAGACATGAAAGCCAGCTGGGTGATTTTGGGCCAATCACCAGGAGATGGTGAGTTCTAGTACTGCCATAGGATGAAAGCTGACTAGGTGACTTTGGGCCAATCACCAGAAGGCAGGGAGTTCTAGTCCTGCCTTAGGCATGAAAGCCAGTTGGTGACTTTGAGCCAATCATCAGGAAAGCTGGTTGGGTGATCTTGGGCCAGTAAACTCCCTCTCTCTCTCTCAGCCCAACTCATCTCACAGTGTTGTTGTTGGGGAAAATAGAAGGGACAAGGTGGGTTGGATATGCTCGCTGCCTTGAGTTATTTGCAAAAATAATAAATGTGGGATATAAATAAATAGAGGCCATATAAAGGAAAAGAAAGAAAGAAAGAAAGAAAGAAAGAAAGAAAGAAAGGGAAGAAAGAAAGAGAAAGACAGACAAAGAAAAAGAAAGAAAGAAAGAAAAAGAAATACAGACAAAGAGAAAGAAAGAAAGAAGAAAGAGAGAAATAGACAAAGAAAAAGAAAGAAAAAGAAATACAGACAAAGAGAAAGAAAGAAAGAAAGAAAGAAAAAGAAAGAAAAGAAAGAAAGAGAAAGACAGACAAAGAAAAAGAAAGAAAAAGAAATACAGACAAAGAGAAAGAAAGAAAAGAAAGAAAGAAAGAAAGAAAGAAGAAGAAAGAAAGAAATAAAGAAAGAAAAAGAAAGAAAAGAAAGAAAATGACAGAAAATAAGTTAGGAAACCCTCGCCACGGATATTGTTCTTAAAAAAATATTTTGAAGCGCTTTCATCCAGAAATCCTTTCGTCACAGATAGGAATAAGGAATAATTTTACGGAGACAGTCCACAAGTCCGTTTTGCACTTTTTGGAGATACTGTGAATCAAATCTTGGCACCTTCTAGATGCAAAACATGTGCTTGAATGATGAGTTGCACACCTTCATTCTTATAAGAACAATTAAAAAAAAAAAAAACAGCAATCCCATAGAATTTGGGGACAAGATCTGACACCTGAACGATGATCTCATCGTCATTATCCTGCACCATTCAGTTTCGGTATGATTTCACCGGGGCTGAAATGCAGTGGGAATTTTGGCCACGGCCAGTGCAAGGGCTGGCTGTTCCCGATTACGATGTCCGAATGGCCATTTTATTTTTCTGTCCTTCTGATTGCCAACAGAGATTAAAAACAAAAGAGCCCTTGTCTTGTAGACATCACGGAAAACAAAAGACCAGTTGGGTAAATCCATCCTTCTGAACGAGGAGAAGTCCACGGGAGAGCCAGATCCGCTTAATAACCATGTTATTCACTTATCCACTGCAGTGTTTCACTTAACGGTGGCAAGAACGGTGTCAGGGTTCCGACGGATGCCCTAATTCAATCATGAGCCTCAAGCCAAGCTTCAAAAGAAATCCAATTATTTATTAGGAGCTTCATGTGGGTGGGTTACCAAGTGAAACTATCTCTGACCCTACGTAATTTACGCTCCAATTATGACCCTGTTTCCCCCCTCCCCCCAGGGTGTGTCATCAATCACATTCGCCAACGGAGCAATTTTGCGGGTTATAGAGACCACTCCCCTCCGGCTGCTGTGGGTAATCCTGGGAGACAGCCTTGAGAAAGATATGTCTGGAATGCACTCCTGTCTTTGGCTGCCGGCTGCTTCGTCGGTTTCCCATCCCCCTTGCCTATGGCAACTCGAGAGCAGGCCAGGGATGCTTTGCGAGTTGACAAACGGTCATAAAATGGGGGCAAACATCACAGAACAAATGCCTCACTTAGCCACCGAAATTCGATGCTCGGTTGTGGTCCCAAATCAAGGGCTACCTGAGTTTACAACACTTGGTCGCCACTTGCAACCTTCCCACAAGGAACGTCAATGGGGAAAGCTGGATTGGCTTAACGCCCATGTGATTCACTTTACAACCGCAGAGACTGGAGTTATAAACAGAGAACTATCTGTATATCCTTTTCTACCTGAATTGCTGAGTAACCCTCTTTCTATTCTATCCTAATCCGTTTTGCACTGTTGGTGCGATTGTGTTGACTTTTTTCTTCTTTTATTGCTGAAGATTGTTAAAAACAAAAAAAACCCTGGAATTCAGCACCGGTTTCTACGATAAAAGTGTCAGTTGCTAGCAGAATATTTAGAAAACGACGAGAGACAAAAGTGCATTATGTCTCCTTGCACCCCGATGACAGCATTACAAGAAGCTAAAAATAGGAAATAACGAACGCTTAGTGGATGCCAAACAGCAGTCGGAAAATGTCCTGTGTTTTATGTCACTTGAGATTAGTAGAAAGAGTTAATCAGGATACGCCTCTGTGTTTAGGTGTGTGTACAACAGACAGGTTTAACTAACAAAAGCCATTGTGTGTTTGTTTAAAAGCTTTATTTCCAGGCCTTGCCTTTGACAAGTTGAGTTTTGAAGCCTTGAATATTAACCTTCTGAGATGTAGAATGGTGATTCTGTGGTTTAAAAATCAGGCTTCTGCTTTTCCTCTTAAATCACAACTACGTTTGAAAGAGTTGTGTACAGGTAGGCCTCAATTTACAACAGTTAAGTTTAACAACCTAGACAAGAAAGGTTGTGTAATCATGCATACTCTTCAGTGGTGGGTTTCAAAATTTTTTACTACCGGTTCTGTGGGTGTGGCTTGGTGGGCGTGGTAGGGGAAGGATACTGTAAAATCTCCATTCCCACCCTACTCCAGGGGAAGGATACTGTAAAATCTCCATTGTCACCCCACTCCAGGGGAAGGTTACTACAAAATCCCCATTTCCTCCCTTATCAGCTGGGACTCGGGCGGCAGAGAATAGATGGGGGCGGGGCCAGTCAGAATTTTTACTACCGGTTCTCCGAACAACTCAGAATTTCCGCTACCGGTTCTCCAGAACTGATCAGAACCTGCTGAAACCCACCTCTGGTAATCTTACGTCATGCTGTTTAGATCCATTTATACATATTAATAAGAATAATATACTTTTCCCCATCTTTTTTTTTAACCTCGTTCATCAAAAAGGGTTTTTTTGTGTGTGTCTCTGTGTGAGATCATCTGCTTCGTCCCCACAATCTATATCAGGGGTCAGCAACCTGTGGCTCTGGAGCCACATGTGGCTCTTTCATCCCTCTCCTGCGGCTCTCTGTCACTCAAAGTATGTGTCACAACCGCCAATATGTGACACCCGCCAGCACACGATTTATTGAGCTTTTCGACTCCCGGCAGGCAACCATGGATAAATCCAAGAAAAGAAAAGTTTCAGAAGAAAACAGAATTACATATGCTAGTTTTGTGGCCACTCAAGAAGTAGTCAGGCACGGGAAGGGTTTTGTGGCTCCCGGTGTTTTCTTTTCTGAGGGAAACAGTTTTAAATGGCTCTTTTGAGTGTTTAAGATTGCCGCCCCCTGATCTCGATCAAGGGCCCCATTGTTACCATCCAAATTTTCTAGATCCAGTTTTAAATCCTCAGTGCCAGATTTATCTTTATTTTCCATAGTTCCTTTTAGTTCTTTAGAGTCATCCCAAAGTGACACGCTCAACGCTCAAAAGAATGAAACTATAAGCTTTCAGATGATACCGTACATGTGTGGTTTACAAAAACCCACGTCATAATATACTTGTTAGTGTAAGATGTTACAAGGCACAATTTGCTTGTGCTGCTGTCCCCAAGGTTTGTTTTTCAAAAGGCAACTGGACTTCCTTTTTTTTTTTCCTAGAAGATGTTTCGCTTCTCATCCAAGAAGCGTCTTCAGTTCTGACTGAACGGTGGAGGATGAAAAGATTTATATTCCTTTGCAGTCGTCTGGTCGTTAGTACTCTTTCTGAGAGTGGTTGAGGCCACTTGGAGGTCACCTGAATAGTGCAAATGGTTGTGTGGACCCTTCTTGGAACTGCGGAAAGGAACTGAGCTTGGTTGTTTCTTGAAGACGTTTCATCACCAAACCAGACAACAACATCAGGGCATAAAACATCTGCAAGAAAACAACCAAGGACCCCACATTTCAACCCTTGCAAATATTCTCTTCTATCAAGAGTTCTGAAAGTTTGATAGGAGTTCTCATAAGACATTTATCATACACCAATGTTGTAGGCCTGAATATGACCCATTTTTCTAGTTGTGGGAATTGCTTCTGGCTTTTCTAGATAATTTTATTTTAATTGGCTGTTTTCTTTCCCTGCCTCTGTATCAAGTTAGGTCGTTCACACAATCTATTGGTATATTTACAGCAAATACACAAATATACATGTATGTTTGTGTGTTTAATGTAAATATACAAATATATTTGTATATTTATCATATAGGCTCCTGGTTGTTTGGATCTATGCAGAATAAAGTGTATGAGATTCATTTCTGGTTTTTCAACTCATAAGTTGAAGCTGCAGAAAACTTAGATTTCTTTTTCCATTCATCTCTTGCTTCTAGTCTCTTTCTAAGCCTGCAATGAAATTTCAGATAAAATAGTCATAGTTCCTCTTAGATTTCTGAAGCTCTTTCTAATACTCCACTCAGGGTTGAATGTATTACGGGAAAAGTTATTTTCAGGAACTTTGCTTTTTATGACTTAAAGGCTGGGAAAGTAATCTGGCCAAAACATTACGTCTGACTTGTCTGCACTAAATTAATTCCTTATTTGGCTTAGCAGCTGATGAACTTTCTGTCTGGAGCAACTCACGTTACTCTAGACCTTGGGTGCAGTTTCCTTGCATTGAGATTGTCAGCCGAGCCCTGGACCGAAGGGATGAAGTCATCCAAAGTCATTCCTCTTTTGCGTGATTCATTGTTTTTGGGTCAGTCACTGCACCTGCCTTGTGTTGTGTTCACATTCACACAGAATGTGTCACATTCTGCGTTGCCCAAAGAAGGAAGAGATCGTTGTTATCTGAAGAGCCCTTTCGTTTATGGAAAAATTTCTCTGGCTTTGAGACGGAAAAATACCATCTTCGACATTAATTATCCAGGGAGGTCAATATGAAAAGGAAAAACAAGAATTCCGTTTTTCTTTTTCCCAGAGGCGTGAAATCACCCCAAAATAACTTTTTACTGCAATAACGCTAAAAGCTTGGTTACACAACTGAATATCCTCAAATTATTACGTCTGCCATAATTCGGTCACATACAGGCAGTCCTTAACTTATGACCACAATTGTCCTTAACTTATGACCACAATTGTCTTTGACTTTTGACCACAATTGTCCTTGACTTATGACCACAATTGAGCCTAAAATTTCTTTTCATAAAGTGAGATGTTAAGTGAGATGTTATTCATCTCCTTGCCGGACGGACTTGTTAGCCTGCAGTGTGTGAGAGAGGAAGGATGCAGAGGGTTTGTTGTGTTTGGGGAGCTGGGTCAGAATATGTATTTAGGCAGAAAATGCAACTGTCTCACGTTCTGCGTGGTTTTGCGTCTTCCCGATGGAACATCCTCGTGGGTTTAGTAAGAGCTGGCGGTAGACAATGTTGTGTGGAATTTGGATAGGGACCTTTAGAAAACAGACAGCAGATGGAAAACCCAAACAGTAAGCCATGTTGTCGCTTTCCTTTTAGAAAGCACAACCTGTGAGTTTTGGAACAGATGCAGCGGTAACTGGCTGCGTGAGAAGGTGGAAGGCTGGCAAACGTTTTTGAGTTGGTAGCATTTTTCTCCCAGTTGCAAAGTTTACACCCCCAGGCCAACTCTGCCCCTTACACCTGCTAGGATCAATTGTGGTCCTAAGTTCAGGACTACCAGGGCTGGCGCAGTGGTTAGAATGCAGTATTGCAGGCTAACTCTGCCCATTGCCAGGAGTTCGATCCTGCTCAGGGTCGACTCAGCCTTCCATCCTTCCGAGGTCGGTAAAACGAGGACCCCGATTGTTGTGGGGGCAAGGTGCTGACTCTGTAAACCACTTAGAGAGGGCTGTAAAAAGCCCTGTGAAGCGCTACATAAGTGCTATTGCTACGTCTATGTCTCAGCAACACTCAAGAGTAGTCGTTTTACGTCCTGGTCTAAGGAAAGAGTTGTCTTATTCTCGTTTATTTGCCTAAAGGGAACAGCCTTTGCCTTATGATAGACAAATCATCTTTCTCTACAAGTCCTCTTCGGTAGCGTGACTACTTTCGATTATCCTTCTGTTCCTTTTCTTAGAGCAGAGGTCTGCAACTTAAACACTCAAAGAGCCATTTGGACACATTTCCCACAGAAAAGAAAACACCGGGAGCCACAAAACCCTTCCCGTGTCTGACTATTTCTTGAGCGGCCACAAAACTAGCATAGGTAGTTGAATTAAATGTTCTGTTTTCTTCTGAAACTTTTCTTTTCTTGGATTTATCCATGTTTAGCCTACTGGGGGTTGAAAAGCTCAATAAATCGCGTGCCAGTGGGTGTCGCACATTGGAGGTTGTGATGCATATTTTGAGTGACAGGGAGCTGCAGCAGAAGGGTGAAGGAGCCACATGTGGCTCCAGAGCCACAGATCGCTGATCCCTGTCTTAGAGGAAAATCACAATTTATAGTTCTAACACTCCTCAGGCAGGAGGATTGGGAGCCAGGGGTGTGTGTGCCTAAAGCAGGGGTTGGCAACCTTAAACACTCAAAGAGCCACAAAGGTCCTATCCAGAAGCCTCCCATTCAATTCTGGAGCCGACCACAAATCCGGTTCCCCCACCATAGAGTCTCCTCCTAGTGTGGTGTCCTTTTTCCTCTGCCAACCGGAACTCCGGTTCCCCCCACCATAGAGTCTCCTCCTAGTGTGGTGTCCTTTTTCCTCTGCCAACCGGAACTCCGGTTCCCCCCACCATAGAGTCTCCTCCTAGTGTGGTGTCCTTTTTCCTCTGCCAACCGGAACTCCGGTTCCCCCCACCATAGAGTCTCCTCCTAGTGTGGTGTCCTTTTTTCCTCTGCCAACCGGAACTCCGGTTCCCCCACGATAGAGTCTCCTCCTAGTGTGGTGTCCTTTTTCCTCTGCCAACCGGAACTCCGGTTCCCCCCACCATAGAGTCTCCTCCTAGTGTGGTGTCCTTTTTCCTCTGCCAACGGAACTCCGGTTCCCCACCATAGAGTCTCCTCCTAGTGTGGTGTCCTTTTTCCTCTGCCAACCGGAACTCCGGTTCCCCCCACCATAGAGTCTCCTCCTAGCGAGGCGTCCTTTTTCCTCTACCTCTCCTAACCGAAAGCCCTATCAATTGTGGAGCCGACCGGCGACAGGAGCCGCAGCAGAGGAATGAAAGAGCCACATGCGGCTCCAGAGCCGCGGGTTGCTGATCCCTGGCCTAAAGGGACAATCTTTCAAAGCCCTAAATTGCCTTTCTCCAGGGCACGCCGACTCCTTATATAACCCTTGCTCTCTTATGAATTAAGATATGAGTCATGCTTTTGCAGATGCTTCCTTTCGGACGGACTTTCCTCTGGAAATAAAATAATAATAATAATAAAAAAAAAACAGGTCCCACTTTGGGAAATTCAATCCCTTCCAAGGGCGCTACGAAAAACCATCCCAGATTAATTTAGGGTTATGTTTCCCGTCCTTCTCCCGTTTTTTTTAAAAAAAAAAATTGGGAAGAGTTTTAAACTCTAGCTTTATCCAAGAGTCCCTGTTTTGCAAATTTTGACGCCGGGTGGGGCGGCAAGGTTTCCCGAGCCAGCCAGAACTGACCGAGAAAATAAGGAGAGGATTGTATTCCGCCAGGCGACTTTTCAAAAGGGACTTTCTCATATTTGCTCCGTGGGGCTGTGAAATCTATTGGTATTGCCATGACTTCTCAGCTGCGGCTAGGCGGTCGGTGTTTAAATACAAGGCTATTATATTCTTTTATTGGCAGCCGCTTAAAAGGACTATTTGGGGACTGAATGTGCCCTTTCTGTTAAATATTTTTATTTTTTTAAAAAATATTAAAACAACTCAGTTGGCGGCATTGAGATCTATTTGGTGGCTAGCGACAAGTCAAAACTAGCTCTGAAAGGCGGGTTGATTGATCCAAGAAAGGGAGCCACATTTACAGGTAGTCCTCGACGTACGACAGTTCACTTAGTGACTGTTTGAAGTTATAATGGCACCGAAAAAAGTGATTTATGACCAGTGGTGGGATTCAAATAATGCCCTAATGACCGGCTGGGTGGGTGTGGCCATGGTGGGCGTGGCCATGGTGGGCGTGGCCAGGGGATGTGACAGGCAGCACTTCTGTGGCCTCCTGCACCCCCTGGGAGCAAAAACAGGCCGCGGGGGCTGGGTACTGCTCCCCTACACCCCTTTTTGGGCCTAGTAGGCCTCCTTGCAGCCTCCTGGGAGCAAAAATGGGCCATGGGGGGTGCGCTACACCCCCTGCACCCTGTTTTGGGCCTAGTAGGCCTCTCTGCAACCTCCTTGGAGCAAAAACGGGTCGCAGAAGGATTGCGCTGCCCCCCTGTGCCCCATTTTGGGCCTAAGAGGCCTCTCTGAAGCCTCCTGGGAGAGAAAACGAGCCGTGGGGAGGGCTTATCTCCCCCCGTGCCCCGTTTTGGGCCTAGTAGGCCTCTCTGCAGCCTTCCCCTGGAGTGGGGTAGGAATGGGGATTTTGCAGTATCCTTCCCGTGGAGTGGGGAGGGAATGGAGATTTTGCAGTATCCTTCCCCGTGGCCCACCAAGCCACGCCCACCAAGCCACGCCCACAGAAGCAGTAGTAAAAAAAATTGCATCCCACCACTGATGTGGTATATGTTGTTTTAATAACCGGGCCATACGTTTAATATGTAAATCAAGGTACTTATCTCTCACCCCCTTATATAAACAACAAACCTGAGTGAAGTCCAAGTCAAGGCAAACTTCAACTAAACGAACTTTTTGTAAGTCGTACAAAGACGTTATCTGTAAAATACGTGGCAATGGTTCAGACAAACAACTTGGCAATTTGTCAAATCATTTTTTTTTGCATTTTTCTGCGGGTTTTCTGTGCCGCAGCCTGGAGCCCCGGATGAAAATATTAACACAAATTGCTTGGGTCACACACGCACACAGATAAGAAATTGCTTCCTGGAAAAACGGAGAGATCCCTGCAGATGAAAGTGTTATTAAATATATATATATATGAATGTGCAGAGAAAGAAAAGAAAAGGAAGAAACAGAATATTTCTTAACATGGGCCTCGTTTTACCCAATGGTTAACTAATAGAAACAGAGGTTAGAAACTAAAAAGGTTAAAAGGATAATGAATCACTGGTATATACGGAATTTTTTTTTTTTAGTACGTATAAACTAATTGTATTATTACTATGTGATTATTATTGATACGTACACTGTGATTACCATAATTGATTATTGTTGTATTCTTACTCAAAACCAATTGTAGCCAGACAACACATGGCTCAGAGAGAGATATAGAGGTTTTTTTTTATGTACATTTATTTATTTTTATTTTTTATTTATTTTTATTTTTATATGCCGCCCATCTCCGGAGACTCAGGGCGGCTTACAATGCGTTAAGCAATAGCCTTTATACTTTTGTATATTTTATCCAAAGTCAGCTTATTGCCCCCACAAACCAGGTCCTCATTTTACCCACCTTAGAAAGGATGGAAGGCTGAGTCGACCTTAAGAAAAATGTACTAATAAAACATTTTTTTTTTAAAAAAAGAAAGAAATTGCTTCCACCATGATTCAGGCCGGGCTTATTCATTTCAGATGGCCAGAGGTAATAACAGTAAGAGAGTTGGAAGGCACCTTGGAGGTCATTTAGTCCAACCCCCTGCTAAACGCAGGAGTCCTGTACTAGGGATTCGAACCGCCGAACTGCCAAGCTTTCTGATCGACAAGCTGATTAGCCACTGAGCCACCTAGTGTGTGTCAGCTGGAGCACGTGCCACCTTGCCAAAGAAATATTGGAAGAAACTCCGTGGGTTTGGGAGGAGGTGAAGACGAGGAAGACTTTATATTCCGTTGAGTAATTATTATGTTTTATGGGCTCCGTTTCATTGCAGGTTACAATGGCAATGACTGCGGCGACTCCGACGTCTTTTCCTATGAGCAACCATACCCGGGAGCGAGTCACGGTGGCCAAGCTTACGCTGGAGAACTTTTATAGCAACCTCATCCTGCAGCATGAAGAAAGAGAAACCAGGTATACGAGGTCCCGTCCTCCTTTAACAGCAATTCTTTGATGAGGATTAGACGTTGTATGGGGACCTGCTGTTGGGGAGATCCTTAGCTTGGGAGAAGAACTGCCTGGTGGGAACCAAAATGGATCTGCGGGATCCTTGGTGCTCTCTGAGCTTGCTGGTTTTCTGACCCAACTTGGTAACATCATCAGTGCTAGAAGGGAGTGGGGTTTGCAGGGAGGAGGAGAAGAGGAGGAGGAGGAGGAGGAGGACTGCAGGGTCCTTGATGCTCTCTGAGGTTGGTAGTTTTCTTGCAGACGTTTCATGACCCATCTAGGTAACATCATCAGTGCTAGAAGGGAGTGGGGTTTGCAGAGGAGGAGGAAGAAGAGGAGGAGGAGGAGGAGGAGGAGGACTGCAGGGTCCTTGATGCTCTCTGAGGTTGGTAGTTTTCTTGCAGATGTTTCATGACCCAATTAGATAACATCATCAGTGCTAGAGAAGGGAGTGGGGTTTGCAGGGAGGAGGAAGAAGAGGAGGAGGAGGACTGCGGGGTCCTTGATGCTCTCTGAGCTTGGTAGTTGTCTTGTAGATATTTCATGACCCAACTAGGTAACATCATCAGTGCTAGAAGGGAGTGGGGTTTGCAGAGAGGAGGAGGAGGAGGAGGAGGAAGAGGAAGAAGACAAGGAGGACTGTTGGGGGGTCCTTGGTACTCTCTCTGAGAGTCGTAGTTTTCTTGCAGATGTTTCATGACCCAATTAGGTAACATCATCAGTGCTCCTGTGGGGTTAAATCGTTAAATGAAGAGGAATAGTGTGTAATGTTATAATGTTAATCCTTTTAGTCTTTACTTAACCAGAAGACCAAGGTAGGTTTTGTTCTCGGGCACTACCGTTGTTACTCTACAAACACACCTGTTGACCAAGCGTATCTTGCACCTTGTTTGCCAGCTGCAACCTTATCTGGGTTTGGCCACGATCGTCTAACCTTTGGCAAATCTTCCGTTTAGACTTTTACAGTGCAATTTGCATGAAGAGTTGGCTGGGGAATTCTGGCTGTTGAAGCTCCCCCGTCTTAAAGTTGACAAGTTGGGAAACTCCAGGACAGACAATGATGCCCGGTGTTCAGACGTCGCCCTAAGCCACGATATGACTTGCTTGGTTTCAATTGTTGAACTGGATGCAGCATTTTGCATTCCTTCAATCCATCATGGAGACGTGGACCATGACTTAATGCGATGCTTGAATTTTGTCTCTTTCCTTTTTCTTGATTTTGGATTATCATCCAGGAAGCTGAGGGAGAATTTTTTTATGCCCAGGTTGTCTATATAAATAAACCCCCTTTCCCCCCCCCACATCTCATGTACCAATAAAGAGATCAGGATGAGAATTTGGATAATGCAACAGGGGAAGAATTTTGGAACGAGAAAGTGGCAACCTCCATAATTATTAACTTGCCTGGTGTTGTGTAACTCAAACTTTGGACCCATGTTTCTGTGTTTGAGGTGTGAAATAACCCTCTTTTTCAATTCTAAAATAGAATAGAATATTCTATATTGACCAAGTGTAATTGGACTTGGTTTTCCCAGTTGCAATGGATGGCTGTGAAATTTGGACCACAAGGAAGGCTGAGCACCAAAGAATGGAGGCCTTTGAACTCTGGTGCAGGATGAAGACTCCTGCGAGTCCCTTGGACTGCAAGGCCATCCAACTGGTTGGTCCTAGAGGAGATCAACCCTGACTGCTCTTTAGAAGGCCAGATCCTGAAGAGGAAACTCAAATACTTTGGCCACCTAATGAGAAGGAAGGACTCCCTGGAGAAGAGCCTCATGCTGGGAACGATGGAGGAAGAAGAGGACAGCAGAGAACGAAGTGGCTGGATGGAGTCACTAAAGCCGTCGGCGTGAGCTTCAATGGACTCCAGAGGATGGTAGAGGACAGGAAGGCCTGGAGGAACGTGGTCCATGGGGGTCGCGATGGGTCGGACACAACTAACAACAACAAATTGGACACCCAAGGAATTTGGTGCAGGAGCTCTCCGTATCCATACAAGCAGCAAAGTCATAAATCATAATATACAATCATAAATCATAAGGTACAAGCAACAAAATGAGAGCCATAAGATACAAATAGGAGTAGGTAATAGGAAAGATGAGAAGGATAATAATAATAGAGTCATACTACATGGTTAGATGTCCTTAGGCGTAAGACAGCGCTGTGGGAATTGTATGTTTAGTTGAGTAATGGCACAGGGGAAAACCTGTCTTTGTGTCTAGTGGTTTTGGCATGCAAATTATAATAATAATAATGTCGGTTGTTTCATAATACGTGATTTGTACTTCCAACTTAGGCAGAAGAAACTTGAAGTAGCCATGGAGAAAGAAGGCTTAGCAGACGAAGAGGTAATTCAGGCACTCGTAAAGCTGAAAGTTTTTAATAGCATTGTTTGTTTAGGATTGTTACAACCCTTAGTGATTCAGAAAAACTTGCAGGACAAAATTTGTGTGTGTGTGTTTGTTTTAATAACATCGGCCCGAAAAAAGTCAACAGAAGGAAGCGGTAAATGGAGGAAAGGGCCAGCAAAGGGGGAAAAAAAAAATCAGAATATTTTCAAATATACACACATATGGTTGGTATTAATGGAACTGGAGTGTGAGAAATGCTTTGTAGGTAAATATGTAAAATAGTAGCAAGGGCTCCTGTGTTAGAACATTCGTGTCATGTTGACTTTAACATTTACAAGATAAGTAGCTTCCTCATACACACACACGTACACATTTAACAAGCGGTTCTCTGCCCTAATGACTGGCCGGGTGGGCGTGGCCATGGTGGGCGTGGCCAGGGGTGTGTGACAGGCAGCATTCGGCCTCCTGCACCCCCCCTGGGAGCAAAAATGGGTTGTGGAGGAGGGATGCACTGCCCCCCGCACACCATTTTGGGCCTAGGAGGCGTCCTTGCACTTACCTGGGAGCCAAAATGGGGTGCATGAGACCAGGGGTGGGTTCTACTTACTTTTACTACCAGTTCGCAGTGGGGCCGCATACGCAGAAGAGTTTTGTTGACGTCAGGGTTGGTGGGCGGAGCCTCCCACTGGTTTTACTACCAGTTCTGTAGAACCGGTGGGAACCGGGGGCAACCCACCACTGGTGGAGACTCCTGGAAGGGGCGGGGTGGAAAGGGTCGGGGCCAGACAGCAATTTAACTACCGGTTCGCCCAAACTGGCCTGAACCGGCGGAATGCCACCACTGCGATATACATATGATATACATATACATATTCCTCTATACACACAGATAATCCTTAATGTATGACCATTGGGACCAGCGAAGATAAGTCAAGCACTACCCCATATTTTTCAAATAAATTAAAATATTAAAACCTTAGCGGTCCTTCTGCCAGGAATACACAAGCTATATAAACAGCGACTATGATAGTCAAATTAAACTAAATTAACTTCTCCTTTGGTGCAATTAACAGCTAACCATTTGTGGAAGTTTAACCAACGCATTGCTTTCTATTGCAGCCATATATACCACAGAATGAATTACTGCTGCATTATATATCTATATCTATCTATCTATCTATCTATCTATCTATCTATCTATCTATCTATCTATCTATCTATCTAAAAATGTTTAATAATAAGAAAAACAAGAGTATATCTGTACTTCCTCCAAATTATATGCAGTTATTTTTTATTATTATTATTATTATTATTATTATTATTATTATTATTATTATTATTGAATTTGTATACCGCCCCCCTCCCGAAGGACTCAGGGCGGTGAACAGCCAAATAAAATACATATAATACAAATATTAAAAAAGCATTAAAATACAATTAAATAATTGGCCTGGAAAACGAAATTTAAAACACCCCAAATTCATCAGACAAATTTAAAATTGAAGAATTTTAAAATTTTAAAAAAGTTTAAAAGAGAGGTTAGGCCAGGCCGGCCTGCTGGAAAAGAAATGTTTTGATGGCATGCAGTGCTATCGTATTTCTTCCTAGATGACGACGTTAGGACTTGCTTGATCACGCCTGACATTATATTCGTTGTTTCCATCAATGTAAGATGAGGCTTGTTTTGTTCGGAGCCTGGGGACAAGGGATAGCTCTCTCTCTGGCCTGGAGCGCGTAAAAAAGTGGAAAAGCCTCGCGTTTAAATTAGTATATCATGCCATCTTGTGGTTTAGAAAAATGATTCTCAAAGTGTGGCCAGTCTTTTAAAGAGGACGTTTTGTTGCCCCCAGAAAAAGCTTCGGCGATCTCAACACGCCCGCAAAGAGACTGAATTTTTAAGGCTGAAGAGGACGAGGCTGGGCCTGGATGACTTTGAATCTCTGAAGGTGATCGGAAGAGGGGCCTTTGGCGAGGTTAGTGATCTTAAGTCTTAAGAATTGTTTCCCAGGACGTTTTCTTGATAGCTTTGCTGAACCGACGTCATGGAGTGGTTTGAAGGCCAGAACAGAAGGAATAACAGAATTACAGAGTTGGAAGGGATCTGAAGCAAATGTCAGATTAACAGATTAACAGAGTTGGAAGGGATCTTAATAGTAATTTCCTGTAGCCAATCTTTAATTTTTAGCCAATATTTTCGAGCCTCTGGACAGGACCACCACATATGGTAGTATGTTCCCTCTTTCTTTTTACATTTCCAACATAGGGGGCTCATTTTAGGGTACATTTGGTCCAGGGGTCTGCAACCTTAAACACTCAAAGAGCCATTTGGACCTGTTTCCCACAGAAAAGAAAACACCGGGAGCCACAAAACCTGGGTGGGCGTGGCCAACTCGATGTCATTCATTTCCACCAGTCACATGACACCCTAGCCACCCTTACCCAGCTGGTCATTAGGACAGAGAACCAGTTGTTAAAAAACACTGGGAGCCACAAAACCCTTTTGACATCTCTCCCTCCCTCCCTCCCTCCCTCCCTCCCCTTTCTCTCTCTCCCTCTCTCCCTCTCTCTGTATCTCTCTGATTCTGCCCTCACAACTTCTCCATCCCTCCGCCGTCACCCTTGCCTTCTCAGGCCAGGCGAGGAGTGACTGGGAGGGGAGGACGAGGGGTGGGGTGGGGCCAGCCAGTGGTGGGATCACCCGACAGGGAGCCACAGCAGAGGGCGCAAAGAGCCGCATGCGACTCTGGAGCTGCAGGTTGCTGACACCTCCCACAACTTCCGAAGGCAACTTCTGTTGCTCTCAGTATCAGAAAAATTCTCCTTATTTCTAGATTGAATCTCTCCTTGATCAGTTTCCATCCATTGTTCCTTGTCTGGCCTTCAGGTGCCTTGGAAAACAGGTTGAGCCCCCTCCTCTCTGTGGCAGCCCCTCAAATATTGGAAGACTGCTATTGTGTCTCCTTTGGTCCTACTTTTCATTAAACTAGAAAAGAAACATTCAGTCATATGACCCCCCTACCTAGCCACACCCACAGGAAAAGGCAGGAAATTTTCAGGAATTTCCACCTATCTACCCCCACTCCCTTTGCCAGTCACCCCCGTTTCCCCTCCTTTAGTGGCCCCGGCCCTAGCCCCGCTTCCTTCCCCGCTACCGTCTCTTTGTTCGGGCTGCTTACCTTTCACGGAAGCTGGTCCAGAGTCCAGAAGGCAAGATGACCAGAGTTTTCAGCAGGCCCCCCCAGCCAGCCACCACTGCTGGAAAGCGGCTGGCAAAGAAGCCCCCATTCGAGAGCTGCTTTGTGGCTGCGGCGGCTGGCCGCAAGCTGCTGAAAAGTACCGGAGGTCGCGGAAAAAGCTGCTGCTGTCCCATCGCCACCATGTTCTTCGCACATGCGCATCCCATTGGACTTGCAAGGCAATGGGATGCATGTGCGCGAAGAACATGGCGGTGACAAACATGGCGGGTGGGGCGAGTGAGTGGCTACCGTTAGGCAACCTCGGCCAAATTTCTGCCAATGGTTTGCGCAAAATGGTGCGAACCGGCTGAATGCCGCCTCTGGTGGTGACCAAAACTGGATGCAGTATTCTAGGTATGGTCTTACTAAGGCTTTATAGAGTGGTGTTAGTACCTCCCTTGATCTTGATTGAATCCCTCTGTTAATGCAATTTAGGATTGAATTGGCTTTGAGAACAACCGGATGTCATGTCTCAAATAAATTGCATTTCCAAACAAATAGTCTTTCATGAAATCTTTCATTTATTGCACAACAATCTGTCCCTGACTCCATCGTAGTCAGCACTGACCTTCTGACCCCCAAACCCTCCCTTTCCGTTCCCCAATTCTCTGCGTCTCATTGGCCATCTTCCAAGTCACTCTCCCCATATCTACTACTTCAGCTCACAGGAATGTCCCCCCTCCCATCCCATCTCCTAGGGGATAATATCTTCAGGGAAAATAAGTAGGTGAAGAGTCAAGCGTCCTCTTCTCTTCCTTATGTCAGCACTGGAGTGAATGTAGTTTGGAGTGCTGACACCGGAAAGGAAAACTCGTTTTGAATTTAGTGCTTTGAACTTGGAAGTCCACGATTCAAAGCTCCCCTTTTTATTAAATCCACAGGTCCGATTAGTTCAGAAAAAAGATACGGGTCATATTTACGCCATGAAGATATTGAGAAAAGCCGACATGCTGGAAAAAGAGCAAGTACGTCTTTGTTTTGTTTCCAAATATAACTTTAAAGCACATTCAAAGCTGTCTGTAAGCCATGTCATCTGAAGCTGGCATTTTCAATGGCTGGATCTTTCATTCCTTTGGGGAAGCTTTCAGTTTTCCTGTTTTTCAAAAGTTAAGGGTAAGAAAAGGAGTAGGACACCTTTAGGAGACAATTCAACCCCATTTCCTTCCTCGAAGTCCAGAAACGGGCAGTATAAATAGACCCAAACCAAACCAACTTCAGCACAAGCTCACATGCGAAATTTCCAGGGTTATCAAAAGAACTGGGGGTTTCCTTCATTTTCTTGGAACGCCTTCAAAGAAACCTATCCGTTTTGGGGGGGGGATAGAAAATTGTAACATCACTATATTCTCCTTCCTGACTTTTTCTGGCAGGAGGAAAAAAAATTGTTTAACTACCCTTTAAATCAGGGGTGAAATGCAACCGAACCGGTTGTAACAAATGTGACTGGTTCGCTGAACTGGTAGTAAAAATGCTTTAAAAAGTTAAAAAAAAAAAAAAAAAAAGTTCCGACAATCAGTTGTGACAATCAGCTCTGCCGCGCAATCCTCGGAATTTAAAAAAAAAAACTTTTTAAAGCATTTTTTACTACCTATTGGGGGAAGTCCGTTTTTGCTCCCAGGAGGCTTCCCTGAAGCCTGCTAGGACAAAAACGGAGGGTGGGGGGGTGTGCTGCGAAAGAAAGAAAGAAAGAAAGAAAGAAAGAAAGAAAGAAAGAAGAAAGAAAGAAAGGAAGGAAGGAAGGAAGGAAGGAAGGAAGGAAGGAAGAAAGGAAAGGAAAGGAAAGGAAAGGAAAGGAAGGAAGGAAGGAAGGAAGGAAGGAAGGAAGGAAGGAAGGAAGGAAGGAAGGAAGAAAGAAAGCAGAAAGAGGGAGGGTGGGAGGGAGGGAGGGAGGAAATAAAAGAAAGAAAAGAAAGAAAGAAAGGGAGGGAGGGAAGGAGGGAGGGAGGGAAGAAATAAAGGAAAGAAAGAAAGGGAAGAAAGAAAGAAAGAAACAAAGAGGGAGGAGGGAAGAAATAAAGAAAAGAAAAAAGAAAGAAAAAGAAAGGGAGGGAGGGAAGAAAGAAAGGAAAGAAAGAAAGGGAAGAAAAAGAAAGAAAGAAAAAGAAAGAGGGAGGAAGAAATAAAGAAGAAGAAAAGAAAGAAAGGGAAGAAAGAAAGAAAAAAAGAGGGATGGCAGAAATAAAAAAAAGAAAAAGAAAGGGAGGGATGGAGGGATGGAGGGAAGAAATAAAGGAAAGAAAGAGGGAGGGAGGGAAGAATAAAGAAAAGAAAGAAAGAAAGGAAGGAAGGAAGGAAGGAAGGAAGGAAGGAAGGAAGGAAGGAAGGAAGGAAGGTGGTTTTCTGGGAGATGATTCATTACCAAACTAGGGAACATCATCAGGGCTAGAACGGAGTGAGTGAGTGAGTGAGTGAGTGAGTGAGTGATTGAGTAGTAGTAGTAGTAGTAGTAGTAGTAGTAGTAGAATGATTGAGCTTGGTGGTTTTCTTGCAGATGGTGCATTGCCAAACTAGGGAACATCATCAGTGCTAGAAAGGAGGGAGGGAAAAGGAGAAGGAGGAGGAGGAGGAGAAGGAGGAGGAGGAGGATTGTGGGCATCCTTGGTGCTCTCTGAGCTTGGTGATTTTCTTGCAGATGGTTCATTACCAAACTAGGGAACATCATCAGTGCTATGGTAGAAAGGAGGGAGGAGGAGGAGCTGTGAGATCTCCTTCGCGTTCTCTGAGTTTAGTGATTTTGCAGATGTTTCATGACCCAACAAAGAGGAAGAGGAGGAAGATGACTGTGGGGTCCTTGGTACTCTCTGAGCTGGGTGGTTTCCTTGTAGACATTTCATGACCCAACTAGGGAACACCATCAGTGCTAGAAGGGAGCGGCGTTTGCACTTTTAATGAGATGTTTCCAAGAAAACAACCCAACTCAGAGGGCACCAAGGACCTCACAGTTTCAACCCTGAGCTAAAAATATTCACTTCTACCGGTAGAACCAGATATCTCCAGCTTTGGAGGGTAGGAGACAATCCGATGATTGTTGTTGTAGTCCAACCTATACTGAGTACCTTGTGAGTTAGGAAAGATTGCCTTACACCTAACAGCAATAAAAGTTTCATTGCATTGAAAACTGTTTATGTACAAACTTGTTTGGTAAGCAACCCATTTTTTAACTTCAACTTTGATTTGATTGGCCGTGTTCCTCTTGCAGGTGGCTCATATACGAGCAGAAAGGGACATCCTCGTTGAAGCCGATGGCGCCTGGGTCGTGAAAATGTTTTACAGTTTTCAGGACAAACGCAACCTTTACCTGATTATGGAGTTTCTTCCAGGAGGTAAAAAATTCCATGAAATTATTTCATTGACTAATTGAGAGCGGTGCGGTAGCCTAGAGGTGGAGCTCTTGCCTCACAATCAGAAGGCTGTGAGTTTGATCCTAGGTAGAGGCAGATATTTCTCTCTCTCTCTGAGCACAATGAGAATATATCCGCTGAATATATCGAAGGCACTTACCCTCTTCGAGATTAGCAAAAATGTACCCTAAAACGAGCCCCATATGTTGGAAATGTAAAAAGAAAGAGGGAACATACTACCATATGTGGTGGTCCTGTCCGGAGGCTCGAAAATATTGGCTAAAAATTAAAGATTGGCTACAGGAAATTATTAACGAACAATTAGACTTAGAACCGGAACTCTTCCTATTGGGGATCTTCAATATATATATATGTGTGTGAAGGGCACAAAATATCTAGTACTACACATATTAACCACTGCCAGGATTGCCTACGCTCAATGTTGGAAACAGCCATGCACACCCGCAGAGAAACTGGTCATACAAAAGGTCATGAATTGCGCAGAAATGGACAAATTAACGCTGAGTCTAAAAGATAAAGAGGCATCGATATTTTACAATGTGTGGGAACAGTGGTACAACTGGATAGAACGGAGATAGATTAAAGATAGATAGTTATTAAGTATAAGTAATAGATAAAATAAGAATGTAAATACGCACAATTTAATTTTTGTAAATAATGCACGAATTATCGTCACAAGAAAAACACCACAAATAGCTGTTGTTGAGTGAAATAATTTTTTATGTTTTTAATGTAATAAAAGCTTAATAAAGGGTATTGGGGGAAAAAAAGAGAATATATCCACTGAACAAAACTCCGCATTGGCGACAGGAAGGGCATTTGGCTATTTCTTGCTTTTTTGCAGCTCGACACCAGCTAAATACAGTCTTGTGTCTCCCTGATTCAGGTGATATGATGACTTTGCTCATGAAGAAGGATACGCTGTCCGAGGAGGAAACACAGTTTTATATCTCAGAAACCGTGCTCGCTATCGACGCCATTCACCAACTGGGGTTTATTCACAGAGATATCAAACCTGATAATCTTCTGCTAGACGCAAAGGTATCTAATGTTCAGACATGTCCATTCTTTTGTGTCCTTGTGTCTAGGATGGAATGTCTCAGCAACGTGAAGCTGGGTGGACTTCAACTCCCAGAATTCCCCAGAATTAAAATTCCGGAAGTGGATGTCCACTACTTCCGGAAGTTGAATTCTGGGAGTTGAAGTCCACACAGCTGAAGGTTGCTGAGATTCTTTTTTTTTTTTAATTTAAAAAACAAACTTTATTGAATTTAAAAATATTAACAAGAAAAAAAAGGGAAAATATACAGATTTTCTCACTCATAAAATTTACATTTTCCATCCACAGTTACACTAACATACTAAACACATATATACAAATATACAAACATGACTTATTTACCTATTCTATCTATCTGACGGTGCTTTTTTTTTTATTATTATTACTTGCATTTCCCCTAATTTTTATCTTTACCCTTTTTTTCCTTTGTTTTATCCACTTATACCATCTATTCCATACTATAAAATATTTTGAGTCTTCCTTGTCTTTTAGTTCAAGAGTTAATTTAGCCATTTGCTGAGATTCTTAAACACGATTCCGGCAGATATCTGTGGCACCCTCACCCCCGTGGCTGAAATGGTTGGGCTACGGTTGGCTTTGGCATCCCGCTTCCTTTTATGAATACAAAAAATCTCCTTGAAAATCGTTGAAATAATGAGCTGGCTTATTATTTCTATAAGAATCGAACAATTGTAATACTACATAATTAACTAATTTGAGGATAGATGTAAAAATAGAGGACAAGGGGTATAATATAGAAGAGAAGAGAAAAACTGAATTTGCTTAAGATTAGAGATGAGAATGAAGGGTAATATTGGTTGTTTAAAAAAAACAGATGAGAAATAAATATGGCAAAAAGGAAATATAGAAATGGTAAATTTAATTGAAAGGACTAAACACTGTTTACATTTGTGAATCGGCCAAATACTCTGTTAAAAAAAATACATTGTATGTTTGTATGTGTGTTTGTCTAAAAAATAAAAATAAAACTTTTTTTTTAAAAAAAGAAAACCATTGAAATAGATAGATAGATAGATAGATAGATAGATAGATAGATAATAGATAGATAGAGATAGATAGATAGATATAGAGATAGATAGATAGATACACACAGAGAGAGACATATAGACATAGAGAGAGAGAGAGAAAGACATATAGATATAGATAGAGAGAGAGAGAGAGACATATAGAGATAGGTAGGTAGGTAGGTAAGTAGATAGATAGATAGATAGATAGATAGATAGATAGATAGATAGATAGATAGATTATTACATTTTATACAGTTTTATCTTTTAATATTGTAAGCCACCCACAGTTACTGTGGCCAATACATTTTACAAATAAAAGAGTAATAAAAGTTTGCTTCAAATCCATTTGCGTGTCGATTTCGCAGACATGATGAACTTGCAATTTTGTGCTTGGCCTGCTTGATGGTGAGATGTAAATCAGGGAATATCTCCAGAAGTACATATTTACATCAGTCATCTGGATCAATCACATGAGTAATGTTTTCTTCCTGTAGGGCCATGTAAAACTCTCTGATTTTGGGCTATGCACAGGTTTAAAGAAAGCTCACCGAACTGAATTCTACCGAAACCTTACGCACAATCCACCGAGTGACTTCTGTAAGTACTGCAAATTCCAGTTTAACGATAAATATTGCGCGTGCTGTATTGATGGAAGAGAATATTTGGGGCTCGGGGTCGAACGGTGGGGTCCCGGGTGCTTTCTGAGCTTGGTGGTTTCCCTGAAGACGTTTCATGACCCAACTAGGGAACATCATCAGTACTAGAAGGGAGTGGGGTTTGTGGAGTGGAGGAGGAAGAGGAAGAAGTGGTATTGAAGGAGAGGAGGAGGAAGAGGAGGAGGAGGAGGAGGAGGAGGAGGAGGAGGAGGAGGAGGAGGATCAATGACTGTGAGTTCCTTAGTGCTCTTTTCTTAGCTGTTTTCTTCCAAGACATTTCATGACCCAGTTAGGTAACATCATCAGTGCTAGGAGGGAGTGGAGTTAGTGAAGTAGAAGAGGAGGAGGAGGAGAAGGAAGAGGTGATGTTGAAGGGGAGGAAGAAGAGGAGGTCACTGACTGTCGGGTCCTTAGTGTTCTCTGAGCTTGGCGATTTTCTTCCAAGACGTTTCATGACCCAACTAGGCAATGTCATCAGTGCTAGAAGGGAGTGGAGTTTGTGGAGTGGAGAAGGATTACATTGTAATTCTACGTCGATGACACATTTAGGGAGGGAAAGAAATGATTAAAATAGCTTTTTTTAACGGAAGCATGAGAAAAGGCCCTGTCGTTCAATTCCTGTCACCTTTCGTATCCTGCACTGCAACCCTAAGCAGGCGGAATTTTTATCATGCCGTTAAAGCGGAAAACATTCACCTCTCCTTCTTTTGTTTTCTTTCTCAGCCTTCCAGAACATGAACTCCAAAAGGAAAGCAGAAACGTGGAAGAAGAACAGGCGACAATTGGTGAGCATTTCCTCGTGGAGTTCGGCAAAGTCCTTCCACGTAAAAAAAATGTTTGGAGGAAGCCAGGTGGACTCCAAGGCCTCCTTGTAGCTCTTGGTTTTATTCTTGCAGACATTTCATGACCAAACTAGGTAACATCATTGGTGCTAGAAGAGTGGGGAGTTTGCTCAAAGATTTGAACTGTGGGGTCCTTTGGTTGTTTTCTTGCAGGCATTTCACGACCCAACTAGGTAACATTATCAGTGCTGGAAGGGAGGGGGGTGTGAGGAGTAGAGGAGAAGAGGAGGAGGCAAAAGGGGGGGGGGGGGGGTTGCGGGTGGTTGCGCACACCCGTGGCCACTCCCATAATTTAATGCGCCTCGTGCATGCGCGCACGACCTTCCGGGACTCCCCCCCCCCCCCTTTTGGCCCCTAATGGCACGGGGAGCCCGGTAGTTCTGTTTTTCGCCCTCCCCAGGCTCCAGGGCCTTTCTTGGAGCCTGGGGTGGGTGAAAACGGCCTTCCCCACCCCACCCTCAGAGGCCCTCTGGAGGCCGGAAACGGCCCATTTCCCGACTTCCGTTGGGCCCGGAAGGCTAGAAAATCAGTTGGCCGGTGCGTGCATATGCGCTGGAGCTGAGCTAGGGCAACGCTCGCGTGCCCACAGATATGACTCCATGTGCCGCCTGTGGCATGCGTGCCATTGGTTCGCCATCACGGCTATAGATGGAAGACTCTATGTTGCTTTCTTGGAAAGACATAAACCTGGTGTCAGCGTTTCAACGCTGGCATAGAGAGCAGCGAGAGAGAGAGAGAGAGATAAGCCCTGAACTTTTGCCTGATAAATCCCTTTGAAGTCGGGTTGTCGTGGAAATGAAGGGGGGAGACATTCCTGGGAAATGACGAGACAAGGAGTCTGAAGAATGACTTGGAAGATAGCCAATGAGAAGCAGAGATTTGGGGATTGGAAAGGGAGGGATTGGGGGGCAAAAGGTCAGTCTTGTCCGCATTGAGTCATGATAATTGGCTGTGCTCAATTAAAGAAAAAATTTCCTTAAAGATTGGCAGTTTGGAAATTTTATTTTATTTTGAGATAGCATCGAAGTCTGACACCTGGATTGGTTTCAAAAAGTGGCCTGAATCTCTCTCTCTCTCTCTCTCCCTTCGAAATATCTTTTTTCAGGCCTATTCTACTGTCGGGACTCCGGACTACATCGCACCGGAGGTTTTCATGCAAACCGGTTACAACAAACTCTGTGATTGGTGGTCTTTGGGAGTCATCATGTACGAAATGCTAATAGGTGAGAGCAGTGGAGGGATTCAGTCTGTTCGGGCCAGTTTGGGCGGACCGGTAGTTAAATTGCTGGCTGGCCCTGCTGCTTCCTGCTCCGCCCCTTCCAGGAGTCCCCACCCGCCCCATAAGTGCAGGGATGCCTCCTAGGCCCAAAATGGGGCACGGGGGTATGTGGCGCGTCCGCCACCACGCCCAGTTTTTGCTCCCAGGGGTGTGGAGGAGACCAAGTGCTGCCTCTCACATACCTTGGCCACGCCCACCATGGCCACGCCCACCCAGCCTGTCATTGGAGCAGAAAACCGGTTGTGAAATTATTTGAATCCCACCATTGGGTGAGAGGAACAAATGGGACTTGCAATTAAAAAGAGGTTGTCCTAGGCCAGGGGTGGGCAACTGTGGCCCTTTTACAACCTGTGGACTTCAACTCCCAGAATTCCTGAGCCAGCTGTCTCAGGAATTCTGGGAGTTGAAGTCCACAGGGTGTAAAAGGGCCACAGTTGCCCACCCCGCTCCTAGGCTAAGAAGGGAAGCACAGAGTTTGCACAAACTCACGTCCATTGCGTCGCTGACCCTGTCAAACCATCTCATCCTCTGTCCCCTCCTTCTCCTTTGGCCTTCCATCTTCCCCAGACCTCGGGGTCTTTTCTCGTCTTCTCCTTTGGTGGCCAAAGTCTTTGAGCTTCAGCGTCAGGGTCTGCCCTTCCAAAGGACAATCGGGGTTGATTTCCTTTAGGATCGCCTTCAATTTCAAAGGAATAGAATAGAAAGCAGAGTTGGAAGGGACCTCGGAGGTCTTCTAGTCCAATCCCCTGCTCAGGCTGGAAACCCTACTCCATTTCAGACAAATGGCTGTCCAGTCTCTTCTTAAATGCCTCCGGTGATGGAGCAGCCAAAACTTCTGGAGGCAAGCAGTTCCACTGGTTAATTGTTCTCACTGTCAGAAAATTCCTCCTTAATTCCAGGTTGCTTCTCTCCTTGATGAGTTTCCATCTATTGCTTTTTGTCATGTCCTTAAGTGCTTTGGAGAATAGCTTGATTCCCTCTTTTTTTTTGTGGCAACTTTGGAGCTATCGGGGAGATTGGTTTTTTTGGGGGGGGGGGAAACCATGGAGAATTGATACGACGCTGTCTTATCATGTTTATTCCAGGTACTTCAATATTGTTCATCTAGTTCCATGCTCTCATTGTCTACCATTCTCACAGGATATCCCCCTTTTTGTTCGGAAACACCCCAAGAAACGTATAGAAAAATTATGAACTGGAAAGAAACGTTGGTATTTCCACCGGAAGTGCCCATTTCCGAAAAAGCAAAGGACCTCATTTTAAAGTAAGTAGATGAAGTGCTTCGTTTACGTGGGTAGGAAAACCCATTAATGAACGATTTTGTTTAGCCTGCTATTGATAATCTAGTTTGCTTTGTCATTATCCTGAAGAAGTGTTGTGGCCCACCAGAGGCCAGCAACAGATTCGGACAGTGAGGAGGCTGGGGAGGAACGTGGGCCAGTCCTGGAGTCTGGGGAAGGCTCGAACGAGGGCTCTGCGTCAGAGGCAGAGAGATGGCCAGGGCCATCTGGTAGTTCTTTGCTGTCTCCGGAGTCTCACATCAGCGAGGCAGAAGAACAGCGTGAGCCTGTTCCCAGTGTGCACATGCGCAGAGCTGCCAGGAGACAGGAACAATTAAGGAAAGAGGGCCGACTTGGGAGTAAGGCTTGGAGATGATTGGCCCCTCCCATAAGCCAGAAAAGAGAAGCGAACAGGACGGGAGCTTTTGCAAGAAGCAATTAGTTCATCTGGTCGGTAAAAGCTTTGGAAAAGCTCTGGTTTGACTCTGTGCTCAGTTTGGCCTTGCTCTGCGTGTGGCAATTAGTTCTCTGGCAGCATTCCAAGGGAGATAAGGTGGGTGTTTATAAAATTCCCCTGAAAGACTGTTTGAGAAGCTTTTCGGACTGGGAATGACAGTAATTCACAGCCGTATGAATTAAAAGAGGTTTGCTGGGACTAAGATTGTGCTGTTTACTTTCTAAGGAAGCCTAAGTCAGAACAAGAAGATGCTGCCGGGGTCGTAACTGTGAAAAACGATCCTAAGCCACATTTTTCAGTGCCATTGTAATTTTGAACAGTTACTAAATGAATCGTAAGTCGAGGACTACCTGTAATAACTTGCCTTTCCTTTTTTTTTTTAATCTTCCCTCTCTTCCAGATTTTGCACTGATGCTGAAAACAGAGTCGGCAGCAACGGAATAGAAGAAATTAAGAGCCACGCATTTTTCGAAGGGGTGGATTGGGCCCACATCAGGTAGGTTTAGCAAAATCTGAAAAATGGAAGAATTCAAGAAAAAATTAGGGATAGACAGGCCTTTACATCCCAGGCAAGGAGCCACCTGTTGAACTTCTCGGCGTCTCCTTAAAGAAGCTGCATATTTCCTGGGTTTGCTTAGTAGCAATAGCAACAGCACGTAGACTTATATACCGCTTCATGATGCTTTCACAGCCCTCTCTAAGCGGTTTACACAGTTAGCATTTTGCTCCCTCCGCCAACAATCTGGGTCCTCATTTTATCGACCTTGGAAGGACGGAAGGCTGAGTCAACCTTGAGTTGGTCAGGATCGAACTGCTAACAATCGGCAGAGTTAGCTTGCAATACTGCATTCTAACCACTGCGCCATCCCAGATAAGATGACACATAGATAGCAATAGCAATAGCGCTTAGACTTATATACCGCTTCACAGGGCTTCACAGCCCTCTCTAAACGATTTACAGAGTCAGCCTGTTGCCCCCCAACAATCTGGGTCCTCATTTTACAAACCTCAGAAGGATGGAAGGATGATTCAACCTTGAGCCGGTCAGGATTGAACTCCTGGCAGTGGGCAGAGTTAGCTTGCAATTCTGCATTCTAACCACAGTTCCATCAGGAAGGAGAATGAGAAAGGGAATAAAAGAAGGAAGGAAGGAAGGAAGGAAGGAAGGAAGGAAGGAAGGAAGGAAGGAAGGAAGGAAGGAAGCAAGCAAGGAAGGAAGGAAGGAAGGAAGGAAGGAAGGAAGGAAGCAAGGAAGGAAGGAAGGAAGGAAGGAAGGAAGGAAGGAAGGAAGGAAGGAAGGAGGAATAGCAAGAGCACAAAGGTTTATATACTGCTTTAAAGTGCTTTCCATCTTTCTATAAGTGGCTTAGAGAGTCATCATATTGCCCCCAACAATCTGGGTCCTCATTTTACCGACCTCGGAAGGATGGAAGGCTGAGTCAACTTGAGCCAGTCAGGATCGAATTCCTGGCAGTGGGCAGAGTTAGCTTGCAATTCTGCATTCTAACCACAGTTCCATCAGGAAGGAGAATGAGAAAGGGAATAAAAGAAGGAAGGAAGGAAGGAAGGAAGGAAGGAAGGAAGGAAGGAAGGAAGGAAGGAAGGAAGGAAGGAAGGGCATATATACTGTTTCACAATGCTTTCAGCCCTCTCTGAGCGGTTTACAGAGTCAACCTTTTACCGATCTGAGTCAAGCTTGAGCCGGTCAGGATCGAACTGCTGGCAGCAGGCAGTGAGTTCGCCTGCAATTCTGCAGTCTAACCACTGCGCCACCTCGGTAGTCCTATAGCTCCCTCAAAATACACACAAAATGTGTTAAGGAGACACCACCAGGATGCAACAAGCTACTTCTGAACAGGCCTGGGCATTTTGTAAACATCTTGAGTCAACGTGTCCAGGTAGTCCTCGACTTACGACCACAACTGAGCCCAGAATTTCCATTGCTAAGTGAGACTTTTGTTAAGTGAGTTTCCTCCCCATTTTATGACTTTTCTTGCCATGGTTGTTAAGTGGATCCTTGCACGGTTGTTAAGTGAGTAACACAGTCGTTCAAACTCTGGCTTCCCATGTTGATTTTGTGTGTCAGTCGGTCGCAAAAGGGGATCACGTGACTCCAGAGACACTGTGACCATTGTAAATACGAGTGTCCCAGTTTTGATCCTTTGATCCCCAGTGGGGATGCTGCAGTGGTCATAATGATGAAAAAGGGTCATAAGTCTAGGTCGACATGTGCTCCCCTGGATCTACCTGGAAACGACTCCAAATGAATTCCGGGCGGAAGTAACAGATATATTTGTGTTTGCGTTACGAGGTGATGGGTTTTATTTTAAAACTTTTGAAGCAAGATTCAGTTGTCCTGAAATCAACGTTGCTTGTAGGTTTGAATGACTACTTTAGCTTCTGCTCCAATAACACGAGGGCTACCAATAGATACAAACTCCATGTAATTCGCTCCAATCTTGATTGCAGAAAATACGACTTCATGTTCTGCCCCAGCTACAGATCCCAAAGAACGCAGCACACACAAACTCTAAACAAAACTTAGTTTACTCAAATAACGCAGTTTTTTTTGCAAATGCAGGCTGTTAATAAACATTCTTAACAGCCTGCCAGAATTCCACAGATGAGATAATCAGAGTCTTACTAGAGTTGGCAGAAAGCCCAGAAACCAGGTTGCAGAGAAATCCAAATTCGAAAAATAGCGAACTCAAGTTGTTTCCTGCAGCTTGTTGCAATCGGTGTTCTTTCTTAAATAGGCTAAGGGAGTGGCCAATTAGCCCCAAGCCTTACTCTCAAGGAGACCTCCTCCTGAGGAGCCACTCCTGCCTTTTGGCAGCTCTGCGTGCCCGTGCATTGAGAAGAGGCTCCTCCTCTTCATCCTCTTCACTTATGGGAGCTTCTGGAGGTTCTGAAGGCCCTGGCTGAATCCCCGCCTCTGGCACCCCATCTTCTCCAGCCTCCTCACTGTCCGACTCGAGTGCCGGCTGCACAGGCTGCTGGCGCAGCACCACACCAGCCTCCTCGTCGTCAGGATCAGCAACAATCCGTGCAGGCCGCTGGCGGGCCACAACACTTCAGCAATAGAGTAGTAAATGTCTGGAACACTCTACCTGATCCTATTGTTAGTCTCTCTAACCCCCATACCTTTTACCTTAAACTGTCTACCGTGGACCTTACACATTTCTTAAGAGGTCCGTAAAGGGGGCGTGCATAAGCGCACCAGCGTGCCTTCCATCCCTGTTCTACTGTCCCCATTTTAAGTAATCATTCTTTGTTTATATCTATGTTTTGCTTATTTATACCCATTTGTTTGTGCCAATTTTCATGCGTCTATACTGATACTTGTTCCTTGTACTTGTTGACAAACAAACAAATAATAAATAAATAAATAAAATTCTGTGACTTTTGCATTTCGTTTTAGAGAAAGGCCAGCGGCGATCACTATAGAAATCAAAAGTATAGACGACACCTCCAATTTCGACGAGTTCCCTGAATCTGATATTTTACAACCAGGTGAGCGTGATACTCATGGATGCAACAATATCTTATTGTTGAGAGGAGAGGGGGGGGAGAGGAGAGAGAGAGAGAGAGGAGAGAGGGAAGAGAAAAAAACCACAGGGAAGAATGAAAGAGAAAAGAAGAGGGGAGGGAAAGGGAAGGGAGAGAGAAAAGTATGAAGGAAGGAAAGAAGAGGGGAAGGGATGAGAAGGGAGAAAGGAGAGAGAAAAGAATAAAAGATAAAAGAAAAGGGGAGGGGAGAAAAGAGAGAAAAGAACAAAAAAGTGAAAAAAGAAGGGAGGAGAAGGGAGAGTGGAGAGAGAAAACAAAAAAGAAGAATGAAAGAGAAAAGAGGGGAGGAGAAGGGAGGGAAAGGGATAAAAGGGGAGGGGAGGGGAGGAAGAGAGGAAAGAGGAGAGAGAAAAGAATGAAAGAGGAAAGAAGAGGAGAGGGAATGCGAGGGGAGGGGAAGGGAGAAAGAGAGAAAAGAATAAAAGAATAAAAGATAAAGGAAAAGGAAAGGAGGGGAGGGAGAAAAGAAAAGGGAAATGAACAAAAAAATGAAAGAAAAGGGGAGGAGAGGAGAAGGGGAGGGGATGAGAAGAGAAAGGAAAGAGAAAAGAATAAAAGAATAAAGGTAAAAGAAAAGGGGAGGGGAGGGGAGAAAAGAGAGAAAAGAATGAAAAAAGGGAGGAGAAGGGAGAGTGGAGAGAGAAAACAAAAAAGAAGAATGAAAGAGAAAAGAGGGGAGGAGAAGGGAGGGAAAGGGATAAAAGGGGAGGGGAGGGAAGGAAGAGAGGAAAGAGGAGAGAAAAGAATGAAAGAGGAAAGAAGAGGAGAGGGGATGCGAGGGGAGGGGAAGGGAGAAAGGAGAGAGAAAAGAATAAAAGAATAAAGGATAAAGGAAAAGGAAAGGAGGGGAGGGGAGAAAGAAAAGGGAAATGAACAAAAAATGAAAGAAAAGGGGAGGAGAGGAGAAGGGGAGGGGATGAGAAGAGAAAGGAAAGAGAAAAGAATAAAAGAATAAAGGTAAAAGAAAAAGGGAGGGGAGGGAGAAAAGAGAGAAAAGAATGAAAAAAGAAGGGAGGAGAGGGAGAGTGGAGAGAGAAAACAAAAAAGAAGAATGAAAGAGAAAAAGGGGGAGGAAAGGGAGGGAAAGGGATAAAAGGGGAGGGGAGGGAAGGAAGAGAGGAAAGAGGAGAGAAAAGAATGAAAGAGGAAAGAAGAGGAGAGGGGATGCGAGGGGAGGGGAAGGGAGAAAGGAGAGAGAAAAGAATAAAAGAATAAAGGATAAAGGAAAAGGAAAGGAGGGGAGGGGAAAGAAAGAAAAGAAATGAAACAAAAAATGAAAAGAAAAGAAGAAGAGGGGAGGAAAGGGAGGGAGAGAGAAAAGAAGAAAGAGGAAAGAAGAGGAGAGGGGATTCGAGGGGAGGGGAAGGGAGAAAGGAGAGAGAAAAGAATAAAAGAATAAAAGATAAAGGAAAAGGAAAGGAGGGGAGGGGAGAAAGAAAAGGGAAATGAACAAAAAAATGAAAGAAAAGGGGAGGAGAAGGGAGGGAAAGGGATAAGAGGAGGGGATGGGAACGAAGAGAGGAAAGGAGAGAGAAAAGAATGAAAGGAAAGAAGAGGAGAGGGGATGCGAGGGGATGAGAAGGGGAGGAAGAAAAGAGAGAAAGAAGAGGGGAGGGAAAGGGAAGGGAGAGAAAAGTATGAAGGAGGAAAAAAGAGGGGAGGGATGAGAAGAGAAAGGAAAGAGAAAAGAATAAAAGATAAAAGAAAAGGGAGGGGAGGGGAGAAAAGAGAGAAAAGAATGAAAAAAGAAGGGAGGAGAAGGGAGAGTGGAGAAAGAAAACAAAAAAGAAGAATGAAAGAGAAAAGAGGGGAGGAGAAGGGAGGGAAAGGGATAAAAGGGGAGGGGAGGGAAGGAAGAGAGGAAAGAGGAGAGAGAAAAGAATGAAAGAGGAAAGAAGAGGAGAGGGGATGCGAGGGGAGGGGAAGGGAGAAAGGAGAGAGAAAAGAATAAAAGAATAAAAGATAAAGGAAAAGGAAAGGAGGGGAGGGGAGGGGAGAAAGAAAAGGGAAATGAACAAAAAAGAATGAAAGAGAAAAGAGGGGAGGAAAGGGAAGGGAGAGAGAAAAGAATGAAAGAGGAAAGAAGAGGAGAGGGGATTCGAGGGGAGGGGAAGGGAGAAAGGAGAGAGAAAAGAATAAAAGATAAAGGAAAAGGAAAGGGGAGGGGAGGGGAGAAAGAAAAGGGAAATGAACAAAAAAAGAATGAAAGAGAAAAGAGGGGAGGAGAAGGGAGGGAAAGGGATAAGAGGGGAGGGGAGGGGAAGGAAGAGAGGAAAGAGGAGAGAGAAAAGAATGAAAGAGGAAAGAAGAGGAGAGGGATGCGAGGGGAGGGGAAGGGAGAAAGAGAAAAGAATAAAAGATAAAGGAAAAGGAAAGGAGGAAGGGGAGGAGAGAAAGAAAATGGAAATGAACAAAAAAGAATGAAAGAGAAAAGAAGAGGGAAAGGGAAGGGAGGGGAAGGGATAAGAGTGAAGGGGAGGGGAGAGGAAACAGAGGAGAGAGAAAAGATTGAAAAAGAAGAGGGAGGGGAGGAGCGGAGAGGAGAGGAGAAAAGAGAGGAGAGAGAAGGGAGGATATAACAATAATAAGAATAAATAACAAATTTTCCATCCCTTGCAGCTTGGGCAATACATTGCTTTTTTTTCTCATTTGTGCATGCAACCGTCTTCAAATCATAGCATTTGGAGTTGAACCCCTTGAAGGAGTTCTCATTCAACAAGCATTGGCATATTTAAGAGGACTCGTAACCGTACTGTAGATAGAGGTCTACCCCAAGCATTTCAGATCACATCTTAGTCGGTTGTTAGTTACACCTACTCCAGGGTGGGTTCTGTACTACTTTTTACTACCGGTTCGCAATGGGTTACCTAGTTGGGGTCACAAACATCTGCAGTACAGACAACCAAGCAAGCCAGAGAGAACCCCAAGGTTTAATAACAAATATGTAGTTTGAGGACTCCCCCCTTCCTACTTCACTTCCACTTCACACGACCTGTCACGGATACCTCACACACCCCTCAGTTGTCCTCACAATCGCAATCATTTTTTTTGCGTTCTGTGCCGAATACCCCGATACCCCGAACGGATTTCAAGTCCACCAAAGATTGGGTTTTCCTGAATTACACCTACAAGAGATTCGAAGGGCTGACTCAAAGGGGCTCCATCCCTTCGTACATGAAGGCCGGGAAGTTGTGAGAGACGCAGGGGCCAGGAAGCGTAAGAACTCAGGTACCCCGCCCATCTCCGCTCGATCTCCACCCTCTTCCGACGTTCCCGCAGACCGGCGCCCGCGGACTCGGGGCTCCCCCCACCTCCTCCTCCCCCAAAAATTAAGGAATTCTACCGGATTAGAATTTTCTGAGACTACTACGGACAATTAGTTGGCAGTGCCAGCTGGCGGCTTCTATCAATAGTGAATTATTTTTGTTAAACTTTATTACAACAGAGGTACTGAAAATTGAAAGAAAAAAAAAAGAGAGTGAGAGGGAGAGAGAAAAAGAAGAAGAAGCAGCAACCGACATTTCCTCTTTGTATCTGCACTGCCGAAATGTACGTTATAATGAATCAATTCGGGGTCACTTGGTTTATGGTTGGAACTACGTGTCGGGCCGCTCAGGTGTTCAAAAGGTGGTGTCTGTGTTAAGAGGCAACCTTGTCCTCAAAGATAAAAGGTATTTTACCTGGGCAGGTTTTTAAGGTAGAAAGGACAGGTAATCCTCGACTTACAACGGTTTGTTTCGAAGCTGCGATGGCGCTGAAAAAAGTGACTTACGGCCAGGAGTGGGATTCAAAAATTTTAGCAACCGGTTCTCTGCCTAGTTGCTGGGTGGGCGTGGCCATAATGGGCGTGGCCTACCCGGCCTCCTGCATCATGGGAAGGGGGCGTATTCGTCCTCCCCAAGTTCTGGAGGCTTTTCTCGAGCCTCTGGGAGGGCGAAAACAACCTCCCTGGGGCTCCGGAGGACCTCCCACTTCTGGGAGGCCCGTTTTTCGCCCTCCCAGAGCCTCCGCGCACCTGTCATCCAAAACGGGCCACATGGAGACTCCTGGGAGGGACGAGGTGGGGTGGACAGGGCCAGCCAATCCTTGCAACTGCCAGTTTGGTGAACCGGATGTAAAATTAGCATCTGATTCACCTGAACCGGCTGAATCCCATCCCTGCTTACGGCCTTTTTTCCCCACACTTATGTCCGTTCCAGCCGCCCCGGGATCAAAATTCAGCCGTTTGCCAACTGACTCATATTTGTGACGGACACAGCGTTCATGTGATCCCCTCTTGCGACCTTCCAAACCAGCAAAGTCAACGGGGAAAGCTGGATTCACTTAACAACCGTGTGACTGGCTTAACGCCTGCGGCGATTCGCTTAACAACCGTGGCTAGAAAGGTCGCAAAAGGGTTGACAAGTGAACCAAAGTCACAGAAGTTTTGGGCCCCCGTTTGCAGTCGTAAGTCGAGGACTACCTGTATGAAAAACGCAAAGACCGGGGGGGGGGGGGGAAAGCCACGTGCGATAACGCGGTTCCTTACGGAGGAAGGACGGTGAACGTTAGAAGCCGGGGTAAAGTTATTTAAACTAGCTATTTTTTAAATAGGGTTTTTTTGCCACGCTCGCTGGCTTTCTCTCTAGCTCAGGGCTCCTTAGTCTTAACACTAAAGAGAAGTGACTCCTTCAGATTGTAATTCATAGTCAAACTGGTTTGGAACTGGATTCAACCCTAAGGTGCGCCTTTAGCTGTTTTCACGCCACTTTTATCAAATAAAAGCGAGTGGCAGCTTTCATCTCAAATCGCCGGTAAAACATGTTAAGGCGGGGAAAAAAATAAATTAATTAATAATACATCCGGCATCAATTCAGCCGTCAGCTCATCTTTTTTTTTTTTTTTGCTTCTTTCACCTCCTTCTGAATTTAACATCGCTACGATGCTCCGTGCCATTTTGTTCTCCTCTCGAGTACCAAAGATCCTGAAATTGCTTGACCGATTTCCGTTTTGTTTTTCTTTTCTTTTTCCTGAATGATAAAGGAGAAAGAAAAAAACTTTTTCTTTTTAAAACGAGGGGTACTTAAAAAACAAAACAAAAAAAAGATAAAACCGTTTCTTTCCATTTTTATTTTTTGAACTTGTCGAGTTCCCTTGAATTAAAATGCTGCCCATTGCTGGGTTTATTTTTCTACGGGGGAGTTTGAGTTAAAGAGGATAACAGAATAAAAGAGGGACCTTGGAGGTCTTCTAGTCCAACCCCCTGCTCAAGCAGGAGATCGTATATCATTTCAGACAGGTAGCTGGCCAGTGTCTTCTTAAAAGCCTCCAGTAATGAAGCCCCAACACCTTCTGGTGGCAAGCTGTTCCACTGGTTAATTTTCCTTGACTGTCAGGAAGTTTCTCCTTAAATTCCAGGTTGCTTCTCTCCTTGATTAGTTTGCTGGGATTATTTGGGGGGGGATTTACAGGATGAGGCTTTGCAACATTAGTGTGGGGGGGGGGGCATCTACAGAAGTTTCCTGCAAGCCCCACCCCTTCTCGTCACGTTGAGTGACATCATGACACATAGAGAAATGGGGCGGGGCTTACAGGAGGGTATTAATTTTGTTATTTTGTTCCCCTGCAGACACTACTGGCCCAAAGCTCATTATAAGGTGTCCAAGTCTAACGACGAGTTTTATATTTACATTTTTGATTGCAGGTTTTGCTTTCCTCTTTTTTTTTTTTTTAACCACGTATCCAGCAAATCCTGGGGCATTAAATCGTTTCGTCGAGATTATTCTCATTTTCTTTCGAGCATTTCAAGCAGGTTGTTATCTGATTTGCTTTGAGGTCGATTTCATTTCAAACGGTTTGGGATTTGAATGGCCACTGTACCTTTCCTTTAAAAAAAAGAAAAAAAAGAATAAAATCAAATAAATTCCGTAGTTGTGGTTTGCAAAAAAAAAAAAGTTACAATAGAAGGCATTATAAATATTTATATAAGGCTTTTTACAGCATATTAAATAAAGATGGCACTTTTTTAAAATATAAATCGGTCTTTTTTGTCCAATATGTTAAAGCATGAAAAGTCTTAATAAAGAGAATATTTGTAGCTCAGGGTTGATAAAAGTGGGTGGGTTTCAAATTTTTTTACTACCGGTTCTGTGGGCGTGGCTTGGTGGGCGTGGCATTGCTTGGTGGGCGTGGGAGGGGAAGGATACTGCAAAATCCCCATTCCCACCCCACTCCAGGGGAAGGTTACTGCAAAATCCCCATTTCCTCCTGATCAGCTGGGACTCGGGAGGCAGAAAATAGATGGAGGCGGGGCCAGTCAGAATTTTTACTACCGGTTCTCCAAACTACTCAAACTTTCCGCTACTGGTTCTCCAGAACTGGTCAGAACCTGCTGAAACCCACCTCTGATACGAGGCGTCCTAAATGCTCTCAAGTTGGTTGTTTTCTTGCAGACTATTTCCCCTTTCCAAAGAGACAACAATAAACAGCCCAGGAATCTCTAAGACCTCAAGACAGGCAAGCCACCAGAATATAAAACTGGCAGGAAACCCCACTCCTTTCTAGCACTGATGATGTTACCTAGTTGGGTCATGAAACGTCTGCCAGAAAGCAATCAAGCTCAGAGAGTACCAAGGACCCCCCACAGTCCTCCTTGTCCTCCTCCTCCTCCTCCTCCTCCTCCTCCTCTGCAAATCCAACTCCCTTCTAACACTGATGATGTTAGCTAGTTGGGTCATTAAACGTCTGCAAGAAAACACCCAAGCTCAGAGAGTACTAAGAACACCTCATTATAAGTCTTCTTTTGTATCTCTCTTCTAGGTTCTTCAAACCTTGTACTCTTTAAAAAAAAAAAAAAACAGCAGCAGATTGACATGTTAAGCTTTAATATTTCTCAACCTTAGCAACTTTTAAGGGGTGTGGACTTCAACTCCCAGAATTCTCCAGCCACCAAAGCAATTAGGTGAATCTGGCCCAGCCTTAGACCGTGGGAAAAAAAAAAACCACCTGTCTGGTTTATATCCATTCATTTAAAGAAACGGCTCTGGAAGAGAGAGAGAAAAAAAAACAGAGACAGAGTGGTTAGGATATTAAATCACAGACTCAAGAACAATCAAATGCTTAAAAATCACACTCAAAGATTCCTCTTTGAATATTCTTTACAATCACCATGTAGGAACACGACGCAAGAGCCTTGGTGGTGCAGCGGACTGAGTGCTGTTTATTTATTTATTTATTTATTTTATTAAATTTCTATACCGCCCTTCTCCCGAAGGACTCAGGGCGGTGAACAGCCAAAAGATAAAACACGGAGATACAAAATTTAAAATAGATTAAAACAGATTAAACAATTTGGCTAAATTTTAAAAATATCCCATAATTAAACAAACTAAAATTAGTGTTTAAAATTTAAATTTAAAAATTTTAAAAGGGAGAAGATTTAGGCCATGTAGGCCATGCCTGTTATGTAGCACTTAGTTGCCAGCTGCCTGCAATTAGTGCGAGTTCAAATCTCACCAGGCTCAAGGTTGACTCAGCCTTCCATCCTTCCGAGGTAGGTAAATTGAGGACCCGGATTGTGGGGGCGATAAGATGACTTTGTAGAAACACCGCTTATGGGGGGGGGCAAAAACCCTAATAAGCAGGTATATACAAAAAGAATGAAGGCTATTGCTATAAGTGCATTGTAAGCTGCCCTGAGTCTTCGGAGGAGGGCGGCATATATCTTGAACTAATAAATGAATGAATGAATGAATGAATGAATAAATAAATAAATAAATAAATAAATAAATAAATAAAAAATAACTTCCCAAAGTATTTAATGCAAAATATTTAAAAGAATTCTCATCTCCCAAAAGTCAAAAAGAAATCAGCAGGATGTTTTATACAAGTTAGGGGATAAAATGCTGATTACCAGAACCTTTAGATAGATGCACAAAGGGAGAAATTATATCCAGGTTCAGCAATTTAAAAACTACTCTCGGCAAGCCTAGGCTAGTTCTGTAGGTGTTTTATTACCAAACCTGTTTTTCCCCCCCTCTTCTCGCTGGCCAAGATTCATTTATTTCAATAAAAGAGGAGGAAATAAAAGAAGTAATAAAAACTCTGAAAGAGTCGAAGCCGGAGGTGGCCTACTCACTGGGCACCTTCATTTACTTTTTTAAAATTGTCTTCACAGCTGGCGTTTTATGAAAGGCTGTGTTTTAGTCATCGCACGCCTCTGAAGAATGACTTTCAACATTGCGGCTTTGAAAAATAAAGGGTATTGTGTAGAGATATACCCTGTTTCCCCGAAAATAAGACCCAGCTGGAAAATAAGTCCTAGCATGATTTTTCAGGATGCTCATAATATAAGCCCTACCCCCAAAATAAGCCCCAGTTAAGACTGTCAGTGAGATGGATGCATTTGGTAACATATTTTCCCCAAAATAAGACCTAACAGGAAAATAAGTCCTAGCATGATTTTTCAGGATGCTCGTAATATAAACCCTACCCCCAAAATGAGCCCAGTTAAGATTGTCAGCCAGAGGATGCATTTGGTACCATATTTTCCCCAAAATAAGACCCAAATGGGAAATAAGTCCTAGTATGATTTTTTCAGGATGCTCGTAATATAAGCCCTATCCCCAGAATAAGCCCCAGTTAAGATTGTCAGCCAGATGGATGCATTTGGTACCCTATTTCCTCCAAAATTAGACCTAACCAGAAAATAAGTCCTAGCATGATTTTTCAGGATGCTCTTAATAGAAGCTCTACCCCAAAAATAAGCCCCTGTTAAGATTGTCAGCCAGAGGATGCATTTGAAAAGAAAGAGGGAAGGAAAGGAAAGGAAAGAGAGAAGGGAAGGAAAAGAAAAGAAAAGAGGAAAGGAAAGGAAAGGAAAGGAAAAGAAAAGAAAAGAAAAGAAAAAGGGAAGGGAAGGGAAGGGAAGGAAAGGAAAGGAAAGGAAAGGAGGAAGGGAAGGGAAGGAAAAGAAGAAGGGAAGGAAAGGAAAGAGGGAAGGGAAGGAAAAGAAAAGAAAAGGAAAGAAAGAGGAAAGGAAAGGAAAAGAACAGAAAAAGGGAAGAAGTGAAGAGGGGAAGGAAAAGAAAAGAAAGAGGGAAGGAAAAGAAAGAGAGAAGGGAAGGAAAAGAAAAGAAAGAGGAAAGGAAAGGAAAAGAAAAGAAAAGAAAAAGGAAAGGAAAGGAAAGGAAAGGAAAAGAAAGGGAAGGAAAGGAAAGGAAAAGAAAAGAAAAGAAAAGAAAAAGGGAAGGGAAGGAAAGGAAAAGAAAGGGGGAAGGGAAGGGAAGAGGGAAGGGAAAGAAAAGAAAAGAAAAAGGGCAGGAAAGGAAAGCGGGACAGGAGAGAGGAGAGGAGAGGAGAGAATGCAGAAGAGAAGGGCAGGGAAGAGAAGAAGGGAAAAAAAGAGAAGAGAAGAGCAAGGAAGCCCCCTCCCTTGAGCTCGCCTAGGGAACGCGGGTGGCCAATGCCCTTGGAGGTGCGGACGGGGCGTTTGGATCCAGGTTCTCCAACAGCGCACCTGGGCAGAAAAGCGCAGGTTGGAAAGCGCAGCGCAGAGCCGCTTTTTTTGAGGGGGGGGGGGGAGGAAGAGGAGGGTCCCTGCCCGCCCCCCCCCCCCCACCCCCCCCCCCTTTAGCTCTTCCCAGCCCTCCCGATCCAAGGCGGCCGCCTCTCTCGCGAGAAGCGGCGCGCTTGGCCCCGGCCAGGTGGAGCGGAGCGGAGCGCAGCGCAGAGGCGGCGGCGGCGCTGGCACGGCGGAAGCCCCCGGGGGGCAGGTGCCCTGGTGCAGCCGGAGGAGGGAGAGGGGGACCGGGCGCCCCCCGCCTGCCTGAGCCGCTCCATGCCTCGGCGTCCCCGGAGCGCTGCCTCGGCCGCCCGGGCGCTGGGGAGCCTCGGCCATGGCGGAGGCGGCCGGCCAGGGCGCAGGTGAGAGCGCAGGCAGCGCCAGGTAGGAGGCGCCGGGGGAGGGCGCGGGGGGGGGGGGGGGGGAGGGAGGGGGAGCAGGTTGCTGGAGCCCCCCCCTCCCCTCCCCTCCCCCAAGTCTTCAGGTCCCGCCGGTGGGGAAGGGAAGGGATGGGGAGACCCAAGAAGTGGGGACCAGAAGGAGAGCTTCCATTCATTTCCTTGCGCCTGGAGCTCCTTGCCTCCTCCCAGGATCTCTCTCTCTCTCTCTCTCTGTGTCTCTCTCTCTGTTTCTCTCTTTTTCTGTCTGTCTCTCTCTCTCTCTCTCTCTCTCTGTCTGTCTGTTTCTCTTCCTCTGTGTGTGTGTGTGTCTGTCTATCTGTCCTTCTCTGTCTCTCTCTCTCTGCCTCTTTCTCTCTCTGTGTGTCTGTTTCTCTCTCTGTCTCTCTCTGTTACTCTCTTTCTGTCTCTCTCTCTCTCTGTCTCTCTTTCTGTATCTATGTATGTCTGTTTCTCTGTGTGTGTCCCTCTGTGAGTCTGACTCTCTGTCTCTGTTTCTCTCTCTGTCTCTCTGTATGTCTGTCTGTCTGTTTCTCTCTCTCTCTCTTTGCATCCCTGTGTGTCTGTCTCTCTCTGTGTCTCTGTTTCTCTCTTTCTCTGACTCTCTGTGTGTGTCTGCGTCTCTCTGTCTCTCTGTATGTGTTCTGTTTCTCTGTCTCTGTTTCTCTCTTTGTGTGTCTGTCTCTCTCCCCCCTCTCCCTCTCCCACTCTGTGTCTGTTTCTCTCTCTGTGTGTGTCTGTTTCTCTCTGTCTCTCTCTCTGTTTCTCTCTTTCTCTGTCTCTCTGTGTGTGTGTCTCTCTCTCTCTGTGTATCTCTGTGTGTGTCTGTCTCTCTCTGTCTGTTTCTTTGTCTCTCTCTGTGTGTTTGTGTCTGTCTGTCTGTCTGTCTCTGTCTCTTTATGTGTCTGTGTGTGTGGGAGGGGGGTGTTTGTCTGTCTCCCTCCCTCCCCCCCTCTCTCTGTCTCTCTCTCTCCCCTCTGTGTGTGTAAAGAGAGAGAGAAAGAGAGAGAGAAAGATACATACATACATACATACATACATACATACATACATACATTCCAGCGGGGACTCGCTCTCCTCAGCTCCCACCCTTTCCCTTCCTCTTTTGCTCTTCCTTCCTTCCTTCCTTCAAAAAGAGGGAAGAGCTAAAATAATGTTAAAATAATAAATGAAAAGAGCTAAAAGGAGGGGGGGTCACCCACCTCTCCTTTTCATTCAGGAGCCCACCCCCAGAATATTTCAAAAGGTGTTAAGTGCAAGAAAAGTCATTGGCGGTAAATCTTGAATGGAGTTAGATGGATTTTTAAATATACCCCAAGTTTCAGAATGGGGAAAAGTAGTTTGTGAGATCCAAGGAGAGGAGATGAGTTGGAGCTTATTATCAACTCCTGGTGAGGAGGAGGAGAAGGAGGAGGAGGAGAAGGAGAAGGAGAAGGAGGAGGAGGAGGAGAAGGAGAAGGAGAAGGAGAAGGAGAAGGAGAAGGAGAAAGATCCTGTGGGACTTTTGGATCCCAACAGACAGACATCTGGCCCACAACACACCTGACATCACTATTGTGGAAAAGAAAAAAAGTCTGTTCATTGATATTGCAATAACAAAATATGCATGAATTGAAGAGAAACAGCTGGGAAAAATAACAAAATATCACGATTTGCAAATTGAAGTCGAGCGACTGTGGAGGCAGAAACCAGTGAGAGCCCTTGGAGCCACACCCAAAGGGTTGCCTAGATACATGGAAATTTTGAACTTATCAGACCTGAATATTCTGACTTTGAGGGAAAAAAATTCACCTTACTCAGAACTGCCTATATACTCAGACGTTACCTTAAAACTCTTACTTAGATCCTTGGTTAGGACTTGAACTGTTAAGAATTTTACCAGTCTCAGACTATGAATCGAATTGAAGATATAATAATAATACCGTGTTTCCCTGAAAATAAGACCCTGTCTTCTATTTTTTTGAACCCTGAAATAAGCGCTTTGGCCTTATTGCCATGCGCTCAAAAGCCAAATTGGGTTTATTATCAGGGGATGTCTTATTTTGGGGGAAACAGGGTATCTATCTATCTGTCTGTCTGTCTGTCTATCTATCCATATCTATCTATCTATCTATCTATCTATCTATCTATCTATCTATCTATCTATCTATCTATCACCTATCTATCTACCTTGTTTCCCCAAAAAATAAGACCCTGTCTTCTATTTTTTTGAACCCTGAAATAAGTGTTGGCCTTATTGCCATGCGCTCAAAAGCCAAATTGGGTTTATTATCACGGGATGTCTTATTTTGGGGGAAACAGGGTATCTGTCTATCTGTCTGTCTGCCTTTCCGTCCGTCCGTCGTCTGTCTGTCTGTCTGTCTATCTATCTATCTACCTTGGTTTCCCCAAAAATAAGACTGTCTTATATTTTTTTTGAACCCTGAAATAAGTGCTTGGCCTTATTGCCATGCGCTCAAAAGCCCGATTGGGTTTATTATCAGGGGAATGTCTTATTTTGGGGGAAACAGGGTAATAATAATAATAAGAAGAAGAAGAATAATGTAGCATGTGACAGTGATACCCATTGTCATCGGGGCACTTGGTACCATGTCCAAGAATTTTATAAGATACATCAATAAATTGCAGCTTCCTGCAATAACACCAGCGGAACTGCAAAAAACTGTGCTACTTGGAATATCGTACATTTTAAGAAGGTACTTGGTTGACACCTAGGACGTTGGCAGCAACCTGAATCAACCATTAGCATTAGTCAATGGTATTTGTGGTGCATTTTTGAATGTTTAGTTGACTGAGGTTCATGTTTAGAGAATAAAAGTTTATACTAATAATAATAACATCAATCTAAAGCATTTTAGACTGCTTAGTGTCTCTCAAACCTTGGGATCCTGTTTTGACAAAGAGCATATTTTTGCCAAGGTTTTTACTCTTGCTGCCCAGAAAGCTGCAAATTGGCCACCAAAATTTCCAATTCTTGGGGAAAATATCATTTTACCTGGTCTTTAGGAGAAGGAAGCTTCTGGTGAGCCAACAGAATGAGTGGGTCACCTCAATCTGATGCAAAGGCTTGGAGCCAATAATTTAATATTATACGATTCCTGGGATGTTACTTAATATGCTTTGTTTCAAACAGGAATCAAGACGAGACTGGGAAAGCCACTTGTCTGAAATGGCCTAGGGCCGTGATGGGGAACCTATGGCACGCGTTTTAAATTATGGGCCAAATTTATAAATTATTTTAACTTTATTTTTAACTGTGATGTTTTGTATAGATGTTTTTATCTTGGCTGTTCACCGCCCTGAGTCCGAAAGGAGAAGGGCAGTATAGAAATTTGAATAAAGTAAAGTAAAGTAAAGTAGCCATATCAGTGGGCATGCCAGCTAATTTTTGGGCTTTCTGGGCCCACCAGAAGTAGGGAGACAGGCTGCTTCCTGCCTCCGGAGGGTGGGTGGGGAAGGCCCATTTTTCTTTCTCGCCTGGCTCCAGAGACTCGGCTGGGTACAGCAAAAAACGTCACTTCCAACCAGAAGTTGGGAATCGGGCCATTTTGGGCCTCTGGAGGGCCTCGGAGGAGGTGGGGAAGGCTGTTTTCGCCCTCCCCAGATGCATAGAGAGGATCTGGAGCCAGGTGAGAGAGGAAAACGGGCCTACCGGGCCATCGCATGCCAGGAGTGGCGGGTGGGGAGGGAGAGTTGCGTGTGCATGCGTGGGGCAGGGCACATGGAATTATGGGTGTGAGCACATGGGCGTGCAAACCTTCCCCGCCCCCCCCCTTCGTGGCACACGATGGCAAAAAGGTTAGCCATCACTGGCCTAGGGTCTCTGTTGTTGTTTGTCGTTTGATGACCCCATAATCCCTTGCGGGGTGGAGCCTGGGTAATTGAATGGAGCTGAGTGTTTACTGGCCGGATGCCCTTCCCATCGCCAATGCAGAGTTTTGTTCAGCAGATACATTCTCATTGTGCCCAGAGAGTTGAAATACCTGCCTCTACCAAGGATCGAACTTCCTTTCCAACTCTGTTAGTCTGAATTAATTCTGTACCCTGTATTAATTCTGTCTCCTGCACTTGGTAATCCTTTACCTGACTGGCTTTCTAGTTTAGAACTCGGAAATTTATTTGCACCGTTGGAAAATGGGGAAGGTCTCCGGTTGGCCTTCTTACATCATCTCCCTTTCACCTCTGTGGATAATCTCCTCCAACTTTCTAAAGAATGGAGTAACTCCACTGGAGTTTTAGTTTACAAATAGGCAGTTGAGGCCAAGGCAGATAATTATTGTCTAATCAGCCTGTTGTGTATAATCAGCAAAATTATATCTCTATCACCAGCTGGCTGGATGAAAGAAGAGAGAGCCTGGGCTGCTTTTAATGGGAGATGGCGTTTGATTTAATTCCTTGAGAGGGTTTAATGCCAACGTTGTTAATCTCTTTAGTAATTGTCTTCTCCAGTCGTGCTACTGCACGAGAATACAAGTTGGTGGAGAAATATATATTTTCTTCTTCTTCTTCTTTTTTTAAAATAATTTTTATTAAACAGTTTTTTTTTAAAAAAAGAAATTTTTACAATTTTCTTCTTTTCAACATTTTCACCTCAGTAAACATTTCTTCCGTATCCATTTTTCTCCCTTACTTCAATTTACCATTTATACATATGATTCTAATATTGATTTATATACATAAAGATAACAAGGTACTCAATTTCAATCGTACATTCTGTGTCCGTTCCATTCTTGCTTGTTTGTTACTACATCTCAACTCCTATATCTTCCTCGTTTACTCTTTCCTTGCCCTTTATACCTCTCCTCTAACCGCTCATACCATTTCTCTCCTACCATGTAGTATTCTGTTCCCTCCTTTTCTTGTATTTTGTGAGCTTGTCCATCTCTGCGCACTCCAAAAATATATTTTGATATATTTTAATATAAACTGTGTGTAGATAAAACAGATTAAAGTCTGGATATATGTCTACGGAGACCTCCTATCTCCAGTCTACAACACAACTCCTTTCAGCAGTTCCAAAAAGGCTCCACCCACATTTGCACCACTCAGGTGGCCCTGAGGACACAGAGAAACCTCCAAGCGGCCTCAACGACTCTCTAAAAGGATGCAAATGACCAGCTGTCTGCAAGGAGTATAAATCCTTCCATTCCCCACCATCCAGCCAGAGCTGAAGAAGCTTCTTGGATGAGAAGTGAAAGGTCTTCAAAGAAAAACCAGAAAGTCCAGTTATCACCTTTGGGATAAAGTCTGGATAGTGGATAGTTGAAGATTCTCGGCATTGACAAAATCACGATCAGTCAATTGCGAAAGGCAGCTTAACTCGGAATGGCTTACATCCTGCGATGACGATACCTCTAACGCTATCAAACAGCCACACCTGCCTATCCCAGCTCCTTGGGGAGGACTTGATGGGCGGATAAAAAAGCCAAATCCAGTTTGAACATCTGGCTGACTGTCCTGTAAATCGTAACACCAGAATGACACATCTAACACCGTCCAACATCAACATCTGTCCCAAATCTTAGGGACTCGATAGGATCAACACCAGATCCAGTGTAAACATCTGGCTGACTGTCCTCTAAACCATAAAGTTACTACAAAGACACTTCTAATATCATCCAACATCAACATCTGTCCCAAATCCTTGGGACTTGATAGGATAAATGCCAAATTCAGTCTGAACATCTGGCTGTAAACCATAATACCACAGTGACACCTGTAAACCATAATACCACAATGACACCTCTAATACCAACGTCAACAACTGTCCCAAATCCTTGGCACTTGATAGGATACAGCAAATGCCAAATCCAGCCTGAACATCTGGCTGACTCTGCGACGCGCCACAATAAATACTGTAATAACAACGTAGAGATAATTTGGGAGTCTGTATTCTTTCCCCCTCGTGGTTCAGCAAATTAATTCCAATAGCAACCCCTTCCTCTTTCAGCTTGGATGCTATATTTTGTCTGTTTTCAGATAATCTTCCCGGGGAAGGAAACCAGGCTGTTGTTTCGGCAGGCTCAAACATCATGTCTCCCGTGGCCCCTTCAATAAATTCATTTACGGCGGAATTTCCTAGAAAGCGAAAAGGGAGCGACTCCGATACTCAGTAAGTGTGAATATTTACTTTTTTGTTGTTGTTAAGCAATAACCCCGGATTGATTTTGCTTGGCATTGAACTGTGCCTGTTATTCCACACCCCCAGATGTTGGATTTGGAAGCTAGGCTGTTTTTATGGGATGGATATTAATTTTCCTGGAAGCAGCCGAATATCGGATAGCCCCCGGTGCTGATTTTTATTATTTTTCTGTTATATGCAATCTCACCCTGTGGCACCTGCAGGACAGGAGAGAGAGAGAAAAACATACAATGGTCGTACCTGGGGGAAAAAGTAGTATTCTGGGTTGCTAGGGTAGTTATTGGAGATGTCTGGCTGGGGAGAAATGCTGGCGAAACTGCAAGAAATCCTGGAAGAAGCAAAATGATTAATGTTGAGATTCTTCCCAGTTTGGGCTGACTCAATAACTGTTCTGCCCCAGCTTCGGATTTCCGAGGATATTGACACACACCAACGGTCCTTATCAAATTTATTAAGTAGCAAGAATAAACAAGACCGGCAAAGATTGGCAACCAGCCCAGAAAACAAGATACGATAAACCAAAATACTCTGATAATAATAATAGTTGTTTCCAGCAAGAACGCACTAGCTGCGTGCGACTTAAATAGGCTAAGGGAGTGACTAATTATCCTCAAGCCCTACTCTCGAGTAGACCTCCTCCTCCTGAGTAGCCACTCTTGCCTTTTGGCAGCCCTGCGTGCTCGAGCATTGAGGAGAGGCTCCTCCACTTCACTCTCTCCACTTGAAGGAGCCTCTGGAGGTTCTGAAGGCCCTGGCTGAGTCTCTGCCTCTGGCACCACATCCTCTTCAGCCTCCTCGCTGTCCGACGTGAGCGCCGGCTGCACAGGCTGCTGGCGTGACACCACACCAGCCTCCTCGTCATCGGGATCAACCACGATCCGCGTAGGCTGCTGGCGGGCCACAACACTAACCTAACTGCACTCCGCCCCTTCAAAGTGTGTGTGTGTGTGTGATAGGGAAGGAGAAAGGGCAGGAAAGGAATCCAGAGGCGGAAAAACAGATGTTTCACATCTAGACCTTTAAACTTCCTGGAAGAATCTGTTATATGATTGTCTGGAATGGTTTAGGGCAGGGATCAGCAACCTGTGGCTCTGGAGCCGCATGTGGCTCTTCTGCTAGAGGATTGGGATCTTGCTCTTTTTCATAGCCCCATGGTCAATTTTATTTTTGAGTTTATGAAATAAACTCCATCTCCGAAGGAAACGTGCTTTGCGTTACAGGTAGCCCTCACTTGTACGGCCACAAGTGAGCCCAAAATTTATGTGGCTAAGCGAGACATTTGCTAAGTGAGTTTTGCCCCGTTTTACGACCTTACTTTCCACGGTTGTTAAGTGAATCACTGCGGTGGGTAAGTGAGTAGCACGGTTGTTAAATGAATCTGGCTCCCTCGTTGATTTTGCTGGTCAGAAGGTCGCAAAACGGGATCAAGCGACGCTGGGACACTGCAATCAGAGGTGGAATTCATCTGGTTCGGATTGGTTCGGGTGAACCGGTAGCTCCGACCATCAGCTGGCTTTTATTTCCTGCTTTCTAGTTCATCTCAATCACGCGAATCTACCTTGTATTGTCTCTAAGGAGTTTAGTCACCTCTGCAAGATCCTTCATCTTCAAATCATGATTTATTTTCAGTTGTACTGATTTTTCGTTCTTCTGATGAATTTAAATTCTCTTTCCCTAGATATACCTGTGACACTGAGGGCGATGATCTCCAGAGCAGGTAGAATGTTTTCTCTAAAATAAAAAAAAAAATAAAAAAAAAAAAAGAAAAAGAATGAGATGAAATTTACCTTCTTGGCTGTGTTACGTACCCAACATTGAGTAAAATCTATTAGCTGGAAATGCTCAGAACTTTACGAAACGTGTTAAAATGGTTAGGCAGAATATTGCTTCACAGTTGGACCACAAGTGACTATTTCTAGTTTGGCTAGTAAAAAATATTCAAAACTTTAGAACTTATGGGCGTGTGCTCAAACAAACCAAGTTCAAAAGAACTTTCAGTGTTCTTGATTCAGACAAACTCGAGTTAAATGGTGGTTAGTCGATTGGAAGAAGTAATGATAATCTAACTGAGTAAAATATAGAGGTGGAAAACTCCAAATTTCATTTTATGACCAGTTTTTTTTAGAATTGCATTTGAAAAAGATTATCTAAAAGGACTGTGTATACACACACAATTACGACTATAATTCCAGACTTAATTACAGATGTAAATCAAGGACTACCTCATGTTTTAGATGGTTGAAATTTCTCTGCTTTTTAATATTTGGGTTACTCTCAAACTCTAATTAAAATTAAAATACTTTTCAGCTAGAAAATTCTGCTAATGATTTCTCAATTTTTAATGATTATTCAAATATTTATTCACGCTAATTGATAACAACTTGTTTGTATTTCATTGATATAAATATAAAGAAACTTTTTTTTCTAGCACTGTGGAAGAATATCTGGGGAAATTCTATATCTATCATCTATCATCTATCTATCTATCTATCTATCTATCTATCTATCTATCTATCTATCATATAAATATATATTCTTACAACTTGTTTTTTTTTTAATTATCCTGTTTTCATGGAACTAGATAAGTTATTTCAAGTGTTTAAAGCATCCACTATGGGCAAATGTTTTTGTTATAAGCAGTATATTATTGTAGAATCAATCTCCGTGTTTATCCAGCTGCATTACATTTAATTTTAAGCATTTTTCTTAGGAGTGAAGATGAAGAGCATGTGAAAATCAAGTATTTCAGGTACCTACAAATTAGACCATAATTTATTTTCCAAAGAAAAATTAAAACTTAAAATTAATTTTGGGTATTGTGATACCCAAACAAGAGATATCTGTGTACTTTCTTTTTTAAGTAATCTGTGTACTTTTCTTTTTTTTTCTTTTTCTTTTTAAATGCATAGAATCATTACTTTTTTTTTTATAGACACCAGCTTTGCAATTTTTTTCCCCCAGAGTTTCATATTTAAGAATGACTTAAATATGAAAGAAGATATGAGCTTCTTTGTAGCAATTGGCCAACAATATTTTAGTGGTGTGGAGAGAGAGATAATTTTAATAGGGAAATACATTTTGGGCATAGGGGGGTTCCAGCAGGTTCTGACCAGTCCTGGAGAACCGGTAGCGGAAATTTTGAGTAGTTCGGAGAACCGGTTGTAAAAATTCTGATTGGCCCCGCCCCCATCTATTCTCTATCTCCCGAGTCCCAGCTGATCGGGAGGAAATGGGGATTTTGCAGTATCCTTCCCCTGCCACGCCCACCAAGCCACGCCCACCAAGCCATGCCACGCCCACCAAGCCACACCCACAGAACCGATAGTAAAAAAATTTGAAACCCACCACTGATTTTGGATCTTCTTCCCCCCCCCCTTAGGGAGGCTCACAGCCAAACAGAGAAAAGACGAAGAGACAAAATGAATAACCTGATAGAAGAATTATCGGCTATGATACCTCAATGCAGTCCGGTGGCTCGTAAACTGGATAAGCTCACCGTTTTAAGAATGGCTGTCCAGCATGTAAAGTCAATGAAAGGCAAGTACGAAATATTATCAAAAATTCCAAACGTTGATTCAGAAGCTGTCCTTTTGAATCATCATCATCACCATCCTTTTTTAAGGATCCCATAATCCCTTGCTTTGGGATGGAGCCTGGGCAACTGAATGGAGCTGAAAGTTTACTGGCCGGATGCCCTCCCTGTCACCAATGTGGAGTTTTGTTCAGCAGATATATTTGCATTATTTTCTCTGGGTTTATATATATAAAAAAAGGTCTAAAGTTGGTGTGGTAATCAATCCAGTTCAGATGGTGAAAGCTACAATCATTCTTCCCACACTTTACCGATATTGCGCCAAGGAGAATAGATCAGTGCTTAACTCACCTTGCAGTGAGCGTTACTCAATCTTTACTACTCCTGGCATCTTAACTAATGAATGAAATAGGTCAGCGACTTTCATCCTGCCCGTCTGTTTTGTTCTTGGGTTCATATGCACATGGCTGAAAAAAAATCTCACGCGGGTTTTCCATAAAAGTGATTTAACTTCATTTAAATTTACCAGCAGGGCGTTACAAGGAAAGTGATTTAGAATGCCACTTCTGAGTTCTAATAAGTGCTTGTCTCGTATATTTGTTTTAGTTAATTAAGGAATCCATCCTCTGTTCCTCCCTCCCTCCCTTCCTTCTCCTTGCCTTCCTCCTTTTCCTTCCTTCCTTCCTTCCTTCCTTCCTTCCTCCCTCCCTCCCTCCCTCTCTCCCTTCTACTCGCCTTCCTCCTTCCTTCCCTTCCTCCCTCCCTCCGCCCCTCCCTCCTCCTTCCTCTCTCCCTCCCTTCTCCTCACCTGCCTGCCTCTCCCTCTTTCCGTCTCTTCCTTCCTTCCCTCTCTCCCTCTCTTCCCTCTCTTCCTTCTTCCTTTCTCCCTCCCTCTCTCCCTTCTACTCGCCTTCCTCCTTTCCTTCCTTCCCTTCCTCCTTCTTTCCTTTTCTCCCTTCCTCCCTCCACCCCCTCACTTCCCTACTCCTTCCTTCCTCCCTCCTTCCCTTCTTGCCTGCCTGCCTGCCTGCCTTCCCTCCCTCCTTCTTCCTCCCTCCCTCCCTTCTCCTCACCTGCCTGCCTCCCTCCCTCCTTCCGTCTCTTCCTTCCTTCCCTCCCTCCCTCTCTTCCCTCTCCTTCTTTCCCTCCCTCTCTACCTAAATCTCACAACTATTTTGCAGGTTCCACCGGTTCTTACTCAGAAGTTAGGTATAAGCCTTCGTTTTTGCAGGACGAGGAACTTCAACACCTCATCCTTAAGGTAAATTAAAGGTGGAGAGAGGGACCTTGCTATTTCTGCAAGCAGCATCTGCCAACAGGGTTTACACCTGCATTATAGTCAAGATCCCAGTTTCAAAACTATTCATAAACAGATGTGCAAATGCCCCTTTTTGACCTGTGGCTTTAGAGACGGCTCCATTCTGCATCTGGAAATATTCTGAATATGAAAAATATTACAAGCTTCAAAGAACACTTCAGCTGCAGGCAGAATAATGTTCCAATTCTTCCTTTTTAAAAAAATTGGGACAAGTCTTTTTAAACTCCAGTCTGGATGTTTTCACATTTGAAATGTCTTAATTTGTACTCCTCTTACCAGTGGTGAAATCCATTTTTTTTTACTACTGGTTCTGTGGGCGTGGCTTGGTGGGCAGGGGAAGGGGATACTGCAAAATCCCCATCCCCTCCCCACTCCTGGGGGAAGGATATTGCAAAATCTCCATTCCCATCCCTCTCGGGGGCCAGCCAGAGGTGGTATTTGCCGGTTCTCCGAACTGCTCAAAATTTCTGCTACCGGTTCTCCAGAACCTGTCAGAACCTGCTGGATTTCACCCCTGTGTCTTAGTCTATAACAAGACTTAAAATATATGTTGCATCAAATTGGGGCTTTAAAAGTTTGCAGATGAAGATGTAAGTCGAATGAAATTTAGTAAGCTGCTTGCTGGATTCAGTCACAGATAAATTTTAGTTAAAATTTTAGGGAATTTATTTAGGGAATAAAAAAAATGAGCTAGACAAAGTCACAAATCAGTTTTAATTAAAAATTTTATGCCATTGAAGCAATAAATAAATGAACTAAACTAAACTAAATCACAGATCAGTTTTATTTAAAAATTTAACATTTATTTGGGGAATAAAAAAATGAGCTAGACTAAGTCACAAATCAGTTTTAATTAAAATTTTAATACCATTGAGGGAATAAATAAATGAATTAAAGTAAATCACAGATTAGTTTTAGTTAGAATTTTAACACTATTTAGGGAATAAATAAATGAGCTAGACTAAATCACAGATTAGCTTTAATTAACATTTTGACACTATTAAGGAATAAATGACCTACACAAAGTCACAGATTAGCTTTAATTAACATTTTAACACTACCGTATTGAAGGTAAATAAATGAGCTAGGCTAAGTCACACATCAGTTTTAGTTAAAATTTGAATACCATTTAAGGAATGAATAAAAGAAGGAGACTGTCACAGGTTAATTTTAATTTTTAACACTATTTAAGGAATAAATCAGTGAACTTAATATTAAATTAAGGAAACCAGGCAGATGCAATCTGTGCCATTTAAAGCACATACGGGATCAGACTGATTATCTCCATGATATAAATTTTCTCTTGAGGGCACATTGGAAAGTCATTTAAAGTAACCACACACCCCCAAAAAATCACACCATTAAATCCGAGCGATTCAAATCCCCAGAACTTGAGCTGTATTTAGTCAGCAAATAATTAAGAAGATTGGCTTGAATCAGGATTTATTTCAGTAACCGCACATCGTATCCCAGCACAACACGTAGAGATCGTGAGGCTTAAAATATAGAACTGAAAGTGAGGATAAATTCTATAAATACCATGGGGCTAATTCTAAAACTCTGATTTAGCCCAGAGCTTATCAAGTTTAGGAAGCCCATTTCTAAGATTGCAAGGCAACAAAATGAAAATGGCTGACTTATAGCTGATGAAGAGAAATTTAGGATCTGTTTGATTATAGAAGAATAGAGTTGGAAGGGACCTCGGAGGTCTTCTAGTCCAACCCCCTGCTCTAGCAGGAGACCCTATAACATTTCAGATAAATGATTGGCCAGCCTCTCCTTAAAAGCCTCCAGCGATGGAGCACCCAAAACTTCTGAAGGCAACTTCCGTTCCACTGATGAATTGTCCTCATCGTTAAAAATGCTTTTAAAAGCCTCTAACAATCAGGCAACTCAGCTGGGATCGTCAGAGGCTTTTAAAAGAAAAAAAGCTTCTGCCGATCAGGCAACTCAGCTGGGATCGTCAGAGGCTTTTAAAAGAAAAAAGCTTCTGCGATCAGGCAACTCAGCTGGGATCGTCAGAGGCTTTTAAAAGAAAAAAAGCTTCTGCCGATCAGGCAACTCAGCTGGGATCGTCAGAGGCTTTTAAAAGAAAAAAAGCTTCTGCCGATCAGGCAACTCAGCTGGGATCGTCAGAGGCTTTTAAAAGAGAAAAAAGCTTCTGCCGATCAGGCAACTCAGCTGGGATCGTCAGAGGCTTTTAAAAGAGAAAAAAGCCTCTGCCGATCAGGCAACTCAGCTGGGATCGTCAGAGGCTTTTAAAAGAGAAAAAAGCCTCTGCCGATCAGGCAACTCAGCTGGGATCGTCAGAGGCTTTTAAAAGAGAAAAAAGCCTCTGCCGATCAGGCAACTCAGCTGGGATCGTCAGAGGCTTTTAAAAGCATTTTTTTTCTACAACCTCTTCAGCTGAAGAAGGTTGAAAAAATGCTTTTAAACATAAAAAAAAAAGTCTCTGATGATCGCGCGGCTCAGCTGGGCATGGGGGGGGGAGGCAGGGATTTTTGCTACCGGTTCTCTGAACCACCCGCCGCCATTGCTACCAGATCGGGCGATCCGGTCCGAACTGGAGCATTTCACCCCTGAATGAAACGTCTTCAAGAAAGAGCCAAGCTCAGAGACAACCAAGAACTCCGGACGTTGGAAAGGTATAGCTTACAGTAGAAATGTATAGTCTACAAATTCCTGTGATTGTGACTGGGAGGAGCAAAACCTTAGTTGCTAAAAGGAGGTGAAGGGAATATCACAACTGTTTGTGGGTCTGTCTGTCTTCAGGGCGAAACATGGTGCTGATTTCTTTTTTTCTTAGAAAACGCTAATACCAGCATTTTAATGTCGCTTTCTTCTATCCTGACCTGACTTCTTACTACAGAACTGCCTGCTTGTCTCCATTACAGTTTTATCTTGGTCTCCTTCATTTATAGATCGCCGATGGTTTCCTATTCGTGGTTGGATGCGACAGAGGGAAAATCCTGTTTGTTTCCGAATCGGTTTCCAAGATACTTAATTATGACCCCGTAGGTAGCCTAGTATTTAAAACTCTTCTATCAATAGCCTTGAATTTGCTGTAAAATGTCATATAAGCTCTGGGCAGAAGAGCGAGGATCAAATGGTGTTATTTGAGACATGGGCCTTCCGTGCTCATGGTTACAGCATGGAAGTATCTTGACGGGCATTGATTGAAATGAGGTTATTATAATAGAGCTTAGAAGAAATTAAGGGTGGCTCAGTGGCCAAGATGCTGAGCTTGTCGATCGAAAGGTCGGCAGTTCAGCGGTTCGAATCCCTGGTGCCGCGTAACGGGGTGAGCTCTCGTGACTTGTCCCAGCTTCTGCCAACCTAGCAGTTCGAAAGCCCGTAAAAAATGCAAATAGAAAAATAGGGACCACCTTTGGTGGGAAGGGAACAGCGTTCCGTGCGCCTTTGGCGTTGAGTCATGCCAGCCACATGACCACGGAGACGTCTTCGGACAGCGCTGGCTCTTTGGCTTTGAAACGGAGATGAGCACCGCCCCCTAGAGTCGGGAACGACTAGCACATAGGTGCGAGGGGAACCTTTACCTTTAGAAGAAATGTTTCTACTTAATTGAAACTATATTGTACTGTCCTTCTATAAGGACTCACGGACCCATCTCATAAACCGGATAAAATATCTGGGAAATACTGATTTTTTTTTTATGTACAATTATCAGATCAGTCCAATGTACTCTTTTTGAAGGTAGGTAAATTTTGTTATACTTAATTAGGCAGACTTTGACTGACAGGCCCACCGGCAGTCACCACCAATTATTAAATTGTCATTCTAGTCTATTCTGTTCCATTCCGTTTTATATTCCATATTCCATATTCTATTCTGTTCTGTTCTGTTCTGTTCTGTTCTGTTCTGTTCTGTTCTATTCTATTCTATTCTATTCTATTCTATTCTATTCTATTCTATTCTATTCTATTCTATTCCATTCCATTCCATTCCATTCCATTCCATTCCATTCCATATTTTCTGTTCTGTTCTGTTCTATTATTCTATTCTATTCTATTCTATTCTATTCTATTCTATTCTATTCTATTCTATTCTATTCTATTCTATTCTATTCTATTCTATTCTGCTTCTGCTTCTGCTTCTGCTTCTGCTTCTGCATTCTACTCTATTCTACTCTACTCTTTTCCATTCCGTTCCGTTCCGTTGCATTCTATATTCTGTATTCTGTATTCTGTATTCTATTTTCTATTTTCTGTATTCTTTATCCTCTTCTCTTCTCTTCTCTTCTCTTCTCTTCTCTTCTCTTCTCTTCTCTTCTCTTCTCTTCTCTTCTCTTCTCTTCTCTTCTACCCTACCCTACCCTACCCTACCCTACCCTACCCTTCCCTACCCTACCCTACCCTACCCTACCCTACCCTATCCTATCCTATCCTATCCTATCCATGTTGGTCTGTGACCGTAATAAAATAACTTCTACTATTAGAACAAGGCCTAAAAAACCCAAATATTTCTACTGAATTGAAAAGATGATAACAGTGATGAAATTATTTAATCACTCAAACATTAGACTCCCAAGTTTTTTTATTGGCTTCTTTGACTAAGATGGTCAAGGCGGGGTCAGTAATCTTACCACGTTGTGTTCCCTCAGGCACATCTGACTGGGCAAAGCCTTTTTGACTATCTTCACCCGAAGGACGTGGCCAAAGTCAAAGAACAGCTGTCCTCTTCAGATGCTTCGCCCAGAGAAAAACTGATCGATACCAAAAGTAAGGATGCAATTAAAAAATCATTTCATAAGACGGGGCAATATTTTTCCCGCAGTGTGTATCAGCCCAATCAGGCACGTATGAACGCTTCTGGATATAAATGAATAAAAATATAACATGTTGTGCAGAAATGAATAATATGTATGTTCTGAATGAGGGGTCTGAGGAATTCTGGGAGTTGAAGTCCACGAGTCTTAAAGCTGCCATGCTTGGAGACCCCCTGATCCAAACTGGCTGAGGAATTCTGGGAATTGTAGTCCACCAGCCTTAAAGTTGCCACGTTTGGAGACCCCTATTCTAAATTTTCTTCTTACATTTAGTACAAAAGGCCTGACATACAGCTAGTCCTCAAATTAGGGCAACCCACCCCCACCCCCCCAAAAGCTTCTTACGATCCAGTTCTGACAGCTCCCCCCCCAGTCACATGACCACATTTTTGACGCTTGGCAATCAGCCTGCATTTAACTTGCCAAATTTCTAGCGATAATTTGCCGAAGCTGGGTAATATAGCCCAGTGGTGAAATCCAAATTTTTTTACTACCAGTTCTGTGGGCGTGGATTGGTGGGCATGGCAGGGGAAGGATCCTGCAAAATCCCCATTCCCACCCTACTCCAGGGGAAGGATCCTGCAAAATCCCCATTCCCACCCTACTCCAGGGGAAGAATACTGCAAAATCCCCATTCCCTCCCCACTAGGAGAAGGATACTGCAAAATCCCCATTCCCTCCTCACTCCACGGGAAGGATACTGCAAAATCCCCATTCCCTACCCACTCCAGGGGAAGGATCCTGAAAAATCCTCATTCCCTCCCCACTCCAGGGGAAGAATACTGCAAAATCCCCATTCCCTCCCCACTCTAGAAGGATACTGCAAAATCCCCATTCCCTCCCCACTCCAGGGGAAGGATCCTGCAAAATCCCCATTCCCTCCTCACTCCAGGGGAAGGATCCTGCAAAATCCCCATTCCCTCCCCACTCCAGGAGAAGGATACTGCAAAATCCCCATTCCCTACCCCCACTCCAGGAGAAGGATACTGCAAAATCCCCATTCCCTCCTCACTCCAGGGGAAGGCTATTGCAAAATCTCCCTTCCCACCCCACTCCTGGGGCCAGCCAGAGGTGGCATTTGCCAGTTCTCCAAATACTCAAAATTTCCGCTACCGGTTCTCCAGAACCTGTCAGGACCTGCTGGATTTCACCCCTGAAATAGCCCCTTCTTGTTACTGTATGTGGACTGGTTTCTTTCTTTTTGATTTGTTTCTTTATTTATTTTTAAAAATTGTGTTAGTCTTTCGTCGGTCTGGGACAGTTGGATTGGGTCATAGTGTTGCGAAAATATTCATAGCTCTGTTACAAACGTATGTTTATGTATTCTGCTCCGACGCAACTTGAAAAGCTGGTTTGCAAGTTCGCATGGATTTCCAAGCGGGGTCTTCCCCTCTGCATTCGGGTGCTCGGCGTTCGTTTTTCTGTCGCATCAAGTACACCAAAAACGCGGTCAAGGAAGAGAAGGAGCCCTCGTCCAACTCAAAAAAGAAAGGTATTGTTGAATTATTTAAAAAAGAAAACGGTTTTCTTTCAGAGAAACTGTTTACTGGTAATCCTGATGTACTTTGATGTGGTTGAAAGTTGCACTGTTGGTTGGAGACCCCTGCTTTACAGAACCTGTCTAAGCGGTTTACAGTGTCAGCCTCTTGCCCCCAAGCAATCTGGGTCCCCGTTTTACTGACCTCGGAAGGACAGAAGGCTGAATCAGCCTTGAGTCGGTCAGGATCGAACTGCTGACAATGAGCAGTGAGTTAGCCCGCAATACTGCATTCTAACCACTGTGCCACCACAGCTCGCTCCTTCCTTCCTTCCTTCCTTTCTTCCTTCCTTCCTTCCTTCCTTCCTTTCTGCCTGCCTGCCTGCCTGCCTTCCTGCCTGCCTGCCTGCCTGCTTTCCTTCCTTCCTTCCTTCCTGCCTTCCTTCCTGCCTGCCTGCCTGCCTGCCTGCCTGCCTGCCTTCCTTCCTGCCTGCCTGCCTGCCTGCCTGCCTGCCTGCCTTCCTTCCTTCCTTCCTTCCTTCCATCCATCCTTCCTGCCTTCCTGCCTGCTTTCCTTCCTTCCTTCCTTCCTTCCTTCCTTCCTTCCTTCCTTCCTTCCCTCCCTCCCTCCCTCCCTCCCTCCCTCCCTCCCTCCCAATACCACTTAGACTTATATACTACTTCACAGTTCTTTACAGGCCTCTCTAAGCATTTTACAGAGTCAGCATATGGCTGCCAACAATCTGGGTTCTCATTTTACCAACCTCGGAAGGACGGAAGACTGAATCAATCTTGAGCCGATCAGGATCAAACTGGTGGCTGTGGGCAGAGTCAGTCTGCAATACTGCATTCTAACCCCTGCACCACCAGGAAGCAGGATGAGAAAGGGAATAAGAGAGGAAGGGAAGGAAGGAAGGAAGGAAGGAAGGAAGGAAGGAAGGGAAGGGAAGGGAAGGGAAGGGAAGGGAAGGGAAGGGAAGGGTCATGGCTCATGTATGCTTATGTATGTATGCGCCCCGATGTTTTTGTAAAATTACAAAGACACTTCCTTGGATCAAATATATTGAATAACGCTTAAAAACTGAATCTTAATGATAAACGTTGTAGCCTCCTGCGTCGATTTCCTGCTCTTGCCCTCAGAAATTCTCAGGGGAAAAAAAATCAAAATCAAAATCATTTCTGTTTCGACTCTCCTAGATCATAAAAAGTACTGTACCATTCATTGCACCGGTTACCTGAAAAGCTGGTCCACGAATGAGGTGGGGATTGAAGAAGATACGGAGAAAGAGGGCAGTAATTTTAATTGCCTGGTGGCAATCGGCCGATTGCACCCTTACACCATTCCACAAAAAAGCTTTGAGATTAAAGTCAAGCCCACGGAATTTGTAACCCGCTTTGCCGTGGACGGGAAATTTGTATTCGTAGATCAACGGTAAGCATTTTTTGTTTTGTCTTACCTCCTTGTTAGAAGGCACTATAAAGTTTCAATATTTAGAATATGAATTCTATTTTCTATACTACCATTTTTCCCCGAAAATAAGACCTCCCCTGAAAATAAACCTTCCCCTGAAAATAAGCCCTCCCCCGAAAATAAGCCCTCCCCAAAAATATTTGCTCTGGTTAGGGTTAGGTAGACAGAGCTGGAAATCAGGTAAAATGGCTCCTTGCTCCATGCGCCTCCCCGAAAATAAGGCCAAGTGCTTATTTCAGGGTTCAAAAGAATATAAGACAGGGTCTTATTTTGGGGGAACACGGTACTTCTGGTAAACTATTGGCAAAATAAAGCGATTCTTTAGCAAGTCAATGCTGTATCCAGTGGTGGTATTAAGGCCGGTTCAGACCGGTTCAGGAGAACCGATTGTGGTGACCTCTCTGGTGCTATGCCATCCTGTTTAGCCACGTTTTCTAAGCTGTGCACTCACAGAATTCTGCATATATGTGTGGAAGGTGTGCTCTGACATTTTCGGTGTGCGGTGAACCAGTGGTAAAATTATTTGAAACCCCACTCTGGCTGTATCCAGTGTTGTTTTAAATTTTTTGTCAAGTGTAATGAAAAGTTTTATAAAGTTTACTGAAAACTGACAGGTTCTGGTTAATTAAAGTTATTCTCATAAGATTCTAAGGCTCTAAGAAGTTATAAACATTTCAAATGTGTGTGTGTGTTTGTGAGTTTGTGTGCAGGGGAGGGGATGACTTTCACCAGATCGGATCATATCTTAATGTGTTTTCTATTTTGTATATACTACAAAAAAGCTACTGAATTGTGGGAAAGTTCATTTTAGAAGTTTGTAGATTATATATATATATATATATATACTCTGTTTGCATTTCCCGACACAGAGCGACAGCAATTTTAGGATATTTACCTCAAGAACTGTTAGGAACGTCTTGTTATGAATATTTCCACCAGGATGATCACAATCATCTAACTGAAAAACACAAAACAGGTACAATATAATGGTTATTCCGGGAAGCCGATCCACCCACCAATGAGCTTTTTCCTTATTTTCCTCCCCAAAAACTAAGGTTTTTGGGGAAGAAAACGTCGAAAAATACAGTATGTTCCAAAATATGCCAAGTGAAGACAATCCAGATGGACAGGTTGACAAGGTCTCCACGACGGAGACGTTTGTGAGGAAACTTTGTGGATTTGTTGAGTGGAACATACAACCGGGCTGCAAATTTTAATGTAAATCCGTCAAATTATCAAGATTGCTAGGATATCATGACACGTTTTTAAGCCTTAGAAGGCTACCGTAGCAAAACAATGAACCTTTTAAAATTTCCTCTTCAATTGACTTGCAAATACCTTATAGCTGAATTTTGGATTTGATGGTCAGTTTCTTTCCAACTGTTATATTGAAATCAGTATGATTAATGGATTAACCAAGAGAATATATAAAACTCTTAAAAATCGTGAAATTGCCATGTTGATAAGACCCGTTTGGTTGACGCAGAAATTATTTTTGGTCTTAACTGAACAACTTCTTTCTGCAAAAATTTTATTTTTCCGCAGTGTTACAGAGCAAAGAAAAGATATTTACGAATTTCTACAAATTCAAAGCGAAAGATGGCTCTTTTGTCACTTTAAAAAGTCAGTGGTTTAGCTTCACCAATCCGTGGACCAAAGAACTGGAATATATTGTGTCCATCAATACCGTTGTTTTGTAAGTTTCTCAGTACTCTGTATAAAACAGCATGTTTTTATATAGCTCTGTTTTATATTTTAATTACATAGTATTAAGCATGGAAGAAAATGTGTTGTTATTTGTAAACAAAAAAAATAAAGATGGGATACAAATAAATAAATAAAATATTTGGAACTGACTGCTTCAACCATTCTTGGATGGTTTCATAAGCGAAAAGGGGCATTTAGCATTTATTTTCCTCTTATACGTTAAGGAATATAATTGTTGTTTTTGGAGGAAGCTACATTTTCTTCCTTTGTGCAGAAATAACGTGGTATTGAAGCCATCCATAAGAGATGTCCTAATACTGATTTATACATACATACATACATACATGTATATATATACACACACACATATATATTAGTATTATACACTAATATATATTAGTATTATACACACACAAACATATATATATATATATATATTTTCTCAGGTTTTCGCGGGTGTTTGTATGTAGGTCTTTGGTTATTCGGGTCTTCTCCCACGTAAAATTGGAAGTGTCTTGGCGACGTTTCGACGAAGTCTCATTCGTCATCTTCAGGCTGGTGTTCTCGGCTTCGTGCTTCCAGGAGCTCCAGGACCTGGCTAGAAGAAAAACACACACACACATATATATATACACGATAAACCATTTTATACCAAATTCATATTTTGCTGATAAAGAAATAAAGGGAGACTAGTATAGATCTATTTCAAGCTATTTGGCTCTCATCAGCTAGCCATACCCTTACTCGGTAAGTTCGAATCTGATTAAGGGTATGGCTAGCTGATGAGAGCTAAATAGCTTGAGATAGATCTATACTAGTCTCCCTTTATTTCTTTATCAGCTAAATATAAATTTGGTATAAAATGGTTTGTCGTGAATGCGACTGCTTGGGGGCTCCTGGATTGGAGCTGAAAGGCGAAAGGGAAGCAGTACGCTCCCTCCCACATATTGGGGTAGACCAGGTGCTTCGATAGAAAAACACTTAATCTCTCCCCTGGCTCAAGGTGATGAAGGGAAGAGAACTTGTGGCTCAGAGGTTAATACAACTGCCTAACATGCAGGCAGCCCAAGTTCGAATCCAAGTAAGGGTATGGCTAGCTGATGAGAGCTAAATAGCTTGAAATAGATCTATACTAGTCTCTCTTTATTTCTTTATCAGCAAAATATAAATTTATATATATACACATACACATATATATACATAAACACACACACACACAGAAATTGCTGAGCTGGGAGTATGTTCAGAGGTTTACACAGATGTTAGAAGAATAAATTTGTGAACCTCGTGCTTCTCTTCTCTTTGCTCGCCTCTAACACGAAGCAGCAAATTGCGCGTATAGCAGCAGACTTAAAACGGCTCGAGAAACTTATTGGTGTGTTTTTGGTTTTATATTTTTAGAGGTCACAATGAATCGGGGGAAGAAACACAACTAGCCTGCAGTTCTCTGTCTCCAGAAGGCAAGTCCATTTTTTAGGGTACTGGGTTTTTTTTTTCTCCCAGAGTTTATTTATTTATTATTTATTAATTCAATTTGTATGCCGCCCCTCTCCGAAGACTCAGGGTGGCTCACAATGCATTTAAAATCATTATAAAAAACATTTAAAAATTAAAAACATTAAAACTCCTTCACACCATTCATGGCCGGATCTCGCCGGATCGCAAGAGCACGATCAACGGCCTCAGGCCTGCCGGAAGAGCCAGGTCTTCACCGCTTTTCGGAAGGCTAATAGGGTGGGGATTGTTAGGGTGTGTGTAATAAGTATTTGTTGCTTGTGCAACGAGCAGAGCAGAAACACACAGGGAAGGAGATAAACGTGCGGCTCGTGTGAGAAAAATACTTTATATACAAGATAATAAGTAGTCTCGGTGTAGGTAAAACAGTCCAAGGTCATAAACAGTAATATCAGTCCAGTAAGTATCTTCCCTTACCAAAGCAAACAGACTTTAGTAACTCTTGGTGTACAGTACCATATAACAATTCAGTCTAACACCAAGCAGCAGAAAGACGCAGGAAGCAACAGAAACAATCAGGAAGTAAGAACGCTTCTCTGCGCTGCTTATTTATGCACTGTAGCCTAATTACAGGGTTCAGCAAACCCTGATTACGTGGCTCAGTTGTTTCTTAAAGAAACAGATATATTGCCTGACCAACAAGTTAGGAGTAAGCTACAAGCTGAACCTAACAGGGATGGTCCGAACCTCAGGAGGTAACTGGTTCCAGAGAGCTGGGGCAGCCACAGAGAAGGCCGTCCCCAACGGGCCCGCCAGCCGGCATTGTTTAGCTGACGGGACCTGGAGGAGACCAACTCTGTGGGATCTTACCGGTTGTTGGGAGTTGGGCTTAATCTTGTCAAGAAAGAAAAGAAAACAGAAAGCGTAATTAAAATTTGAAAGTGGCAATGATTGTGCCTCAGAGCATCGTTTTATTGAAGGGAAATGTCGTATTCCTCATAAAGTTTCATATCGATGGTTGTCTTATAAAGGCCCACGAAAAACAGACACATAGAATAGGATTTATCTATCCTCTTCTCGTTTTAACACCTTTCATTTTAGGAAAGATAAATTATCGGTCTTATATTTTCCTCTAAAAAATACAGATGCCACAAATTCACAATTTCTTGATGTACCAGGAATGTCTACGGGGACCATCCTCGGAGCCGGTAGCATAGGAACCAAAATTGCAAACGAAGTCTTGGATTTGCAAAGGTACAGTAATAATTCTTCAGTTCTGTCTTATAAATTTATTACAGATCGAGGGCGGTGTTTTTTTTTGGAAAAGAAAATGGATGCTATCTAAGCTTTTTTTTTTTTAAATGCAACAGTCCTAAATATAAAAAAGATGTCGCGATGCTTATTTCCCCCCTTTTCTCGTTGTTTAACCTCTTCTTCCTAATTTCTTTTTTTTAAATTTGGTGAGATCTTTCTCCTGCTCGTAAAAGGAATAACATCAAAACCATGAAATGATATAGACTGCCCCAATATTGCAAAGGGAGAAAAGGGGTAGGCTACAAAAATTTTAGCAAGGGGTTCTCTGCCTGGTTGCTGGGTGGGCATGGCCTAGTCAGCCTCCTGCACCATGGCAGGGGGAGGCATTTTTGCCCTCCCCAGGCTCCGGAGGCTTTCTTTGAGCCTCCAGGAGAGCGAAAACAGCCTCCCCAGGCTCCAGAGGCCCTCTGGAGGCCAGAAATGGGCCCGTTCCCGGCCTTCCCGAATTTCCGGTAGGCCCGTTTGTCACCCTCCTCGAGCCTCCGTGTGTGCCCTGCACTTACCTGCATCCAAAACAGGCTGTATGGGGACTCCTGGGAGGGGTGGGATGGACGGGGCCAGTCAGGAGTGGGATTTGGGGGTTCTCCGAACTGCACAGAATCTTAGCTAGAGGTTCTCCCGAACCCCTGCGAACCCCCAGCAGCCCACCCGTGAAGAAAACGTATTTCCTGAAAGAATAAGTGAAAAAAGGAACATCTGTTTGCTGCCTTAAGTGGCCTGTTGGGATTTCATTTCATGGAGAATTTGTTTGAATGGTAGTGTTGTAACCTTAAACTTCCTTCTAGTATTAATCTGAGCGATTCGATCGAATTCCTCTATCCCGGGGACCTGAATCTCATTCTTCATAGGACATAGAATAACAGGATTGGAAGGGACCTTAGAGGTCTTCTAGTCCAACCCCTTGCTCAGGCAGGAGACCCTACACCTGTGATGGCGAACCTATGGCGTGCGTGCCACAGGTGGCACGCAGAGCCATATCGGTGGGCACATGAGCGTTGCCATAGCCAGCTCCAGAGGGCCTCTGGGGGGCTGGGGAAGGCTGTTTTTGCCCTCCCCAGGCTCCAAGAAAGCCTCTGGAGCCTGGGGAGGCCAAAAAAAACGGGCCTACCGGGCCCACCACGTGCCAAAAGCGAGGGAAGTGCAGG
>NW_026844068.1:1254081-1286581 GCF_029531705.1 Pantherophis guttatus | reverse complement strand
AGCTGCCAGAAGACAAGAAGAACTAAGAAAGCAGGGTCGACTAGGGAGTAAAGCTACACCTTGGAGGTAATTGGCCCCTCCCAAGGGAAACAAAAAAGGAATGAATGGGGAGTGGGCTTTTGCAGGAAACCATTCATTCTGTGATTCTGAGAGACTGTGCCAAGTTTTGCCTTGTACTGCCTTTGGAAACTAGTTACCTGGCAGCTTTCCAGGCGAGATAAGGTCTGTGTTGATAAATATTCCTTTGAAAAACTGTTTGGATGGTCCTTGCTGGCTGTGAATGAAAGGAATTCACAGTCCTGTAAACAAAAGAGGTTTTGCCGGGACCAAGACTCTGCTTCCTGCTTTTTATGGGACCCTAGGTCAGAACAGGGAGGAGGTTCCTCCAAGATCCAGGTGGGCCCACTCTGCTGCCTTTCAGAAGAGTGGTGAAGGGTCCGCTCAATCACCTTTGATGAGTGAGAAGGAGACACCTTGCTTCATTCCATCTGGTCTTGCCATCCTTTATCTTTTATTCATTTTATGTCCATTCTTTGTGTGATTGTGGTGACCTGCCCAAAGTCCTTGGAAGTTCGGTGGCCTACAACTTGAATAAATTATTATTGTTGTTTTTATGGCATGGATCTTGGTGAAGACGTCATACGTCAAGGACTCCCTTGATGAGCGAGAGATAGGTAGGTAGGTAGGTAGGTAGATAGGTAGGTAGGTAGGTAGATAGATAGATAGAGATAGAGATGATAGAGAGAGATAGAGAGATAGGTAGGTAGGTAGGTAGGTAGATAGATAGATAGATAGAGAGAGAGATGATGGAGAGATAGAGAGATAGATATAGATGTATAGATACAGATATATAGATACTGGTTCTGTTCATTTTTTTTTAAATGTCATTTCAGGCTCCAGATAAAGAGTTTACAGAACTTTGTCGTCCAGGAATGGGAGATTTAGAAACTCCGGAGCAAACTCAAGACGTGATTTCATTCTCCAACAATGAGCCTCTTCTCGGTGAGTTCCCTCCTTCCTAACCTCTTTCCTGACAGTCACGTAACTTGTTCGGAAATGTTTGTGGGAAACGAATCCTTTCATCCTGCATCCAGCTGGGAGCTGCAACCGAGGGAAAACATCTGCGTAACATGTGATTTAAAAGGATCTGACCCGAACGATGGAATCGAGAAAGAAAGTCAGAAGTGGGAAATTATGTTTGAGCGTGGCTTTATTTGCCTTGCAATGAGAGTAGAAATGAAGCTTTTAAATTCTGTGGTTTTCAAACTTGCTGACTTTTAAAGATAGGCGGACTTCAACTCCCAGAATGCCCCAGCCAGCATGCAGCCTGGTGATTGGCCCGCATTTATGGCAGCTTCCCACAGTCACGTAACACGATTTATTATGGATTTTTTTTTTGCCTGAAATTGGCGCTTAATTCATGTTTCCAGCAAAAAAAATAACAAGTAGGGGGCATGCATTGCATTTTGGGGGTTTGGGCACTTGGTCCAGAAAAGGTTAGCCATTACTGCCCTATAACATTGTTTTGAGGGTAGAAGTTGAAACGATTTATGTCCAGGATGTGAGGGGTCTGAAGCAGGGGTGAAATCCAGCAGGTTCTGACAGGTTCTGGAGAACCGGTAGCGGAAATTTTGAGTAGTTCAGAGAGCCGGCACATACCACCTCTGGCTAGCCCCAGAGTGGGGGTGGGAATGGGGATTTTGCAGTATTCTTCCCCTGGAGTGGGGAGGGAATGGAGATTTTGCAGTATTCTTCCCCTGGAGTGGGGTGGGAATGGAGATTTTGCAATATCCTTCCCCCAGGAGTGGGGAGGGAATGGGGATTTTGCAGTATCCTTCCCCTAGAGTGGGGTGGGAATGGAGTTTTGCAATATCCTTCCCCCAGGAGTGGGGAGGGAATGGGGATTTTGCAGTATCCTTCCCCTGGAGTGAAGTGGGAATGGAGTTTTGCAATATCCTTCCCCCAGGAGTGGGGTGGGAATGGGGATTTTGCAGTATCCTTCCCCTGGAGTGGGGAGGGAATGGGGATTTTGCAATACCCTTCCCCCAGGAGTGGGATGAGAATGGAAATTTTACAGTATCCCTCCCTTTCAGTAGGGTGGGAATGGAGATTTTGCAATATCCTTTCCCCAGGAGTGGGGAGGGAATGGGGATTTTGCAGTATCCTTTCCTTGCCACGCCCACCAAGCCACGCTCACAGAACCAGTAGTAAAAAAAAAATTGAATCCCACTCTGTAGATATTTTCACAGCCCTCTTTCTGGCTTGCCCAATATACAGGTCCTCAATGGAAGGCAGGTTGGTAGTAATTGGTAATTGTTAGCAATAAGGGCATTTGTGTTGTGTTGTGTTGTGTTGTGTTGTGTTGTGATGTGATGTGATGTTATATTATGTTATATTATGTTATATTATGTTGTTATGTTATGTTATGTTATGTTATGTTATGTTATGTTATGTTATGTTATGTTATGTTATGTTATGTTATGTTATGTTATGTTATGTTATGTTATGTTATGTTGTTATGTTATGTTATTTGTTTTTCATCCCTAGGTGGCACTTCTCAGTTAGATTTTGAAAAAGAGACCGGCATGGCGGATCTTATGAATTATTTGGAAGCCGAAGGAGAACTTACTGACCCCACCGAGCTCAACGACATACAGTGGGCTCTCTAGATTTACCCCAGCCAGAAGAAGATTAAACATTTTCAATGCACAAAAAAAATAAGCACTCATCCTCAAGTACTGTATGGTATCTCTTAAAGCTTTAATTCCTACTTTACAAGAACAATATTTACAGTATTAATGTTTCCGAAAGACGTTTTGCCTTATTGATCTTAGGCTGCCAGGCTGAACAATTGCAATACTTTTTAAAAGACACACAACAACCTCAATTTTGTTATCAAAGTTTGTTGATAACAAACTAAAAGTTTGTAAGCAGACTTTAAATAAACTTTCAACCTGGGTATCTTTATACCGAAATCTTTGGAAGGGACGTTATTGAGAGCAGCAATATTCTAAAATATCAATATTATTTATTGGTGTGGTTTTGTTGATTGATGTTGCTTCATATTTCTTCAGGAAAAAACCCCAGGTAATTCTCAACTTACGACCGCAGTAGCGAAGAGAATTTCTTGTCGCCTTGAAACGATTAAGCGAGTCACACCTGATTTCACAATCACTTTTGCCATTGGTTGTTAAGCAAATCATTTGCAGCTGTTACGCGGATCATGAGGTCATTAAATGAATCTGGATGTTCCCGTTAAGTTTGTTGGAAATTGGCTGGGGAAGGTTGCGCTCAACCAGGCAACCGTCGTAAGTCTGTGACAAGCACCCGAATTTTGATCACGTGACTGTGAGTTGCGGCAATTGTCATAAGTGCGAGGACTACTCACAAGTCTCTTTGTTTTCCACTGCCATTGTACAGGTAGTCCTCGACTTATGGCCACAATTGAGCCCAATGTTTACGTTGCTAAGTGAGACGTTCGTGAAGTGAGTTTTGCCCCTATTTTGCGATCTTTCTTGCCACTGTTGTTGAGTGAATCACCGCCATTGTTAAGTTAGCAACCCGGTTGTTAAGTGCATTGACTTGGCTTCTCAGAAGGTCGCAAAAGACCTCAGGAAATGGTCATAAGTATGAATCAGTTGCCAAGCATCTGAATTTTGATCACGTGATCATAGGGATGCTGCAATGGTCGTAAGTGTGAAACATGGTCATAAGTCCCTTTTTTCAGTGCCGTTTTAACTTTGAATGGTCACTAAATGAACTGATATAAGTCAAGAACTATTTATATGAACTTTATACCTGTTCTGTAGGGCGATCTTTATGGAAATTGTGGAACGGTTGAAGAAAATTACGAAAACATTACAGTGATTATACTTGCTACTTTTACGTTGTAATTCTGTCCATGTGGACCAAATGTGCCATTGACTTTAACGAGGTTAAAATATAATCGATAATTATATTTTGGATTACAGCCATAGAGCTCTGATTTATACTCCTTAGAATGTCCTTCTACAATAAAGGAAACGCATTTTCGGTCTGCCGTAATGGATCATCCGGAAAATAGACTTTGATGGCATAAATAAGTACCAATATATATATATTTTTAATTTGATTTATATGCCGCCCTTCTCCAGAGACTCAGGGCAGCTTACAATATTCTAAGCAATAGCCTTCATACTTTTGTATATTTATACAAAGTCAGCTTATTGCCCCCACAAACTGGGTCCTCAATTTACCTACCTTAGAAAGGATGGAAGGCTGAGTCAATCTTGAGCTTGGCAAGATTCGAACTTACTTTAATTGCAGACAGCTGGTCTTAATAACCAGCTTAATAACAGGGTGCCTTAGACCACTGTACTACCAAGGCTCTTTTATATTGGTTAAAAAAATATAAGCTAGACATCGGAAACTCTTAAAAATGCCTGGATTTGATTTCAATAAGAGCAATAAATTCAGGGGTGGGATTCAAATAATTTAACAACCGGTTTTCTGCTCTAATGACTGGTTGGGTGGGCATGGCCATGGTGGGCGTGGCCGGAAGGTGTGACAGGCAGCACTTGGTGGTCTGCACCCCGCGTGAGACTGTACTCCCCTGTGCCCCATTTTGGGCCTAGTAGGCATCCGTGTGGCGTCCTGAGAGCAAAAATGGGCCGCGGGAGGATGCCACCGCATCCCCCGCGCCCCGTTTTGGGCCTAGTAGGCCTCCCTGTACTTACCTGGGAGCCAAAACGGGGCACATGGGGACTCCTGGAAGGGGCGGGGCAGGGAGGGGAGGAGCCAGCCAGCCATTTTAACCGTTTCACCCGAACCGGCTGAATCCCATCACTGAGTAAGTTACTTAAACATGACCTCGCAGGTAAAACCTGTCTATAAATATCAAACATTTAAAAATACAATGGTTACTGCTTTATGGAAGACGTTCTTGGAATATAACTTTTAACGATCCGTGGATTCATGAAAATAGTATTAAAACTTAATTTTTTTTTTCATGTCAAAGTTTGTACACGAGGGTCTCTTTGTATGATATACATTTTTTTATATGCAACGTCATATGTCCATAATCTAGCTACTAGTAGACGATTAAATGGGCTTAACCCAGCTGCTGTGGCCTAGAGGTTGAGCTCTTGCCTCACAATCAGGAGGTTGTGAGTTTGATCCTAGGTAGAGGCAGATGTAGAGCTTCCTGCTTGGGCAGGGGGTTGGACTAGATGACCTGCAAGGTCCCTTCCAACTCTTGTTAAATCTGTAAATGTTCTCTTAATAAAACTCCTTTATTTCAACCCTGTCATCCCTTAATATTTTGTTAAATAATAACAACCTGAAATGGGGAAGATGTGATTATTTCCCCCCCCCCAATATTGTAGGTTCATACAGAAAAATGGACCTCTTTATTTTCTGCTCGCCTTTATTAGCTTCAAGTATTTCAAAGGGGAAAATGTACATTTGATCACCTTTAAAGACTTCGTAGATTCCATAAACACTTTGTAGTACCGGTTTATTCCGTGTAATAATAATTTCTATAAGCAACACGCGGAGATCACATGTTTATTTGCTCGGTTATTGTTTTTCCTAAATTTATCCGTTGCAAATCGTGCAGATTTTTCTTTTCCACCAATATCAGTTTCTACTTCTAAATGTATATGTTTTTTTATATTTATGCTCACTGATAGATAACATTAAAACTATTTATACAAAAACGTCCTCCCAACGCATTTCTTTAAAAAGAGAGTCTATTCACTGGGTATTTGAACGTATATTGCAATATAAGCAGGCATGACATTCCTGGAGATATGGGATTATATATTGCTTTTCTGCGGAAGCTCTGAAGGTTGAGGATTTCGTAAAAATTAAAAACTTCCTTTGCCTCTTGCAGGTTTGATCCTTTGTCATCCTTGCCCCTTCTCTTGCTTGCGAAGGAGGGATGTGTAACTTTCCCCGTTTTGAGGATGCAACCCAAAAAAGCTGTGAGGAAAGCATTATAGTAGAAGACAATATTTGTAGTTCAGGGATGAACTGTGGAGTCCGCGACACTAGAGATTCGAACCGCTGAACTGCCGACCTTTCGATCGAGAAGCTCAGCGTCTTAGCCACTGAGCCACCGAGTCCCTCTGGTTAAAAGGAACCCCCGATGGTTAATCATTACGGTGTGATTTTCCATGCATTTAATTGGAAATAAATTACATGAAGAAACATTCTGCTTGAATAGACAACAGACCTTTCTCCTTAGTAATTATTAGCAAGATAGGTCAGTTATTCCAGGCTTAATTTCTGGAGAATTGCAGAATTCCGTATCTTAATTTAGACAGCCGTTGTGCCTTCCTTCCACGTTTTCCCATTCAGAGCTTTTCAGAAGCTGAAAGACACCTGAACCGGGTAGAGTTCATACCAAATTTTGTGTGCAGGACAGACCTTTTAAGGCAATCCTAAGTAAGACCACACTTGGAATATTGCATCACCATAATATTAAAAAGATGTGGAGACTCTGGAAAGAGTGCAGAGAAGAGCAACAAGGATGATGAGGGGACTGGAGGCTAAAACATACGAAGAACCGTTGCTGGAATTGGGTATGGCTAGGTCAGGGATCTGCAACCTTAAATACTCAAAGAGCCATTTGGATCCGTTTCCCACAGAAAAGAAAACACTGGAAGCCACAAAACCTGAGTGGGTGTAGCCAACTTGATGTCACTCACTTCCACCAGTCACATGACACCGCCCCTAGCCACGCCTACTCAGCTGGTCATTAGGGCAGAGAACTAGTTGTTAAAAAACGCCGGGAACCACAAAATCCTTTTGACAACTCTCTCTCTCCCTCCCCTCCCTCCCTCCCTCCCCCCTCTCTCTATATATCTCTCTATGTCTCTCTCTCCCTCTCTGTATCTATGTCTCTCTCTTCCTCTCTCTCTCTCTCGCTCTCTCTCCCCCTCTCTATTTATCTGTCTCTCTCTCCCCCCTCTCTCTGTATCTATTTCTCTCTCTCCCCTCTCTCTGTATCTATGTCTCTCTTTCCCCTCCCTCCCTCCCTCCCCCCCCTCTCTCTATATCTCTCTACGTCTCTCTCTCCCTCTCTGTATCTATGTCTCTTTCTTCCTCTCTCTATCTCTCTCTCCCCCTCTCTATTTATCTATGTCTCTCCCCCCTCTCTCTGTATCTGTCTCTCCCCTCTCTCTGTATCTATCTCTCTCTCTCCCCCCTCTCTCTGTATCTATGTCTCTCCCCTCTCTCTGTATCTATCTCTCTCTCTCCCCCCTCTCTCTGTATCTATTTCTCTCTTCCCCCCTCTCTCTGTATCTATGTCTCTCTCTCCCTCTCTCTCTGTATCTCTCTGTCTCTGTCCTGGCTGCTTCTCCATCCCCCACCGTCGCCCTTTCCTTCTCAGGCCAGGCAAGGAGTGACTGGGAGAGGTGGTCAAGGGGCGGGGCCAGCCAGTGGTGGAATCACCTGACAGGGAGCCACAGCAGAGGGCCCAAAGAGCCACATGTGGCTCCGGAGCCGCAGGTTGCTGACCCCTGGGCTAGCTGAACGAAAAGAAGGACTAGGGGTGACATGATAGCAGTCTTCCAATATTTGAGGGGGTACCACAAAGAAGAAGGGAGTCAAGCTATTCTCCAAAGCACCAAAAGGCAAGCAAGAAACAATGGAGGGAAACTAACCGAGGACAGAAGCAACCTAGAACTAAGGAGAAATTTCCTAAGGGTGAGTGCAGTCAACCAACTTGCCTTCAGACGTTGTGGGTGCTCCATCACTGGAAAATGATGTCTACAAGAGAAGAGACTGGACGCTTGGGATGCTGTGACGGTCATAAGTGTGAAACACGGTCCAAAGTCACTTTTTCCCCAGTGCCATCGTCACTTCAAACGGTCACTAAATGAACTGTTGTAAGTCGAGGGACTATGTGTGAAGTAAGACTGAACTTCACCAGATGGTGGCCTCAACTAGGCTAACATCACCATGGCAACCCTCAGGGGTGGATTTCGTTTACCTTTACCACTGGTTCGCCCTGCGCGTGCACGCTCACTTTGCATGCGTGTGAGCTGTCCATGCATGTGCCCAGCTTTCCACACATGTGCTTTGCTTGCATGCCTTCTGTGCATGTGCCCGGCCTCGAAAATGTGCCTAAATAGCACGACTTGGAGCCGGGGCGGGTGGAGTCACCTGCGATCGCTGCTACCAGTTCGCCTGAACTGGTGCGAACCGGCATGAACTGGCTGAACACCATCTCTGGCAACCCTGAAAAATCCTGGTCATGTTGTGACCTAGGCCCAAGTAGGTAGTAATTGACGCAAACAGTTCCAAAACAAACACTTTATTAGAACAGCTGAGAATTAACTCATTCTCAGCGTAGTTCAAACTAAATCAAAACAAATTCTTCATAACACAAATTCTTCAGTCTAATCACCAACCTTGGTATAATTAGGCAAACTGCCAAAGGCTTCTCTTGGCAAAAGTTCAGGAGCAGAAGACACCGACAAGAGATAAGTGCAGCAAGACTATCAACGTTGTTTTCCGACAAAGAGGCCAAGAGCCGTTGCTGGTCTTTTAAGCCTTATGGGAGGGGCCAATCATCTCTTGGCCTTACTCCTGAGTCGTCCTTTTTGCTTTAGCTGCTCTTGCCTTCTGGCAGCTCTTCTCATGCGTGCACTAGGAACAGGCTCCTCCTGTTCCTCTGCCTCTCTGCTGTCAGCCTCTGGAGGCTCCGGAGTCCGCACATCGCTCCCCGATGGCCCTGGCCCCATCTCTGCCTCCGACGCAGAGCCCTCATCCGGGCCCTCCCCAGACTCCAGGACTGGCCCATTGTCTTCCCCAGTCTCCTCACTGTCTGACTCTGCTGCCAGGTCCACAGGCTGCTGGCGAACCACAACAGATCAATTGTCTCATACCCCAAAGTGAAATTAATTCTAGGGTCTGTCTTGGCCTAAGTGTTAAGGGTTCTGTAGATGCCATCAAGACAAATGGGCCCCGAGACTTCGTGCCGTTAATTTATTTGTCTGTTATTTATCCATTTCGATCCGCTGGGTGGAGTTATTCAACAAACCACGGTTAAAACAGTCTTATTTCCACCTTGTATCTTTCCTGCTGCGTGGGAAGCACGGCTCCTAAAATTCCCAGCCAGTTGTTTCATCAAAAATCTGGCTGGGGATTCTGGATTCGCATCAAAACATTTGGAGAGAACTTCGGGATGTCGGAAGTCTGTCCTACAGAGGGGGTGAGGATGTTTTTATTTGCAAAACGATGGGGACCGCCGTTTCGACAGCGCTAAGTTAAGTCCGGTGGCTTTTTCCAAACGTCAGAATCCAGAGATCTGTGTTAATTCCCCAGCATCCTGCTTTATCTGAAAGGCAAACAAAACTTAAAGAGATGCAAAACAAAACAAAACAAAGATGAATAGATGGGAAAGGAAACGAGCAGTGAATAGAAGTCAAGATTTGCTGTTGTTGTTTTTTAAGTGGGACTGGAGCGCGAAGAATATATATTTTTTTTGCCAACTTGTTTTGATACCTTTCAGGTTTTGTTTTGGGACTCCCTTCCCATTCTCCGAGCGATTTCGATATGTTTCGGCACACGGAGAAGACTTTTGTTTGCAAAACCTGGCATTGAAAGGAGAGGAGTGCAATAAAAGGAAGAACTGTTTAATTTTCAAAGATAAGGAGGCAGGATCCAACTGCCAGGAGGGAGCAGCAGGGCCCTGTTTTCTGTGGCTTATTTTTGCCATCCGAAAATAAGCACTGGGGGGAAAAAAGATCTTCAGCGATTTTTCCTCAGCAAATCCGGTAAAGTGGCTCTTAGGACGAGATTTTCCTAGATTTATTTTATCAGGACTGGGTGTTTCAGGAGAAATCTGCTGAGGTGCCACTCTTGACTGACACAAACAACGGGTGGATTCAGAATAGGTATGGTGCAATTTCTCCGTCTAATCTTTTCTCTCTGTCTCTGTTTCTCTCTCTGTCTCTGTCTCTCTCCCTCCCTCCGTCTCTGTCTCTGTCTCTCTCTCTCTGTGTGTGTCTGTTTGTCTATCTCTTTGTCTCTGTCTCTCTCTGTCTGTCTCTGTCTCCCTGTCTCTTTATCTCTCTCGGTGTGTGTGTGTCTCTCTCTCTGCCTGTCTCTCTCTCTGTCTCTTTCTCTGTCTCTCTGTCTCTTTCTCTCTTTCACTGCCTGTCTCTTTATCTCTCTCTGTGTGTGTCTCTCTCTCTGCCTCTGTCTCTTTCTTTCTCTCTCTCTCTCTGCCTCTTTCTATATCTCTCTTTGCCTCTGTCTGTGTCTCTGTTGCTCTGTCTCTCTCTCTCTCTGTCTCCGTCTGTCTCTTTCTCTGCCTGTCTCTCTGCCTGTCTCTCTCTCTTTCTCTCTCTCTCTGCCTGTCTCTCTCTGCCTCTCTGTCTCTTTCTCTCTCTCTGCCTCTCTGTCTGTCTCTCTGCCTGTCTCTCTCTGCCTCTTACTCTCTTTCTCTACCTGTCTCTTTATCTCTCTCTGTATGTGTGTCTCTCTGTCTCTTTCTCTCTCTCTCTCTGTCTCTTTCTATCTCTCTCTGCCTCTGTCTGTGTCTTTGTCTCTCTCTGTCTCTATGCCTGTCTCTCTCTTTGTCTGTCTATATCTTTATCTCTCTCTCTCTGCCTCTCTTTCTCTTTTTCTCTCTCTCTCTGCCTCTCTCTTTCTCTTTCTCTTTCTCTCTCTCTCTTTCTCTGCACTCAAACAGGAAAACATCTGGTCGGTTCCTCTTATCACTGATCACAACTTGTTTGCTTACAGAGACATGTTGAACTCATGAGACACAAAAGGTTGGCAGCTGCCTATCTTTGCCTGCCAGGAAAGAAAGCCTTACGGAATAACAAACTTGGAAGGGACTTCGGAGGTCTTCTAGCCAGCCCCCTCCTCAAGCAGGAAGCCCTATATCATTTCGGATAAGTGGGTGTCCAGTTTCTTAAAAACCTCCAGTGTTGGAGACCCACAACTTCTGAAAGCAATTCAGTTCCACCGATTAACTGTTCTCACTTTTAAGAAGTTTCTCCTTAGTTCTAGGTTGCTTCTCCCCTTGTTTAGTTTCCATCCATTGTTTCTTAACAGAATAGAATAACAGAATACCATTTCAAGGAGAACTAGTTCGAATTGTAGTGTTGTAACCTTAAACTTTCTTCTGGTATTAATCTGAGTGATTTAATCCCATTCCCCTATCTCATTGCTCATAGAACATAGAATAAGAGCCTTGGTGGCGCAGCAGACTAAAGTGCTGTTAACTAGCACCAGCTGCCTGCAATTACTGCGAGTTCGAATGTCACCAGGCTCAAGGCTGACTCAGCCTTCCATCCTTCCGAGGTGGGTAAAATGAGGACCCAGATTGTGGGGGCAATAAGCTGACTTTGTATAAAAAAAGAACACCGCTTGGGGAGGGGGCCTGAAAACCCTACTAAGCAGGTATATACAAAAGTATGAAGGCTATTGCTTAATGCATTGTAAGCCGCCCTGAGTCTCCGGAGAAGGGTGGCATATAATTTTTTTTTTCTTTTTAAATTTGATTTATATGCCGCCCTTCTCCGGAGACTCAGGGCAGCTTACAGTGCGTTAAGCAATAGCCTTCATACTTTTGTATATTTTTTTATACAAAGTCAGCTTATTGCCCCCACAAACTGGGTCCTCATTTTACCTACCTTAGAAAGGATGGAAGGCTGAGTCAACCTTGAGCCTGGCGAGATTCAAACTTACTTTAATTGCAGACAGCTGGTGTTAAATTACAGTGCCTTTGTCTGCAAAGCTATCCAGGCTCTGAAGCCTAATTGAACTAATAATAAACAAACAAACAAATAAACAAACAAACAAACAGGATTGGAAGGGATCTTGGAGGTCTTCTAGTCCAACCCCCTGCTCAGGCAGGAAACCCTATTCCATTTCAGAGAAATGGTTGTCCAAATCTCTTGTCCAGCCTTCTGCTGTTTTGGAAAATAGGTTGACCCTCCTTATTCTTTGGGGCAGCCCCTCAAATATTGGAACACTTATTATGATGTCAACTCTAGTCCTTCTTTTAAGTAGATCAGCGTCTGTGCTTCAGATTAGTAAACCTGAAGAGGCAAGGGACAATCCAGTTCGAACGCCGTCATAATGGGTGGAAACTAATCAAGGAGAGAAGCAACTTAGAACTAAGGAGAAATTTCCTGACAGTGAGAACAATTCATCAGTGGAACAACCTGAAGTTGTGAGCGCTCCAACACTGGAAGTTTTTAAGAAGAGATTGGACAACCATTTGTCTGAAATAGTATAGAGTTTCCTGCCTGAGCAGAGGGTTGGACTAGAAGATCTCTAATGTCCCTTCCCACTCTGTTATTCTGTTACAGTTTTCCTTCCTTCCTTCCTTTCTTTCCTTTCCTTTCCTTTCCTTTTTCCTTTCCCTTCCTTCCTTCCTTCCTTCCTTCCTTCCTTCCTTCCTTCCTTCCTTCCTTCCTTCCTTTCCCTTCCCTTCCCTCCTTCCCCATCTCTGGAGGTTTTTAAGAAGAGACTGGACATCCATTTGCCTGAAATTGTATAAGGTTTCCTGGTTGAGCAGAGGGCTGGACTAGAAGACCTTCCAACTCTCTAATTCTGCTATAATCCAAAAATATAAATCTATTTTAGTCCATCGTTTGTTTCTCAAAGGAAGAGACCTCTGAGAAGCTCTGAAGTAGAAGGCAGAGGTGGTTGTTTCTTTTTTTCGTTGTCCTGTTGTTGTTTCACCACACTTGATCTTTGGAACCTGGTGTCCCAATCAGGAGAAGACACAGTGACTTCAAGACCCAAAGCCTTTAATATTATTTTACTCAAGATTCTTTTAAACCTACACAAGTTGGTGGCCCTTACCGTGTCACGTCAGAAAATCAGTGGGCCTTCCAAGTCCATTATGACACACACATTTTTTTAGTTATTCCGATTACATGAAACTCCTCCGAGTAATAAAATCAGAACCTTCGGTGTCTAATCTAATATTTGCCTACAATCATTTGATTTTAAGTTCTTAGTTGAGAAGTTTTCCAACCTGCAATTTGTTCTCATTCCTGCCATACCAATTCTTGCCTCTCTTAAGATAATAAAAAAAGTAAAGAAATGTTAACAGGCAGAGCCGTTTGTCTTAAGCAAACATTCTCTCCATCTCTATGTTTGTGTTTTTTTTCTCTCTCTCTCTTGAACAACTCAACCTTTTGGTGTTTTCAAAAGTCATTTGCAGCACAAATAAATCCACAATTTGTGAAACCTTACTCCTGATTTAAAACTGGGCGCAGAGAGCAAAAGTTGTTAAGAGACCCCGGATTTGTTTCTTGAAAAGTTCTGGTTAAGTGGATGTTGTTTTTTTCAACCTGTGAACATACGGTGAGCATAAATTATTTACCGTACTTTTCGGAGTATTGTTGTGACCCAGGCCCAAGTAGGTATTATCAGATGTAAAAAGTTCGAAACAAACAGACTTTATTAGAACAGTTGAGAATTAACTCATTCTCAGCGTAGTCCAAACTAATTCAAAACAAATTCTTCATAGCACAATTCTTCAGTCTAATCACCAACCTTGGTATAATTAGGCAAACTGCCAAAGGCTTCTCTTGGCAAAAGTTCAGGAGCAGAAGACGCCGACAAGAGATAAGTGCAGCAAGACAAGAAACAAATCTATCAACGGTTGTTTTCCGACAAAGAGCCCAAGAGCCGTTGCTGGTCTTTTAAGCCTTATGGGAGGGGCCAATCATCTCTTGGCCTTACTCCTGAGTCGTCCTCTCTGCTTTAGCTGCTCCTGCCTTCTGGCAGCTCTTCTCATACGTGCACTAGGAACAGGCTCCTCCTGTTCCTCTGCCTCTCTGCTGTCCAACTCTGGAGGCTCCGTAGTCCGCGCATCGTTCCCAGATGGCTCTGGCCCCATCTCTGCTTCTGACACAGAGCCCTCATCTGAGCCTTCCCCAGCCTCCAGGACTGGCCCCTGTTCTTCCTCAGCCTCCTGTCTGACTCTGCTGTCAGCTCCGTAGGCTGCTGGCGGACGACAACAAGTATAAGATGCACTCCGCCCCCCCCAAAGAGGGTGAAAATTTGGGTGCGTCTTATACACCGAATGTAGCCCCGCCCGCCCACCAGCCCCCACCCTTCAGCCATTTTTGGCCTCCACACATCGCATTTTCAGCCTCCACATGTTGTTTTAGACCCGTTTCAGGCTGCGGGGATCGCCACAGCACATCGCCGCCAATTGCCACCTCCGCGTGTTGCATTTTTGGCCTCCGCACGTCCTGTTTCTGGCCTCCACGCATCACATTTTGGGGTGGTTCCAGGCGGTGAGCATTCGGAGGCCAAAAACACGAGGCATGAAGGTGGCGATAGTCTGTGGCGATCCCCACAGCCTGGAACAGCTGATTGGTGGTACTCCGGAAGCCGATCCACCCACCAATCAGCTGCTCGTGCTGAATCAGGCTGCGATAATGTGCTGAAACTGACCAGGCTGTTTGCTGTTTGCTGCAAGGATGCTAACCAGATGAATACCGATGGATGCTGGTAGGCAGAGGCAGAATATTTTTTTTCTTGTTTTCCTCCCCAAAAACTAATGTGCATTTTATACTCCAGTGTGTCTTATACTCCGGAGCGTCTTATACTCTGTAAAATACGGTAGGTTATATGATCACAAAGTGGAAAAATGTTCAACCATAATGCTTAATTAGTTTAGAATTGTAACAGTAGTCTCCCAATAAACTACAGGCAGTCCTTGACTTATGACGGTTCACTTAGTGACCATTTGAAGTTACAACGGCACTGAAAAAAGTGACTTATGACCGTTTTTCACACTTACGACTGTTGCATTCCCCTCCACGATCATGTGATCAAAATCCAGACGCTCGGCAATGGACTCGTATTTATGACGGTTGCACTGTCCCAGGGTCACGTGAGCAAATCCAACGGGGAAGCCGGATTCGCTTAACGTCCCGTGTTCCTAACTGAAACCACGGCAGTACTTCGCTTAACAACGCTAGCAAGAAAATGGGGCGGAATTCACTTAACCCACGTTTCGCTTAGCAACAGAAACGTTACGACCAATTGTGGCCATAAGTCAAGGACTACCAGTGATGAGGTCCTGGTTTTGCTGATGGTCCCAATGAAAAAAAAACAACAACCCTGAGAAGGTTGTACTGAAATTGGCAACTTTTAAAGATTCGTGGTCTTTAATGTTTAACAGATTAATAAGAGTTGGAAGGGACCTTGCAGGTCATCTAGTCCAACCCCAACCCCGCCCAAACAGGAGACTTACGACCTCTGCAGCCTCCTCGTGGTCACATGATTTATATTCAGGATGCTTGACAACTGACTCACATTTATGACCATTGCTGCATCCCAGGGTGTATGTGTCACACAATCTTCTTTTGTGATCTTCTGGTGAGCAAAGTCAAGGAGGGGGGGGAAAGCCAGATTCGCTTAACAACCGTGTTGCTAATTTAACGACGGCAAGGCTTTGCTTCCCCAATGCGGCGAGAAAAATCCCCAAACGGGGCGAAACTCACTTTAACAAATGTTCTCGCGCTTAACTGACCGTAAAGGTTGGGCTCAGTTGTGGTCGCGGACGTCGAGGACTTTCGGTACTAACCAGTCTTAATCCTGGTTAATCTCTGGAACCCAGAGAAGGCCACTTGGGTGGGGTCAGGGTTCGAAATGCCTGAATTACGGTATATAAAGAGGCAGTTGTTACAGTCTTCGCATGCCAATCATTCAAAACGCTGATAACAAACTGCGTTTAGACTTGTAGAGAAACTTTTCTTGGGTAAAAGAATTCCAAGTATGCTCATAAATATTTGTCCATCGACTCCTTCTCGGTCAAACCATGGATGAATAGACTCTCTTTATTCACTTTCTCTTCGCTATTAGACCACCCAAACCAAAGGATCTGTCTGGGGTTGGTACTTGAGGTTCTCGAACAACAAAGAAGATTAGCGGACGAAAAAGCTAAAAATATTTTAAAAAATTGCTAGAATTGGGTATGGCCAGTCTAGAGAAAAAAAGGACCAGGGAGGACATGATAGTAGCAGTATTCAAATATCTTAGGGGCTGAAGAAGAGGGAATAGAGCATAACAGAGTAGGAAGGGACCTTAGAGGTCTTCTAGTCCAACCCCAGAGAGAGACCCTCTAACATTCCAGACAAATGGCTGTCCATTCCAGGGGGTCAACTTATTTCCCAAAGCATCAGAAGGCAGGACAAGAAACAACGGATGGAAACTAACCAAGGAGAGAAGCAACCTAGAACTAAGGAGAAACTTCCTAACAGTGAGGACAATTAACCAGTGGAACAGCTTGCCACCAGAAGTTGTGAATGCTCCAACGCTGGAAGTTTTTAAGAAGAGACTGGACATCCACTTGTCTGGAATGGTGTAGTGTCTCCTCCTTGAGCAGGGGGCTGGACTAGAAGACCTCCAAGGTCCCTTCCAACTCTGTTTCTTAAAAGGAAAGATGATGGTGTTGAGTTGACCTCAATGAGGAAGGGATGTCCACCGTGTTGGCTTCTTATACCGCAGACTTCTCTCAGTGCTGCAGATGGATTGGGACCCCCATGATCAATGGGGTGCTGAACCCCAACATATATGGGCAGGGCCGGATTTAGATGAAAAGAGGCCCTAGGCTATTCCATTTATGAGGCCCTTTCACCTATAGTGAAAGTGTAATTTTAATTTTGCTAACAATTTGAATGTAGGGAATGTAGGCCCCTCTTGATCTTGAGGCCCTAGGCTGAAGCCTAGTTGCCTATAGGAAAATCCGGCCCTGTATATGGGGGGTGTCGAATCAAGGAAGGCCGCCTTAGGCCAGTGACATTCACACAAGATGATCCCCTCCTTCTAATAAGACTCATAGTTACTTTCATAACCATTGATTCAAGGCCAGAAGATCTTGTAAACTACGTATCATGGTTTGCAAGAGAACCTTCTCTTTCTTGCGTGCAACGGTTAGCTGGTTAACTTCCTGCCTGCTTTGTTTTAAGAATGTAGTTGTCCGAATGAGGTTACAACTTTTTGGTTGGTTGGTTTTAGCTCCAGGTGTGTGTTTGTGAGTCCATGTAAATACAAGGATGGAGAAATTGACAAGCTGGAGGAATTCAATTTGTCCTGGGGTTTCTTAAGTCTTCGACTCACTTTGTGTGGGAATCTTTCAAGACCCAAAAAGATCAGGAGCCCCAGCTAGGATGGGGGAAGGCTGGGTACTGTAATTCCTGCATTAACTGGAGGATCTCTTTCACTGCTCTAGCGGAAACAAGAGTTGTCCCATTTTTTCAAGCCAGCTCCAAGTTTGATTGAAAAGATAATTTTTCTCAATCTCGGCAACTTTTAAGAGGGGTGGACTTCAACTCCCAGAATTCTGCAATTTTTAAGAGGGGTGGACTTCAGCTCCCAGAATTCTGCAATTTTAAGAGAGGTAGACTTCAACTCCCAGAATTCTGCAATTTTAGAGAGGTGGACTTCAGCTCCCAGAATTCTGCAATTTTAAGAGAGGTGGACATCGATTCAGAAATCTCTTTAGAGAGGTGGACTTCAACTCCAGAATTCTGCAACTTTTAAGAGGAGTGGACATCAATCCCAGAATTCTGCAATTTTAAGAGAGGTGGACTTCAACTCCCAGAATTCTGCAACTTTAAGAGAGAGTGGACATCGATTCCCAGAATTCTGCAATTTTAAGAGAGGTGGACTTCAACTCCCAGAATTCTGCAATTTTAAGAGAGGTAGATTTCAACTCCCAGAATTCTGCAATTTAAGAGAGGTGGACATCGATTCCCAGAATTCTGCAATTTTAAGAGAGGTGGACTTCAACTCCAAGAATTCTGCAATTTTAAGAGAGGTGGACTTCAACTCCCAGAATTCTGCAATTTTAAGAGGAGTGGACATCAATTCCCAGAATTCTGCAATTTTAAGAGGTGGACTTCAACTCCCAGAATTCTGCAATTTTAAGAGAGGTGGACTTCAACTCCCAGAATTCTGCAATTTTAAGAGAGGTGGATTTCAACTCCCAGAATTCTGCAACTTTAAGAGAGGTGGACTTCAACTCCCAGAATCCTGCAGCTTTAATCCTGCTGGCTTCAATAATTCTGGCAGTTGAAGTCCACACCTCTTCAAGTTGCTGAGATTGAGAATGACTGCTTTAATGGCTGCCCAGGAGGCAGATGTTCAAGGGATCGAGTTTCTCCTAAGGGATTTGCAAAGCTGTGGAACAAGATTCCGAATAGAGCTGGAAGGGGCCTTGGAGGTCTTCTAGCCCAACCCCCTGCTCAAGGCAGGAAACCCCATACCACCTCAGACAAAATGGCTGTCCAGTCTCTTCTTAAAAACCTCCAGCGATGAAGCACCCACAACTTCTGGTGGCAAGGTGTTCCACTGGATATTTGTCCTCACTGTTAGGAAGTTTCTCCTTAATTCCAGGTTGCTTCTCTCCTCGATTAGTTTCCATCCAGTTGCTTCTTGTCCTGCCTTCTGGTGCTTTGGAGAATAATTTGACCCCCTCTTCTTTGGGGCAGCCCCTCAAATATTGTAAGACTGCTATCCTGTTCCCCTCTTAGTCCTTCTTTTCTCTAGACTAGCCATACCCAAATCCTGCAACCGTTTCTTCCTATGTTTTATTCATCTTAGTGGCTCTTCTCTGCATTTTCTCCCCCAAAGTCTTCAACATGCAAGGAGAGAGAATCACTGGAGGGGGGGGCGGGGAGCAACGCATCGATTTCTCCAGTCCCCCCCAATAATCTCTCTCCAATCCCAGCCCCCCCCTTTTTTTTTTTTCACCTGCCCCCCAATTGGACTCCGGACTGGCAGCCTAAATGAGGACCCAGTTTGTGGGGGCAATAAGCTGACTTTGTATAAAATATACAAAAGGATGAAGGCTATTGCTTAACGCATTGTAAACCGTCCTGAGTCTCCGGAGAAGGGCGGCATATAAATCAAAATTTAAAAAAAAAATGCAAACCTCTTCGACGTCTCTATCTCGCGTCTCTCTCTCTCTTCCTCCCAGAGCAACTTATGGAAACAAAAGTTTCTTTGTTGTTGCAAAATCAAACTTTTCGCCATCCGCCCACGGGACGGAGAAATAAAGACCCTCGTCCTGCGCGGCTCTGCACCGTCGCCCCCCCCTCTTAAAAGTGGGTGGGTGGGTGAAGCGGGCCAGCCTCGCGCGAGAGCCAAGGAGTGGGAGGAACAGATTGGGGAGGAAGAAGGAGAGGAGGGAGTGGATAGAGACGGGTTTGGCCACGCGTGGGAGGCTTCCCAACGCCCCCTCCTTTTCCCAGCTTTGCCCCCTTCCTTTCGACCCCTCCCTCGGGCTGTCCTCCCCCAGTGCGTGGATGCCCTCCCCTCCCCACCGCTTCCTCGCAGAGTGACCTTCCCCCTCTCCAAACCCGTCCCTCTCCCTTGCCCATCGCTCCACCTTCCCCTCCAGCCTCTGGGATCGCTCCCCCCACTTTTGGGGGTGGGTAGGTTGGTTGGTTGGTGGGTGGGTGGGAGCAAATTTGGGAAGGAGGAGCGACGTTGCGCTGCGCCCTGGGGTTCTGCCTCTGCTGCTTTGCTCTTCGGGGAAGGAGAAGCCGCAGCTGGGCATGGTTTGAAAAAGTGGGGGGGCCCGTCGGAGCCCCGAAGCAGCGGCGGCGCCGGCCACAAACTTCGGGGTCCCCCTCCGATGCTGGTAAGTAAATGAGTGGGTGGGGTGGGGTTCTATTTCGCGGGCGCGACCCTGAAGGCTTCCCCACCCTCCCACTGGCTTTTTTTGGGGAGGGGGGTCCTTGCTTTCTAGCCAAAAAGTCCTCCGGTTGGGAACCAGGTTTTAAATCTCCACCCCACTCGCGATCTCGCGTGGGTGGGTGGTCTCCTTCGCTCGCCCGCTGGGGGTCTACCAAGCGCCCACGCGGCGGGCCCCCCCGATCCCAGGTTCCTTCCACCCCAAGCAGGAAGTATGAAGTTTGGAGAGCTTGACTCGGATGAGGAATGATTGATTTATCCCGAGAGTGGCATGGCGTGCGTGGGTGGGTGGAGGATGGCTGGACACGGGGCAGGGGCTGGGCAAAAGCAGAGGGAGGGAAAGGGGGAAAGGGGAAGAGGGAAGCTAGGCTGGAAAGAGCATCCTTGGAAATCTCAACCCCCCCCCCAAAAATAGAGCCTTGGGCGGATGTTGGAGCAAGGGTCGATGGACAAGTCGGTTTGCGCCGCTTTTGCGCCCATCCTGAGAGCTCCTCGAGGAAAGGAAAGGGCTCGAGGACTGGCGAAGGAGGCGGAAAAAAAAAAAACCCCAGTGCAGATCTTTTCCCGTGAATATTTTTGGGCTGCGAGAGTTTCAAGTTTTCCCCCCTTTAGGCTCGGCGGCTCAGTGGCTGCGAAATGTTAATTAGCCCTCCGCTCCGGCGCTTTATTTAACTTTCTAATTAAAAACCGAGAGGCTAGTTCAAAAATCAAAAAATCAAATCAAATCTCAACCCAGAATGGCAGAACCTGAAATCGGGGTCTCTTCCCCACCACCGGCCAGCCTCTTTCCCCTGGTTTTTTAATCCCAGTTTGACAGTTTTTACTATTTTTACTATATAGTTTTTTATATTTTTACTACATAGTTTTTTATATTTTTATTATATAGTTTTTTAGATTTTTACTATATAGGTTTTTATATTTTTATTATATAGGTTTTTTAGATTTTTACTATATAGGTTTTTATATTTTTATTATATAGGTTTTTAGATTTTTACTATATAGGTTTTTAATTTTTATTATATAGGTTTTTATATTTTTATTATATAGTTTTTTAGATTTTTACTATATAGTTTTTTATATTTTTATTATATAGGTTTTTAGATTTTTACTATATAGCTTTTATTCTTCTTCTCATCCTTCCTATTACCCATCTCTTTCTCCTTAATGACTATAACCTTGTTGCTTGTATCTACGGTTTATACTGTTTTATTTGGTTTCCTAGTACGATTTGATGGCTTGTTTAGTATTGTATGACTATCATTGAGTGTTGTATCTTATGATTCTTGATGAATGCATTTTTAAATGTTCACTGAGAGCTTTTGCACCGAAGACAAATCCCTTGGGTGTCCATTCACATTTGGCCAATAAAGAATAGACTAGGAATAGAAATAAGAAATAAGAAAATGTTTTTAATGTTTTTAATTTTTTAATGTTTTTATAATGATTTTTTAAAATGTATTGTGAGCCGCCCTGAGTCTTCGGAGAGGGGCGGTATATAAATTGAATTAATTAAATTAAATTAAATTAAAAACAGAGTTGGAAGGGACCTTGGAGGTCTTCTAGTCCACCCCCCTGCTTAGGCAGGAAACCCTACACCCCTTCAGACAAATGGTTATCCAACCTCTATCTATCCTGAATTCTATCTTCTATCTGTCTTGAATTCTATCTATCTTCAATTCTATCTTCTATCTATCTTGCTGCAAAACGAACGATGAAATTGGGTTTTTACAAGAGAGACGAGGTGGGTTAAGCAGAGAGAGAGAGGGAGGGGGTTTACAAACTTTTTTTTTCCTTTAAAAAGAAATCCAAAAATGATTTTTATTTATTTATTTATTTTGGCTTGATGGACTGCAGAGTTGGCAAAGCCAAGACTAGTCCTTGTTGCCCTTACTTGGGAGAGAGAGAAAAAAAGATTTATGGAACAAATCTGTATCTCGCTTATTCACTGTCTTTCAGATGAGCTGGATGGATAACTCCCCTCCCTCTCTTCCTGTAGTATCTATTTATACTTTAGGTGGCTTTTTCAACCCTGCCAAATCTCTACTCTGCCGGCCTGCTCGAATGTGGAAGTTTTTCCATGGACACAAGCTCCCTTCTCTTTCCTTCCCAACCTGTCCTTCCCCAGGCCAGCTGCTGGTAGCTTATTCAGCCGAGCAAAACAAGCCCACCTCTTTCCAAACAGTTTTAAAAAAAATTGGGGCGGTTTCCTCTACAAGAGGAGTTGGGAGGGAGTAAAATAAAGAGAGGGTGACTCCTGGCTTTGAAGCTCTGGCCTCTTGTGTGTGGGGGGGTCTCAGTTCATTCACGATATCTTTAAAACCCCTTTTGATGTTCTCGGGTGTGTGGAAGAAAATGTTTTTTTTTGGGGCAAACGGAGTGCTGAAACCATAATAATGTTTGTTTGAATAGGAGTTGTAATTTTTCCAGGCACCTTAGGGAGGAGAAAGTTACTAACTCGTGAGCTTTAATGAGCTTTGTCTTGTCTACCCAAAACCTCTTATCAGTGGGAAGGGACCTTGGAGGTCTTCTAGTCCAACCCCCTGCTCAGGCAGGAAATCCTACACTGTTTCAGACACATGGTTGTCCAATCTCTTCTTAAAAACTTACATTGTTCTGTTTGTTTCCTAGTGTGATTTGATTGCTTATTAGTATCCTATGACTATCTTTAAGATGTTGTATCTTATGTATCTTGATGAATATATTTTATTCTTTCTTTATGTACACTGAGAGCTTATGCACCAAAGACTTATTTATTTATTTATTTATTTATTTATTTATTTATTTATTTATTTATTGAATTTATATCCCGCCCTTCTCCCCGAAGGGACACACAAATTCCTTGTGTGTCCAATCACACTTGGCCAATAAAGAATTCTATTTTTTTCTATTCTAAAACCTCCACCCACAATTTCTGGTGGCAAGCTGTTCCACTGACTAATTGTTCTCACTGTCAGGAAATTTCTCCTTGGTTCTAGCTTGCTTCTCTCCTTGGTTAGTTCCCATCCATTGCTTCTTCTCCTGATTTGGAGAATAGGTTGACCCTCTAATCCACCACAAAACTGTTATTTCCCAGAGTAAGCCTCTGTATATACACCGAGACTTGTTCTGATAAATCTGCAGTGAATCGTATTTTCAAATTGTGTTTTTTTCCAGCTGTGGTTGGGTTCATCCATTCTGCTAAGGGATATCTGTAGTTTGTCTGTTTTGAACTTAAAACTCCACGCCAAGGTAGACATTGCCATAGGTCGGGGGTCTGCAACCTTAAACACTCAAAGAGCCATTTATTTATTTATTTATTTATTTATTTATTTATTTATTTATTTATTTATTTATTTATTTATTTATTTATTTATTTATTTATTTATTTATTTATTTATTTATTTATTTGTATACCACCCTTCTCCCTGAGGACTCAGGGCGGTGAACAGCCAAGTAAAAGCATAAACTACAAACATTGAAATACAATTAAAAAAGATATATATAAATTTGGCCCCATGATTAAAAACAATAACAAACAATTAAAAACATTTTAAAAAGTATTAGACCCAGCCCGGCTTGCTGGAAAAAGAAGGTTTTAAGGGCACGGCAGAAGGCACCGAGGTCTTGGATTCTCCTTATCTCTGGGGGCAACTGATTCCAGAGGGTAGGTGCCCCCACAGAGAAGGCCCTCCCCCTGGGGGTCACCAACCTGCATTGTTTGGCTGATGGCACCCCGAGGAGGCCCTCTCTGTGGGAGCGCACGGGTCGGTGGGAGGCTGTCGGTAGCAGCAGGCGGTCTCGAAGATAATTTGGACCTGTTTCCCACAGAAAAGAAAACACCGGGAGCCACAAAAACTGGGTGGGTGTGGCCAACTTGATGTCACTCAGTCCCACCCAGTCACATGACCACCCCGCCTCCAGCTACACCTACGCAGGTTTTGTGGCTCCCAGTGTTTTCTGCGGGAAACGGGTATCTCTCTCTGTGTGTGTCTCTTTCTGTCTGTCTGTCTGTCTCTCTCTCTCTCTCTCTCAGGCCAGGCGAGGAGTGACTGGAAGGGGAGGGTGAGGAGCGGGGGCAGCCAGTGGTGGGTTCTGCTGACAGGGAGCCACAGCAGGGGGACGAAAGAGCCACATGCGGCTCCGGAGCCGCTGGTTGCCGACACCTGTCATAGGTCAACCAAGATTGATGGTTTGACGTTGTGCCAACCAGCCCAATTGTAGCCTGTGAAACAAACTGTGGCTTAGTTCATTGTGTGATCTTAGCTGTGGAGAGCTTTAGAAAGATATATTTGTCTGTGCATTGTGGATTTTTATTTTTTTTTAGTGTGTGTGAGAGAGCTGTGTGTCAGAGAAGATGGATTTAAAAGATTTTACAATGGGTTCATTCTTTGTCTTCTATTTTCCTGCCACAGAGCCTGTTTGTCTGTTCCAAAGTTGACCCCAAAAAAGGACAGGAACGGGAGCAGCAATTCCTTCCTTGATTCGACATAATCCAAATTTACTGTCCAGCTTCTGAAAGACGGTCATTTTATAACTCGTGATTTGAAATGACTTGCAAATTCACATCCTTCCTTCTGTACAAGAACGTGGTTTCTAAAAAAACCCAGGAATTCATTTTAGTAAAATGAAAAGGGGGGTTGGGAGGTTGGGGTGGAAACCTAAAAAATAAATATTTGTTTCCTCCTCGTGTTAATCTGCGCAAGTATGACTAGGACAAAAACCCACACTGCTCTTAAGACGGGATAGTCAACCGATTTGCCTTGTGTTGTGTTGACAACTAATTCATTTAAGAGATGAATATTTAAGGTGCATAAAATGAGATAATTTCCAGGAGGGTTTGGTTGGATTGAGTGCGGAATTATTATTGCCATCACGATGAGGTTCTTAGTTCTGCTTATAAAATTGAGGCCAAGCACCAGATTTGGAGCTGATATTTCCATTTTTGTAACAAGAGTTGTCAAAGTCTGGAATACCTTAACCCAATTCCGTTGTTTCAGCTACTAACTCTTAACAGTTTTAATTCTAACTTCACGTTTGTGAACCTGATTTCATGCTTAAGAGGTTCCTAAGGGGATGTATCTAAATTGACCAAAATCTGTGTCACATTTTAATTTTCTTTTCCATTGTGCTCGTTCGAATTTGTAATCTTCGTTTGACAAATAAGTGGCCAAATTCCTCATTCAGATTTTGTCTCTGCTGTAAGGTTTCCTATCCTGTTTCCCTAAAAATAAGACCCAATTGGAAAATAAGTCCTAGCAGGATTTTTCAAGATGCTCGTAATATAAGACCTACCCCCCAAATAAGCCCCAGTTAAGATTGTCAGCCAGATGGGTGCATTTAGGTACTGTATTTCCCCAAAAATAAGACCTAACCAGAAAATAAGCCCTAATGCGTCTTGTAACTTCAAACGGTCACTGAGTGAACTGTTGTAAGTTAAGGACTAGGTGTAAAAGACGAGTAATTGGGTTGAATACAACTCAACAGGTCTAACTAAGGTCTTAAGAAAAGTTGAGTCTTATATTGTTACTTTTTTCCATTTTCTAATTCACTTTTTAAAGCTTAGAATTTAAATTCATTCTTGCCCGAACAGCAAACGGTGATTCATCCATTAATGTTCCATGTCTTTCTTTCTTGTTTTTTTTTTAATGTCATTTCCCGGTGAATGGTTTTTTTAGCATCTATCTAGAGTCATCCAACTACTCCACTCTTGAGCCAAAATAAGGGTAGCGAGGACAGGCTTTGCTTCGTGATGATGGAGTAGAAGGAGGCCGTGATTTAATGGATCTCCATTTAATGGACATTTGAGACAAGTCTGTTGCATCCAAAATATTCCAGTTCAGGCAGTTAAATGTAGGTTAATGTAGGTGACGTTCGCAGAGATTTCCATTTGCATGAATGATGTCGTTCTGGGGTCCTTGGTGCTCTGAGCTTCGTTGCGTTCTTACAGATGTCTCATTACCAAACTAGGTAACGTCATCAGTGTCAGGAGGGAGTGGGATGTGTGAGGAAGAAGGGGAAAAGGAGGAGGATTGAGGGGTATTTTTCTTCCTGAGCTTGGTTGATTTCTTGCAGACCTTTCATTACCAAACTAGGTAACATCATCAGTGTTAGGAAGAAGTGGGATGTGCAAGGAGGAGGAGGAGGACGACGACGAAGGCTGTGGGATCCTTGGTGCTCTCTGAGCTTGGTTGTTTTCTTGCAGACCTTTCATTACCAAACTAGATAACATCATCAGTGTCAGGAGGGAGTGGGATGTGCAAGGAGGAGGAGGAGGAAAAGGAGGAGGAGGGAGTCGGAGGGGTCCCTGGTGCTCTCTGAGCTTGGTTGTTTTCTTCTAGACATTCCATTACCAAACTAGATAATATCATCAGTGCTAGAAGAGAGTAGGGTTTGCTCTCTTTATATACAATGGGTTGCTCTGTCATAGTTGGTGGAAGTGGCCTTGGTAGTTCCTTCATTAGGCTGTTGTTTACTATTAGCTGGATTGCCTGAGTTGGTAGTTCTTTGATTAGGGTATTGTTTACTTCTTGATTGTTGGTCTAGAGTAAATCTGGATCCTAATCTCCCGCTTATCTGGGTGTTGATTGTTGGCCAGGAAGTGCTTTGTTTCCTTCTGATTGTCTCTTTTGAATGGTATGTAGATGTTGTTTATCTCTCTGGGCCTGTTGATGGCTGATTTGTCTGGATGCCAAGGCCTCCAGGAATTCTCTAGCATTTTTTGGACTTAGTTTGATCTAAGGTGCTTATAGTTTCCCAGTTGAAATTATGGTGGAATCTATCCCTGTACAGGTAATCCTCGATTTACCACAGTTCAGATAGTGACCAAAGTTACAACGGCACCAAAAAACGTGATTTCTGACTGTTTTTCACAGTTATGACTTTTGCAGGTTACGTAACTGCAAAGTTACGGGCCATGATCACGTGATCAAAATTGAGATGCATGGCAACAGGTTCATATTTATGACGGTTCCATGGTCATGCGGCCGGTATGACTCAACGCCAAAGGCACACGGAACGCTGTTACCTTCCCACCAAAGGTGGTCCCTATTTTTCTACTTGCATTTTTTACATGCTTTCGAACTGCTAGGTTGGCAGAAGCTGGGACAAGTCACGGGAGCTCACCTCGTTACGCGGCACTCGGGATTCGAACCGCTGAACTGCCGACCTTTCGATCGACAAGCTCAGTGTCTTAGCCACTGAGCCACCACGTCCCTTAAAGTAAAGCCACATAAATACATAAATCGAAACATAGGTGAAGAACAGAATGAAAAAAGAAATTCAAATTTATGAGTAAAAGTAAAAAGTAAATAAAGATAATAAAGTTAAAAAAAATAATAAGATTAACGCCGCAAGCTTGCAGTTGGCAGGGGAACATTGCTACCTATATTGTCTAAAAGATTAGTAGTAATATAATCCCTTGCAAGGTTGGGCCCCAGATTTCGTAAAATGTCAGTCCGTAGCTGTCGATGTTAGTGTGTCTTGTAGGATGGATGGGCTGTTACGGTACCCAAAAAATAAAATAAAAAATGCCTTGGAGTTTATTTTCAGTATTATACATTTGAGAGGCAGGGCCTAAAACCGAAAGGATAAAATTTTCCACTTTGACTTTTTAAACACCGACCCTGAAATATATCGTGCTTTTGAAAAAACTGGAGATAAGCTGTAGTACTTTGGCCTGGTTTCCACTCTATTCTCTAAGTAGCTTTTCTGATTTTAAAGATGAATGTCAAACCGTTTGTAAAAAAAAAAAAAAAAAATATGGAGAGGGAGCAACTAATCCGAATGAATCTCATATTTTAATTCAAAAAGAGATTTTAAGGGTGTTTTTTTTTTTTTTAAGTGGGCTGTTGGAATTGGGTTTTTTTTCCCCCCGGCTTTGCTGGAGAGTGTGACAGTAAATTGGTTGGAAAGCAGATGGAAGAAGCAAATTTTCATGTTCCCTAAATTTTAACTCCACTGTGAGCATACTCGAGAGTAAAGACATTTTGCCAAGAGCTTTGATATACACCAGCATGTATAAATGTCTATATTTTATCTCCCTTTATACACATACCATGCAGGAATAAATAAATACCCAGTTAGGTAACAACATCAGTTCTAGAAGGGAGGGAAGAGGAGGAGGAGGAGGAGGAGGAGGAGGAGGAAGATGATGGCTATGTGGTCCTTGTTGCTCTCTGAGCTTGATGGTTTCCTTGCAAACATTTCATTACCCGACTAGCTAACATCATCAGTGCTAGAAAGGAGTGGGGTTTGCATTATATCATCTGTATAACAACATGAATGCAGATGTCAGTCTCTGAAAATGATTAGCTCCCACACAAAGGGAGCTTGTCCCATTGCTTTCCATGTGTAGAGAAAGGAATCTTCAATTCCTAGTATACCCACCTTAATTCCAGCAAGAGCCCAAATCTTGCTTGCAAACACTCCTTGGCATCTTCCCGCATCTTTACCTTTTTCCAGGAGTCTTGTGGTGTATAAATATTCCTCAATGAGGTTGGCGGGTTGCCTTGGATTCGATGCCAAATAGGATCACAGATATTGCTTCTGAAAGCAAACCAGTTTATTTGCAAGATTGGGCAGCAGCTGGGTAGGACAGACTTGGGAATTTGTCGATGAGGCTGCTTTAATGAGTGGGACACAGCTGATTTCCCCTTGTGCCTTTCTGGAATTGAATCTGGAGGATTTGCACAATTATTTTCCACTTTGGAATTGAATCTGGAGGATTTGCACAATCCTGTTCCTTTCTGGAATTGATTCTGGAGGATTTGCACAATCCCGTTCCTTTCTGGAATTGACTCTGGAGGATTTGCACAACTGTGTTCCCCTTTCTGGAATTGACTCTGGAGGATTCGCACAACCATATTCCTTAAAAGTTGCGCACGTTGCAATGGGCAACTTCTGCAAGGAATCTTCTAGCTGCTGCATTAAATACAATATTTTGGGAAAGATGATTGTAAGCTCAATTGTATCTACAGAAAATAGGAAGTGTCTCTATCATCCAAGCACTGCCTAGGGCCATGAAGCTTAAGACATTTTTTCTGGATCCTGTACTCTGGATACGAATCCTCTGCTATGTGTGGTAGCTTCATAAACACCATCTAAGCATCACTGTTGTGCTTCACGTGTCAAGCCAGAGAAGTCCAGATGCATGGACCACAACTCTTAAGGAACGGCCAAGGCAGCTGTTGAATTCTAGTTCACATCTAGAAATTGTGTAGTTTGGAAAGAACAGCGTTAAGAAGAAGCAAAGCTTTTGAACAAAATTATGAAGACTTGATTGTCGATCTCAGAGTAGGAAAATTCAGAGGCTGTTGGGAAGTTGGTGAGCAGAGAATAGCAAGAGCGTTGCACGCTTGGCGAACAAGAAGGAAAACATTTGAAGAGTTGCGGTTGAGTTGTGTTAAGTAAACTCTACCCTTCTTAAGAAAACATGATGGAGAACTTACTTGGACGTACACGTTCTTGTTGAAACATCTACCTCGAACCTGAGATTTGGATCTACATCCTTAACTGCTTTAAGCCTTGAGCAATGAGGGTGAATCAACTTTATGGCAGGAATTTTGTAACACAAGGAAAGGGAAACAACATGGATCATAAATTACTGGATGTATTAAATTACCTTAACGAAGTACAAAATAACAACAACATAGCAGGAACTTGAGGGTTTATTGAAAAGAACGGGATGGGCTCCTAACAGCTTAACTAGTTCCCATGAACAAATTAATCCAGTATATCTCAAGAGTATGTTACAATGAGTGCTTTTTTGGGGTTCCTTGTTTCCTTTCCATGCACTGGTGAACTTTTGAGCTTTGCAGAATGTAGAATAACAGAGTTGGAAGGGACTTTGAAGGTCTTCTAGTCCAACCCCTTGCTTAGGCAGGAAACCCTCTACCGTTTCAGAAAAATGGTTGTCCAATCTCTTCTTAAAAACTTCCAGTGTTGGAGCATTCACAACTTCTGGTGGCAAATTGTTCCACTGGTTAATTGTTCTAAATGTCTGGAAATTTCTCCTTGTTTCCAGGTTGAATCTCTCCTTGGTCAGTTTCCATCCATTATTCCTTGTCTGGCCTTTGGGTACCTTGGAGAATAGCTTGACCCCCTTCCTCTCTGTGGTAGCCCCTCAAATATAGGAAGACTACTATCATGTCTCCCCTGTTCCTTCTCTTCACTAGACTGGCCAGTCCCCAATTCCTGCAACTGTTCTCCGTATGTTTGAGCCTCCAGTCCCCTAATCCTCCTGGTTGCTCTTCTCTGCACTCTTTCTAGAGTCTCAACCTCTTTTTTTACGTACTGATAACATGTGAAATTGTAACTGAATGTCTATAAAGCCATTTTTAAAATATTTAACATTAATGAGAAGAAGGAACCATTATTTCTTCAAGTCCGGGGACTTGTCTGCTATTTTTGTTTTTGCAAAATTCACTGTGGAAAATGTGTTGGTTGATTAGTCTTACAACATCCGTATCGGATCCAACAAAGATAAAATACAAGACCGATTTCCAGGATAAAGTAGGTAAAAGAAATGCAATAATAAAATACAGTTAGTTCTCAACTTTTACAACCACAATGGAGCCCAACATTTATGTTGTTAAGTGAGACATTTGTTAAGTGACTTTTGCCTCATTTTACGACTTTTCTTGCTTGACATTTGTTAAGGCCATCACCACGGTTGTTAAATTAATAACACCGGTTGTTAAGTGAATCGGGCTTCCCCATCGACTTGGCTCGTCAGAAGGTTCGCAAAAGGGGATCACGTGACGGTCATAAATGTGAGCCAGTTGTCAAGCATACAGCTGGACCTGGAAGAAGCTGCATTGGTCATAACTGTGAAAAACGGTCATTACTGGGAATGGCCAACCATCCTTACTGTGAAAAAATGGTATTTCAGTGGCGTCGTAACTTCAAACCGTCACTAAGTGAACTGTTGTAAATCGGGGATTACCTGTACATATGTGATAAACACGAAGACATAATATTCAGTGAAATATTTCGCCTTTATACGATGCTCTGGTATGTTCCACCTAACGGATTCTTAGCTGAACTGCCTTGCCTGATAAACTTAGCAACGGGTAGATATTACAACCCAGGAAGAAATAGGGCAATGTACGATTTAGGTCACAATGGGCTGTCTTTTTTCTTTCAAGTAGTAGGAATTTTAAATATCTAAACCTCAAAAGGCATAGAGTTTTCTTTAAAAAAAAAAAAAAGTTGTATTAAAAAGTAAGACTTTCCAGCACTCCATTCTGGAGTGTGTAAAGTTTTTTTGCACCTGGGTGTTGTGGTCCGCCAGCAGCCTGCAGAGCTGGTAGCGGAGTCGGACAGTGAGGAGGCTGGGGAGGAACATGGGCCAGTGCTGGAGTCTGGGGGAGGCCCGGATGAGGGTTTTGCATCGGAGGCAGAGATGGGGCCGGGGCCATCTGGGAGTCATGCGTGGACTCTAGAGCCTCCAGAGGCGGACATCAGAGAGGTGCGCCCATGCGCAGAGCTGCCAGAAGGCACGAACAGTTAATACAAAAGGGACGACTAGGGAGTAAGGCCTGGAGATGATTGGCCCCTCCCATAAGGCTTAAAAGAGGAGCAAAGGCACGTGGGCCCTTTGCAGGAAAGCAACGTTGTTAATTCTGTTCCCAGTCGGCATCTCTGTTTGATTCTGGACTCCGTGGGGCTTTGCCAAGTAGGTCTTTGGCAGCGTGCAAAGGAGATAAAGGTTGGCGATTATCCCGAAGGATTTCTCCCAAAGGACTTTTTGCAACTAATTGGGTCTCAGCTGTGAATGAACGTAATTCACAGCTGTTGCAATAAAAGAGGTTTTGGGGACTACTCCTGTGTTTTAATGACTCAGGAAGCCGAGGTCACAACACTGGGATGGAAGGCCCAGCACATGAACGCATTGTGGTAAAGAGACTGTAATTGTACAGATTACGTCTTGTATAGCGTATTATTAGCACTGCGGGTGATCTGATTTACTGATCTTATTCTAATCTCAAAAGAGGCACTTTTGTGTGACTTCGTAGGCTTGGAATCTGCTGGAGATCTACTCTTAAAATTTCACTGTTCTGTGTTTCTGGAGCTGAGGGCCATTCGAATTCAGATGTTTGCTTGGGGCTGCACTCTTCTTTCTTCCTCTGAACAGCTTCGGAGAGTGAACAAGACGAACAGACGGTCCTCATTTAGTGACCGTTCAAAGTTACAACGGCACTGAAAATAGCAACTTAAGTTAGGACCGTTTTTCGCACTTAACGACCGTTGCATCCACCATCCCCGTGGTCACATGATCGAAATTCAGAGGCTTGGCAATTTGGGGCTCCATATTGGTCGTTAAGTCGAGGACTTGTATGTCGTGTTTTTTCCCCCCAAGTGTCTTATGACAAATGCCGGCGAGAGTTCAACAGATCCGATACTATTTCTTGATATTTTTTTTCCCCACGTACCAGCAGAGTAGAATTACTTCTGCTTGAATTCACTTCGCCTACATCTATCAAGTCGGATCTTCTCTGGGCCGAAGTGAAAAGCAGCGATTGCAAAAAAATACGCGTGGATGTAGTACATGCACGGCGATTTAGGAAGGAGAAGAAATTTAGAAAGAAAGATTTGCTAGGCCAGGGGTCAGCAAACTGCGGCTCCAGAGCTGCCTGCGGCTCTTTTGGCCCTCTGCTGTGGCTCCCTGTCAAGTGATCCCACCACTGGCTGGCCCCACCCCTCGCCCTCCCCTCCCAGTCACTCTTCGCCTGGCCTGAGAAGGAAAGGGCAACGGCGGAGGATGGAGAAGTGGCCATGGCAGAGTCAGAGAGATACAGAGAGAGTGGGAGAGAGAGACATAGAGAGATACAGAGAGAGAGGGAGA
>NW_026844068.1:1171072-1249012 GCF_029531705.1 Pantherophis guttatus | reverse complement strand
ATCTATCTATCTATCTATCTATCTATCTATCTATCTATCTATCTATCATCACCTATCTATCTACCTTGTTTCCCCAAAAATAAGACCCTGTCTTCTATTTTTTTGAACCCTGAAATAAGCACTTGGCCTTATTGCCATGCGCTCAAAAGCCTGATTGGGCTTATTATCAGGGGAGGTCTTATTTTGGGGGAAAAAGGGTATATCTGACTTGACTCTTCTTCATTGCCGAAAACATTAACAAAGACTTCCATTGTTGGAAGCAATTTAATTTTCCCTCTGAGCTTTGTCGGGGGTAGAGTATTTTTTCCAAGCGCATAGAAAAATCTGTAGGTCACTTATTCCAATAAAGCTCTGACATTCTCGGCTATACTTACACACACACACACACACACACACACACAAAACAGACACACAACCCAGGCAATTTGGCCTGTTGCTAATTAAATCAGCCTTGCCTGAACAATTCCCAGCATGTTATGCTTGGCTAGGTGGTAGATTGTACCTAATTTTGGTTTCATTTCTCTGAAAAATGAAACGGGTTGCAATAATAGGAAACCCGTCTACGGTGGAAGCAACCATAAAATGTTTTATTTTGCAGTAGCTTTTATAGCAATGAGATTCCCTCAAGCACAACAGCGTATGGAAAGTTTCTCAGTCGATATATATATCTATATATGTCCATGGGGGGAAAAAAAAACACACCCACAAAACAGAAATAATCAAAAGCCTTTGGAACATTTCGAACGATAAAATCGTAGCCAGAATTGGAAGGAAACCTGTTTTAAATCAGAATCATTCCAGAGGGTTTTTTCTTTTGGCAAGATAACGTGTTTATTTTTTTTTTTTGTTAAAAAAAAGCCAATTAAAATATACCCTGTTGCATTAAGGCCCGGAAATTAAAATATTGACATGCAAAAGCATGAATTTCGAGGCGCAGGAATGGATGAGTTAGCTACTCCTTTCCTATCAAGTTTCTGGAAGCAAGACGTGAATTTATTTTCCTCGCTGAACCGGTTTTTCCTATTTCTGTCTGTCAGTCCTGGCAAGTCTACAGCTTGTGAAGTTGCAGCAGCTCTCTTTACAAATCGTCGGGAAAAATCACAAGTTTCTGGTTTTATCTGCTCGTGTATATCTGAGAGCCCATTTAAGAGGAAATGCAGAAAGAATCCCAGTTTGACGAGACCTTCCTGTAAAGGGAACCTCTTTGTTTCTTTTTTGGGGGGGGGGGGGGGGGGGTGTTGTTTGGCTTCAGTAGTTAAACCTGCTCATCTTGTTTGACGTAAATGTATGACAATGTGTAGGTAGAGTTCTGAGAACCTCCCATCGTGAAAAGGAGGAGTTGTGCGAATAACTGATTTTTTTTTTTAAAGAGATTTCTTTGGCTACTACGAACTTTGGTAACAGGTGATATGTGAAATTACCCACTTTCCCATGGATTTTTATGAGTTTGCATAAAACATTTACCTTCCCAGTCGTGATGGCCACTTAGAAAGTCCTCCATATGTGGAGTTTGTCCATTGTTTTTAAAGAGAGATAGGATTTTAGGCTTCACATCACTGATAACGTATTTTTTCTTGGGTGGTGCATAAAAAAGAGACTGTAGGAAGCCACCTCCCCTCCCCAGATTGAAATATTCTTTATTCTTAATATTAAGAGAGGCAGGATAGAAGATTTCCCCAAAGGAGAAACGGAGAAACGTGTTCTTAAAGGCAGAAAGCAGATCCAGTCTTTCTTAACCGCCTCAAGCAGAAAAACTCAAGACTTTAGAGGTGAATACTTGGTACCTATTAAGAAAGACTGGGCCAATCTATTTGTAAACAAAACGCACAGAAGGTTGGAGCTGATGGGATTAAAATCTACATACCTCCACCCAAAATTCTAAGGACAGGACAGGACCTTTAGGACAGTGGTGGGATTCAGCCAGTTCGAACCACTTCGGGAGAACCGGTTGTTAACTTTCTCAGCAGTTTGGTAAACCGGTTGTTGGAAGAAATCATTAGGGCAGAGAACCGGTTGTTAAATTATTTGAATCCCACCATTGCTTTAGGACATAATAGGATTTACCCACCACCGTTGAAATAAATAAAAGTCACAAGGCTCACTACATTGCACAACCCCTCTGGAGCATCTCAAACCGCAAAACCCCAGAACCCTAAAAAAGAGCCATCTACTCGCTCAGCCATTTGGTCAGCCACCCCAGAAACATTTGCTGCTGTCCCTGAGGTTTCTTGGAAACCACATAAACCTTCTTTCCTTGCAGCTAGTCGTCCTCCATTTTATTTCCAGTGCCTTTCTCCTGGCTTGGAACCGGGCTGGGTTTTTCTTCCCACAAGACCATTGCTCATTGTTTTGGAATAATTGTTTGACACCGTGCATTGATAAAAATGTCAGTAGAAAGAGATACAGGTGAAATTGTTCTCACCCAGGCTGTCTAGCTTTAACCAGAATCCTCTCAACTAACTAGTTTCTCTCTCTCTCTCTCTTTTTTAAAAAAAAACAGCTTTAATAGAAATTAAAAAATAAAAGTCGTTTCCCGGCAGAAGGGAGGTGTTCTCAAGAAAATAGATGCTTCTGTGCTAATATTGCCAAGTCTTTCTATAAGGTTAGGGCAGGATTTTTTTCCTGCAGGGCAGATTGCAAATGTGATTAAGATAAATTGGTTTGTGTGGCATCTTCTGAGTAGAGTAAATTTTCACTCGGAGGCTCCTAGTCTGTCATTTAGTCTCTTGCCATGTTCGACTAGCTCAAAAATTGAATGTAATTATTGCTCTGCCTTGTCTGGTGACGTTAGCCAACAAAGGCATGTTCTGAGATCAACAAGATAGAAACATTTTGAGACAAATTGCCCTTGATAATTACACTGGTATCCTATTGATGAATCGGAATCAAGCTGGAAGGGACCTTGGGAGGTCTTCTAGTCCAGCCCCCTGCTCAAGCTGGAGATCCCATACCATTTCAGACAAGTAGCTGTCCAATCTCTTCTTGAAAATCTCCAGGGATGGAGCATCCACAACTTCTGGTGGCAAGCTGTTCCACTGGTTAATTGTCCTCACCGTTAGGAAGCTTCTCCTTAATTCCAGGTTGCTTCTCTCCTCAATTAGTTTCCATCCATTGCTTCTGGTCCTGCCTTCTGGTGCTTTGGAGAATAAGTTGACCCCTTCCTCTTTGTGGCAGCCTCTCAAATGCTACTATCATGTCACGCCTAGTCCTCCTTTTCTCTAGACGGGTCAAACCCAAATCCTACAACTGTTTTTCAAATGATTTCGTCTCCAGTCCCTTAATCATCTTCATTGCTCTTCTCTGCACTTCTTCCAAAGTCTCAACATCTTTTTTTTTTGTAATGTGGTGACCAAAAACTGGATGCAGCATTCCAAGTGTGGCCTTACTAAGGCTTTGTAAAATGGTACTAATACTTCACGTGATGTTGATTCTATGCCTCTGTTTATACAACCAAGCATTGTATTAGCTTTTTTGGCAACTGCCGCACACGGCTGGCTCATGTTGAACTCGGTGTAGTATACAGGTAGCCCTGGACGTGCAACAATTCGCTTAGTGACCGTCCGGAGTTCCAACAGCACGGAAAAAAGTGACTTATGACCGTTCTTCACACTTACGACCTTTGCAGCATCTGCTTTACATTTGGATGCTTGTCCACTGACCCATATTTATGATGGCTGCAGGAGATCCCCTTCTGCGATCTTCTGACCAGCAAAAATCCACCAGGAAGCCCAGATTCACTTAACAACTGAACAGCTGCAGTGATTCACTTAACAACCGTGGCAAGAAAGGTCGTAAAACGGCCTTTCCGTCATAAAATTTATGACTGTTGCATTGTCCAGAGGCCACGAGATTCCCCCTTTGGTGACCTTCAGACAATCAATGTCAGTGGGGAAGCCAGATTCACTTAACAACCATGTGACTCACTTAACGACTGCAGTGATTCACATTTTTTCCTCTATTTGTGGTTCAATTGTGGTCGTAAATCAAGGACTAGCTGTAATAGGAATCAGGAGCTGGAATTAAAACGATTTGGTTAGCTTTAATCATGATGCATTGGGTTGTTTAGCAAATGGTCTTTCACAGAATAAGGAGGGAAACCAACCATAAAATTATATATCAATGGAAAGATCATTTAATCAAGAATGTCATGCAATAACTTTTATGAAGGATTTGCTATTAGAATAGCAGTTTCAGTAGAAAGAAGAAAAGTGAAACAGGTAGAAAAAACGAGATACACAAAAATGATCACTATAGAAAAATCGAGATACGCAAAAATGATCCCCATGTCAGTTAATCCTTAGTTGGGTAACCTTTAGCATAAATTATGGCCTTACAATGTCTTCCCATGGAGTGAATCAAGTCTTTTAGTTCTGCAGCTCTTATAATATGAAACCAAGATTGAATGATGGCTTCTATTAACTGGGTTTTATTGCTGGGTCGTTTCTGACTAACCAGTTTCTTTAGTCGGCTCCATAGATTTTCAATTGGATGAAGGTCTGGGCTATTCCCAGGCCATTCCAGCAGTGGAATAGGATTATCTTGAAACTCCAAAAAAAAAGTGGTGTTATTAGCCATCAAACCTCAAAAATACACTTTTCCCAAAAGGTTTCCACAATTTTGGCCACAACTGTAAAGGCAACTTTCTGATTTTTCTGTTAAGATGTTTTGCTTCTCACCGAAGAAGCTTCTTCAGGTCTAACTTTAGCTGGATGCGAAAGGCCTCAAAGAAAAATCGGAAAGTCCAGTTTTGAAATAAAATAAAATTAAAATTAAAATTAAAATAAAAGCACTTTTGGGAACAACCATGATCTGGATGAACGAGAACCTCCATAAACATTCAAATGGATGCACAATACAGGGCAAGATTGCCTCGTGTGAACAATTTTTTTCAGAAAAAAAACGTTGATTATTCATTGAATTTGATTACTCATCTTCATTAAGGAATCATCACGGAACAATTTACAGATTCCCCAGGGCATTTTAAAAAGTAAAACCAGACAATAGGACATCGTTTTGGAAAAGCAGGACTAAAATGGAATATATTATAAACTTTCTAATTGCCACGCTTGGTGCCTTAACTATCGTATTTTTTGGACTATAAGACGCACCTAAATTTAGAAGAGGAAAACAAAACAAAACAAAAAATGGTTTTGGCCTCCCTTTTTTCAGGCCTTTTTCCCGCTCTTTTCCAGTCTTTTTTTCAGCCTGTTTCCGGGGCTTTTTTCGGCCCATTTTCAAGGCTTTTTCTGGTCCGTTTTCGAGGCTTTTTCCGGTCCATTTTCGAGGCTTTTTCTGGTCCATTTTCGAGGCTTTTTCTGGTCCGTTTTCAAGGCTTTTTCTGGTCCATTTTCAAGGCTTTTTCTGGTCCGTTTTCAAGGCTTTTTCTCGTCCGTTTTCAAGGCTTTTTCTGGTCCATTTTCAAGGCTTTTTCTGGTCCGTTTTCAAGGCTTTTTCTGGTCCGTTTTCAAGGCTTTTTCTGGTCCGTTTTCAAGGCTTTTTCTGGTCCGTTTTCAAGGCTTTTTCTGGTCCATTTTCAAGGCTTTTTCCGGTCCATTTTCAAGGCTTTTTCTGGTCCGTTTTCAAGCCTTTTTCTGGTCTGTTTTCGAGGCTTTTTGTTGCCCATTTTGGAGGCTTTTTTTGGCCTATTTTCATGGCTTTTTTTCGGCTCATTTTCGAGCCTCACAAATGGGACCGAAAAGCCACAAAAACGGGCTGAAAAAAAGCCCTGAAAATGGGCCGAAAAAAGCCCCCCAAATGGGCCAAAGAAATCCTTGAAAACCTTTTCAAAGCATTTTTTTCTGCAACCTCTTGACCGAAAAGGTGGTAAAAAAAAATGCTTTGAAAAGTCTCTGACGATCCCAGCTGAGTTGCCTGATCGCCAGAGGCTTTTCAAGGAAAAAATGCTTTGAAAAGTTAAAAAAAAAAAAGTTGGGCCCGCCCACCCAGGCACATTACCCCCCCCCCCAGCCATGCCCACAGAACCGGTAGTAACACATTTTACATTTCACCCCTGATACATACATACATACATACATACATACATACATACAATGTCGTCTGGCGGTGCCCAGGGGTAGGGGGTTCTCTGTGGGTGCTCCCACCCTCTGGAATGAGTTGCCTACTGAGCTCCGGACAGCTCCTGATCTCCGTTCCTTCCGTCAGGACTTGAAGACTTGGCTTTTCAAACAAATAGGCTGAGACTGATTCCGGGCTTTATTATTTACTACTAATTAATTATTTGGATTAAAATGGGACTTTGTTGTACATGTTTTTAACTTGTGTTCGCCGCCCTGAGTCCTTCTGGAGAAGGGCGGCATATAAATACATGAAATATATAAATAAATAAATACATACATACATCATATCTGGGTATGCATATATGCCTATCAGCGCAAATATGGGCCAGACAACACCCTTGGGGAAAAAAAAAAAAGGCAGGGCTAGGAAAAATAAATATGAAATGAATATGTACTGATTAAAATGAATTGCCTGTAAAAATCAGACCAAGTTTTAATGCTTCTTTATTTATGGAACTGGTATAGTTGAACGATGCTCAGCAATTCCCAAGCTATGCAGCCTGTCTTCAATTTACAAAAGTTCATTTAGTGAGCATTCAAAGTTACAACATCACTGGAAAAAAGGGACTTACGACTGTTTTTCACACTTACGACCGGTGCAGCCTCCCTGGGGGGGGTGTCATGTGATCCAAATTCCAGACGCTTGGCAACTGACTTATATTTATGACGGTTGCGGGGTCTTGATGGGGGGGTCACACAGTCTCCTTTTGGGACCATTTGACCAGCAAAGACAAGGGGGGAAACAAGATTCACTTAACAGCTATGTGAGTGACTTAACGACGGCAGTGATTTACTTAACCACTGTGGCCAGGAAGGTCGTACAAAGTTTCACTTTACAACTGTTTTACTAATTTCAACAACGGCAGGGCTTCACTTAACCAGCGTGGCAAGACAATAGGGCAAAATTCACTTCACAAATGTCTCGCTTAGCAACAGGAATTTGGTGCTTGATTTGTGGTCGTAAGTCAAGGACTACTTGTATATTCTCTTTCCAGTCCTCCTCCAATCGGAACGAAATCTGGACCAATTTCCTTAAGCCCATGATAGATAGATAGATAGATAGATAGATAGATAGATAGATAGATAGATAGATAGATAGAGATACATACATGGATGGATGGATGGATGGATGGGTAGGTAGCTAGGTGGATAGATAGATAGATAGATAGATAGATGAGAGATTGATAGAAGATAGATGAGAGATTGATAGAAGATAGATAGATGAGAGATTGATAGAAGATAGATAGATGAGAGATTGATAGAAGATAGATAGAAGATAGATAGATAGATAGATGAGATAGATAGATAGATGAGAGATAGATAGAAGATAGATAGATGAGATAGATAAATCCCTCACTCTCCCTCTCTCCCTCCCTTTTGCAATTTTCCTAAAATTTCCCAAAACAGGCCCTCATTCCTATCCAAAGCCCCCTCCTTATCCCCAGCATTTGATATTCTGCAGCCCCTCATTTCGACGTAGAAAGGAGTCGCTTTGCTGCCAAGGCCGTGTGATCTCTCGAATCTGCCCTTGGCTTGTGAACGGTGGTTTGGGATTGATATCTTGGGGTTTAAAATTTCAAGAGCTGCCCTGTTTTATTTCGAGCCGCCGACCTCGCCGCCGAGTCCAAACCGGCTTTTAAACCGGGTTCCAAGAGCAGATTTGGGACATGACTGAATTATTCCGGTTTGGAATGAGGAACGATTAGAAAGCTATCTTTGTGGTTTGTCTAGACAGCCGAACGCTGATGCCTCCTAATAAATTAGGCAATATTTCCTAGCTGTGTTGACAAGAGAATTTGGGGAGGAGGGGAAGTTTTAGTCCAGCACGTTGGTTGACTGAATGTCTTCCAAGAGTTTAGCAGAGTTTATAATTATATTTTGAGTGTTTTAGGCTTGCAAAAAAAACAACACGGTGTTTTTTTGCCAGTTAAATCCCCCGGCCCCTCTGTTTGGCTTTGCAAGGGGTCAGAATTTTGGACGTCCCTCATCCGAAGGAGGGCTTAATACATTCTTAGATTGCATGAACAGATGGATAGTTTCAAGATCGTGAGAAGAGATAGTGCAGTTTTATACTGCATCGATGGGACCATACTTGGAATACGGGGTCTAATTATGGTCACCAATGATACAAAAACAAAAACAAAAACGTTGAGATCCTAGAAAGACTGCAGAGAGAACCCAAAAGTGCTTTTTTTCCAAGAGACAACTGGACTTTCTGGTTTTTCCTTGAAGACATTTCGCTTCTCATCCAAGAAGCTTCTTCAGCTCTGTTGTGTGAGCTGTGCCTTTTTTATAAATTCCGTGTCCTCCTCCAATTACTTCTGTGGGTAGAAGGGATTTCAGCTTTTGGAATTTGTGTTCCACTCTCTCTTTCAAAACCTCCGTTGTGAAATTAATCTGTTTTATTCTTTCATTTATAGGGATGCGGTGGCTCAGTGGCTAAGACGCTGAGCTTGTCGATCGTAAGGTCGGCAGTTCAGCGGTTCGAATCCCTGGTGCCGCGTAACGGGGTGAGCTCCCGTTCCTTGTCCCAGCTTCTGCCAACCTAGCAGTTTGAAAGCACATAAAAAAATGCAAAGTAGAAAAATAGGGACCACCTTTGGTGGGAAGAGAACAGCGCTCCGTGCGCCTTTGGCATTGAGTCATGCCGGCCACATGACCACGGAGACGTCTTCGGACAGCGCTGGCTCTTCTTCGGCTTTGAAACGGAGATGAGCACCACCCCCTAGAGTCGGGAACGACTATGTGTGAAGGGAATCTTTACCTTTATAATGACTTCAGTTGTTAAACGGGTAACCTTTTCATCAAATGCTGTTGATTTATAACTGAGAGGCTTAGTTCTTTCTTCTTTCTTCTTTTTTTATAGAAAACCCATAACTTGCTTAGTATATAAAAGTGGATACCAACCCAAAAATTTGCTTAAAGTCAATTTAGGTCTAATTTTGTGGAAACGGTGTTGAGTTTGCGCACAGCTGGTTCATCTGAAGTGCAAGTTTTTTTTTTTTTTAAGTGCTTAAAACAGTATTCTTTATCACACTTCCTTGTTATATTCTATTTGGGGATTATTATTTTTTTAATTACTTGGCAAGTGGCATTAGTTTGCTAGAACCTATAAACACTTATTTAAAATTAAATCTGACACTTCCTGGAATAGCTGATTAGACGTGTTGGACTATATAATTGCTACCCAAATTGTGGATCGATAATGGGACTGCATTTTAGCACATGACATAAGCCAGCAATGTGCAGCAGCTGCCAAAAAGTGGAACAACCTGCCTCCAGAAGTTGTGAATGCTCCAAAACTGGAAGTTTTTTTTTTTTATTGAAAAAGTTTTCAAATACAAATTTTTTCCCCTTTTTTTCTCCCCCCCTCCTCCCTGACCCGCCCTCACCACCCATCCCCCCTGTGACTTCTTCAAGATAAAAACCTAATACGTAACAGATTATGTAATATTTTACCATCCCCTTACTCCCTCCTCCAAATACTGACCCTTACTTTCTAATGATATTATTAATATTATTACTTCCCCCTTTTACCATACACTTCAAAATAACATTCTACTATAACATTGTATAATAACTTCTGATTTAGCACAGTAATATTATTATGACTCCCAATTTAGCAATAATCTGCCCTTTTTTCTCCTCCCCCATACTTATGTCTGTATATTAATATAACATTTCAAAACAACCTTCTACTTTAAGACTATATAATAAATCCTACTTTAACATTTAATCTTTTGTGTATATTAATATAACATTTCAAAGCAGCCTTCCCCATAAATTCTAATTTTACATTTGTTCAACTCTATCTATTTCCTCCACTCCCATAAATATATCTCTTAAGCATCCCTTTTCTTAAACTAGACAATCAATAAACTAGCCTGTCTCCACCCACTTTCCTACAAAATTACCACACACAACAATTCTTAATATCTTTGTTCTTCTGCCCACCCTACTAAAAAAATATTCCCTTATATAGATAAAATCAATGACTTTAAATTTATAATCCATATAATGTCTTCTTTGATGTCTTTCCACTGGATTGCTGACTCCATCACCTATATTAGGGTACCATAACATCCCGGTTGCAACAGAATGTTCAAAATCCTCAGTGGAAGTTTTTAAGAAGAGGTTGGATAACCATTTGTCTGAAGTGGTGTTGGGTTTCCTGCCTAAGCAGGGGGTTGGACTAGAAGACCTCCAAGGTCCCTTCCAACTCTGTTAATCTGTATCTATCTGTATCTGTACCTAAAACAAGGGACTTATGAACATTTTTCACACTTTAACAACCCTTGCAACATTTCCCGTTGTCAGGTGATCAAAAGTCAGAGGCTTGGCCATATTTATGACGGTCGCAGTGTCCCATGGTCACGTGATCCCCTTTTGTGACCGTCTGACAAGCAAAAGTCAGTGGAGAAGCCAGATTCACTTAACAACCGTGGCAGGGAAGGTTGTAAAATGGGGGCAAAACTCCCTTCGCAAATGTCTCACTTAGCAACGTAAACGTTGGGCTCAATTGTGGCAGTAAGTCAAGGACTACCTGTATTTCAATCGGGGACTGAATTTTCAGTATGTTATATTCAGCAGGAAGTCAAAATCTAGTATATTCTCCAGTTTGTAAGGAGAGGCAGAGATTCCAGATGTTCCTGCAGGAAAAAAAAAGGCAAATTTGGAGTGGAGTTTTTGTCTTTCAAAGAAGGAGCAATTTAACCGACCACTGGGATAGTAATCAGATGTTCAAGACATATTAAAAAAAAAAAAGACTTCTAACTTCTCATTTCCTATTTTCAGCTCTGGCAAGGAATTTTGTGATCAAGCCCTGGGTCTTGCAACGAAATCCTGCATGGCCTGAGAATATCAGAAATGAAAGAAAAAAAAAAGATCTCCTCGCTAAGGATGATCAGACAGATGAACGAATTGTAGTCCTCAAGGTGCTTTTTCAAGAGGCAACTGGAATTTCTTGTTTTTGTTGTGACCTGGGCTTCCTGAGTCATTAAAACACACGAGTAGTCCCAAAAACCTCTTTTATTGCAACAGCTGTGAATTACGTTCATTCACAGCTGAGTCCCAATTAGTTGCAAAAAGTCCTTCGGGAGAAGTCCTTCGGGATGATCACCAACCTTTATCTCCCTTGACACGCTGCCAAAGACCTACTTGGCAAAGCCACACGGAGTCCAGAATCAAACAGAGATGCCAACTGGGAACAGAATTAACAACGTTGCTTTCCTGCAAAGGGCCCACGTGCCTTTGCTCCTCTTTTAAGCCTTATAGGAAGGGCCAATCATCTCCAGGCCTTACACCTGAGTCGTCCCTTTAGTTTTAACTGTTCGTGCCTTCTGGCAGCTCTGCGCATGTGCACACTAGGAACAGGCTCCTCCTGTTCCTCTGCCTCTCTGCTGTCCAACTCTGGAGGCTCCGGAGTCCGTGTATCACCCCCAGATGGCTCTGGCCCCATCTCTGCCTCCGATGCAGAGCCCTCATCCGAGCCTTCCCTAGACTCCAGGACTGGCCCATGTTCCTCCCCAGTCTTCTCACTGTCCGACTCCGCTGCCAGCTCCGCAGGCGGTTGGCGGACCACAACAGTTTTTCCTTGAAGATGTTTCGCTTCTCATCTAAGAAGCTTCTTCAGTTTTCAGTCAGAACTGAAGAAGTGTCTTGGATGAGAAGCGAAATGTCTTCAGGGAAAAAACCAAGAAAGTCCAGTTGCCTCTTGAAAAAGCACTTTTGGGACAACCATGACCTGGATGATGGAGAATCTCCATAGAAAGAAATTTAGCGTCTAGGGCAGTGTTGGGGAACCTTTTTGGGACCGAGTGCTGAAATGGGCGCGTGCGTGTGGGAGCACCGGAAACCGTAAGAGCAGCTCCTCGGCGCACATGCGTGAGAGTGCTGGAAACTGGAAGAGCAGTTCCCCGGCACGCATGCATACACTGGGAAGCTGAGCTTCCGGTTTCCGGCTTGCAAATGCGTGCCAGTCATCTAGTCTTCCGGTTTCTAGTGTGCATGCCTGCGCGAAGACCAGCCGGCCGGAGCACAGACATGTGCCGGAAACCGGAAGCTCAGCTTCCTGGTGCTCCCGCGCATGCAAAGACCAGCCAGAACCCGGAAGAGCAATGGGCGACAGCTGACGTGCCTGGAGAGATGGCTCTGCGTGCCACTTCCAGCACATGTGCCATACGTTCCCCATCACAGTTCTAGAGAAACAAGGAGTTAAGACTTAAGCTAATCAAATGAATCCATGTGAATCCTCTGTCCTTAAGAATGAGCTGGTATTAAAATCACAGGGTTTAAAATGTAGTTTATTACATTTTTTTTTTCATGCTGCGACGAGAATGTAGGTCGTCCTCGACTTAATGACCCAGAATTGAGCCCAACATTTCTGTCGCTAAGCGAAACATTTGTTAAATGATTTTTTATCCCGTTTTTCTTGCCACAGTTGTTAAATTGAATCACTTGCAGTTGTTCGATTGGAAACATGTCTGTTAAGTGAATCTGGCATCCCCCTTGACTTTGCTGGTGAGAAGGTCGCAAAAGGGGATCACATGACCCCGGCACGCTGCAGCCGTCATAAATATGAGTCAGTTTCCTGAGCATCTGAGTTTTGATCACGTGACCAGGGGGGAAGCTGCAGCGAAAAAACATTCCTAAGTCGCTTTTTGTCAGCACCGTTGTAACTGGGAACGGTCACTAAACGAACTGTCATAAGTCGAGGATTTCCTGTACAGACGTATTATGGGAAACAGAGAGCCTTTTGTCACAAAAGAAGAGGAAAAAGAAAAAAAAAGAAACCCGAAGATTGACTTTTGGAGATTGAATTATTGTAGAGCAAGGTTTTCTGCAGTCTGACATTTTTGTACAGGAGCTTTTTAAATTCTGCTTTTTTTTGTGGTCTGCCTCTGGGGGAACCCGTTATTTGCCAATTATGTGCTTTTCTTAAAAACTGTGATTTAGAAGGCAGGGTTTAAACCCTGCAATCATGCATTGTGTCAAGGTGCACAAAAATAAAAAATAACCACCTTGTGTTAGTTATATAAGCAGATTCGGAAGGAATAGCGACGGAGAAATCTGAATTTCATGAAGGAATATAAACGCCTAGCAACTGATTCTGTATATTGTGCTTAAAAGAAATAGCTTTTTTTTTTTTAGTTTGGTTTTGGGCTCCTGTGACTTTTATTTTTATACCGGCGGGCAGCGTCGAAACTCCTTCGAGCGTGAATTATTCCTACAGACCTGGGTGTTACAGAGGTGGGATTAGAAAAGGAGTATTTAATATTGTGTATGATAGCTGCATACGATCACTTTATATTGAATATGATAATTAGAAAAGGAATAATTAATATTGCGTAGGGTAATGTATATGATAACTTTATGTTTCATATGATCGTCAGAAAAGGAATAATGAACATTGCGTATGATAATGTATACGATAACTTTATATTGTATATATAATTAGAAAAGGAATAATATTGTATATGATAACTGTAAGATAACTTTATATTGAATATGATAATCAGAAAAGGAATAATTAATATTGTATATGATAATGTATAGGATAACTACATTGCATATGATAATCAGAAAAGGAATAATTAATATTGTATATGTATATGTATATGATAACTTTATATTGCATACGATAATCAGAAAAGGAATAATTGTATATGATAACTATACGATAACTATATTGCATATGATAATCAGAAAAGGAATAATTAATATTGCATATGATAATGTATATGATAATTTTATATTGCATATGAGCATTAGAAAAGGAATAATACATAATAATAATAATAATAATAATAATAATAATAATAATAATAATAATTAATTATTTAATTAATATTAAAAGTATTGTATATGATAACTGCTGGGAGATTATTGTGATACAAAATTTGGGAAAGCAATGATACATAGATAGCTTTTGATTTATGGCCATAATTGGGACGAGAAATTCAGTTTCTAAGCCAGGCGGCTATTAAGATAATGGGTCCCAGGTATATGACCCTTTTTGCCGCTGCTTGTTGTTAAGTGAATCATGTCATTAAGCGAATCCGACTTCCCCCCTATTAATTTTCCTTGGTCCAAAGTTGCGTGATAAAGTCGCAAATGTTGATCCCATAATCCTGGGATGCTACAACTCTTTGTAAATACATCCTGGTTGCCAAGCCCCTGAATTCTGAACACGTATCTCTGGGGATGCTGTCACAATTATGGATGCGAGGATCGGCTTGTAAGCCTCTTTTGGCCTGTCCTAAGTTGGGTTGTCTTCTTCTCCCGTCTCCAGGGATCTGATGTTTGTATGGATTAAGTTACCCTGAACAACTGAAGAGATAAGAAGCTTGGAGCCCCTCAACGTTATGTCAGGTCTTCTTCCGTTGTAAGTAGTCCATTCCCTTCTCCCTTCGTGATTCTGGGTAGCTGACAAAGATAAGAACCCAATATAAAAATAATAAAACAATGAATTTTTACTTCCCTGGTGACAACAATCCATCAAGCCACTTGATGGTCTCCATCCAGGGTTCCCCCAGGCCCGTTGACAAAGCCAGTTCTTCAGGACCTTGCGAAAAAATGTCAAAATGGGGACCAATCTTATCTCCATGGGGATGATGTTCCTCAGGGAGCCATCACAGAGTAGGTCCTTCTTCTGGGTCTGACTAGATGGATCTCCTTAGGACAGGGAACCCATAACATTTCTGGCCTCCCCACTCTGATAGGTCAAGTAGATGTAACCGGGAGAAGACGCTCCTTCAAATAACTTGGTTCCAAGTCACATAGGGCTTTAAAGGAGACAACCAACATCTTGAGTATGATCCGGAAGCAAATTGGCAGCCAACGCAACTTGCAGGAGAGATGACATGTAGGCACACCTAGGCCTGCCGAAAACCTTTGATTGAGAAGCGTAGAAATCGGTCTTCATCAGCAAAACCCATGCATATCTTGCATGTTATGTACAACAACATTACGTATAATTTAATAAGGGTGTAATAATGCTTAATCTCAAGGAAGTGTTTTGGAGTTCACCCAAGTCCAGCTTCTTCCTATTCTTTTATCATTTCCCAGATCTTTTCACAGGTCAGGATAAAACTGCAGATGCTTTAAAGAGATACTTTAAGGAGTAGACTTCTTAAAGCAGTGTTTCTCAACATTGGAAGCTTGAAGACGGGTGGACTTCAACTCCCAGAATCCCCCAGCCAGCGCTGCTCAGACACTGCTGAGACACACCTTCTGTGTCTCAGAAGGTACAAAAGATATAAAAAGTTCAGAAGGTCACTTTCCGGAAATGAAGTTCTGTGCTGATGGAGAGAACAGAAAACAAACTAGGAAAAGGAAATATACATAATAAGAATGCAGACAAATAGAGGGAATTGGCCTTCTGCAATCCATAGAACATCGAATAAATGAATAGATTGGCTGTTGTTCCAAGAGTGGCTACGTAATTGGACATTCCCATCTGGGCTTCCTCATAAGCAATAGGATGGTAGCATTTGGCAGGATTCTTCCGTTTCATCATATAATTTTTATCGATGAATAGAAAAGATGGAATAGCTGTGAAGAGGGTGAATTTCTGTTCTGGCTGTGACTAGAAGCTGCCAAAAGAGCTTAACAGTCCAGCTTCGCCTTTGGAGTCTTTCAAAGTTGCTAAATCAGTGATGGTGTTCTCCTCCTCCTCCTCTTCTGCTTCTGCTCCTCCTCCTCCTCCTCTACCATCACTACCATTATTTTCTCTTCCTCCTCCTCCTTCTCTACCACCACCACTACCATTATGATTTCCTCCTCCTCCTCCTTCTCCTCCTCCTCCTTCTCTACCACCACCACTACCATTATGATTTCCTCCTCCTCCTCCTCCTCCTCCTCCTCCTCCTCCTCCTCCTCTCCTCCTCCTCCTCCTCCTCCTCCTCCTCCTTCTTCTTCTCCTTCTTCTTCTTCCCCTCCTCCTCTTCCTCTTCCACCACCTCTTCTTCCTCCTCCTACCCTCCTCCTCCTCCTTCTCCTCCTCCTCCACCTCTTCCTCCTCCTCCTCCTCCACCATGTCTTCTTCTTCTTCCTCCTCCTCCTCCTCTTCTCCTCCTTCTCCTTCTCCTTCTCCACTACCACCTCTTCTTCCTCTTCCTACCCTCCTCCACCACCATCTCTTCTTCTTCCTCCTCTTCTTCTACTTCTCCTTTTCCTTCTCCACCACCACCACCTCTTCTTCTTCCTCCTCCTACCCACCTCCTCCTCTTCTTCTTCTTCCTCCTCCTCCCTCTCCTCCCCCTCCTCCTCTTCCTCCTTCTTCTTCTGCTCCTACTTCTTCTCCTGCTCCTGCTTCTTCTTCTCCTGCTTCTGCTTCTCCTCCTCCTCCTCCTCCTCTACCACCACCGCCATTCTCCCCCACAAGAAAGTAACTTCCCACCTTCATATAAGGATAAACGATTTCCCAATCTCTTCACCTCCTCTTCGTTAACCAACTCTCCCGTCTCTAACCCACTTCTTAACCACAGGCAAATCAAATAATTCAACCCCTTCTCCACTTCCAATTAGCAGCAGGAATATTCATCTTCTGGAATATCGACGTCGATCAACATCAGCCTTCCCATCTTCCGCCTTTCCTTCAGCCGTAGAAGGCCGATCCCAATAGACCCGTGATTTATGGTCTCTTCCTTCTAACCTCCGATTGTTTGGGAAGGAAATGTTCTCTTGTGGTCAGCCCGTTCCTGGACGCTGTTATTAAGCCATATAATGAATGTCTGAAACGGGACGATGTAGGAAATGAGAAATGCCAGACTTCTTAGGGGCTGTTTAGATCAAGAGGAAATCCCGCTAAAGGCAACGTTGATTGAGGCCAAAGCTCGTCCCAGCTACATAACTTTGGTCAGCAGCAGCTCAATGAAAATATTTCTTAGCAATAATCTTCAAAAAGAATCAAAACCCACGGAAAACTGCCGAGCAGCGCCCTGCGGCTACAGATGTTGGGCCGTGCCACTGATACTGAACTTCCTTAATTCAAAGTAGAATTGCGACTCCCGCGTGGGGAAAACCACCAGGGTCTCAGGAGGGGTGAAATGGCTCAACGGAAGCTTGGCACCCATCCTTTAGTTTCAATAGAAGCCGAAAAAAAGAGGTCACGTCTGGCGCAGCGGTTGAGGGTACCTTTTTCCACGTGTAATGTAGATATGTAGAGTATGCTCAAGAGCAGGCCACGAAGGCGTCGTAATGGATATGAACATGTTAACGGGTAATTGATATTATACTAATTGGATGTGCATATCTGTTCTCTTACATTATGACAATTCCGTTCTCCTCTTGCTCCGTTTTCATCGACAGGTTGCTAAGAAACACAAGCTCCACGCGACTATTTAGCCCAGTTTTAATCCCTGTTTCCCTGTTTATTGTCTTCGTTTTTTTTCTACTCTGTACTTGCCTTCCCTTCTTCCCTCCCTCCCTTCTCTTTGTCTTTTTGCCTTGTCCTCCTCCCTCCCTCCCTCCCTTCTTTCCCCCTCCCTCTCTCCATCTCCCTCCCTCCCTCCATCTTCCTTCCTCCCTCCCTCCCTCCGTCTGTCTTCCTTCCTTCCTCTCTCCCTCCCTCATCTTTCCATCCTCCCTCATCTTTCCTCCCTCCCTTCATCTTCCTTCCTCCCTTCCTCCGTCTTCCTTCCTCCCTCCTTTCCTCCATCTTCCTCCCTCCCTCCCTCTTCCTTCCTCCCTCCCTCCCTCCGTCTGTCTTCCTTCCTTCCTCTCTCCCCCCTTCCCTCCCTCATCTTTCCTTCCTCCCTCATCTTTCCTCCCTCCCTCCATCTTCCTTTGTTCCTTCCTCCCTTCCTCCGTCTCCCTTCCTTCCTCCCTCCCTTTCTCCCTTCCTCCCTCCCTCCCTCCCTCCCTTCCTTTCTCCCTCCCTCCCTCCCTCCCTTTCCCTTTCTGCCTTTCTGTTTTCCACCCTTTTTTCCTTTTTTCCCTTTCTCCCATCCTTCCTCCTTTCCTCCCTCCATCTCCCTCCCTCCCTCCCATCTTTGCGAAGGCTGAAAACTCTTGTTGACCTCAGGGACTGAGAAATATTGATTTCTAAGTTATCATAGCTTGCCTTTTTCTCATTTGGGAGTTTTATTTATTTGGGAGTTTTATTCACGTCTCCCTGAAGTTACATATTTTAGGACCTGAGAGATGCATTGTGGTTGATCCTTAGGGTTTCTCCTTCTCGGTTGTTAAGTCCCCTTGTTTCTGCCTCTTGCATTCTTCATTCATTCAAGACTTAAGAACGAATCTCTCCGTGCATGACACAACACAACCAGGGATTGTGTTCATCAGCTGGCTGTCACCGAGGCTGACACTGATTTGAGCAGAGAGGGGAATGACTGTCCCAAGGTCACCAGATGGCTTCCATGCCTAAGGCAGAACCTCAGTCCCCCCTCCCCCCATTTCTGGTCCATCTCCTAACACAGGGGTCAGCAAACTGCAGCTCCGGAGCCACATGTGGCTCTTTGGGCCCTCTGCTGTGGCTCCCTGTCGGGTGATCCCACCACTGGCTGGCCCCGCCCCTCGCCCTCCCCTCCCAGTCATTCCTCACCTGGCCTGAGAAGGTAAGGGCGACAGTGCGGGATGGAGAAGTTGTGAGGGCAGAGACAGAGAGATACAGAGAGAGAGAGAGAGAGACATAGAGAGATACAGAGAGAGGGTGAGAGAGACAGAGAGATACAGAGAGAGGGTGAGAGAGACAGAGAGATACAGAGAGAGGGGGTGAGAGAGAGACATAGATACAGAGAGAGGGGGTGAGAGAGAGAGAGAGACATAGAGAGATACAGAGAGAGGGTGAGAGAGGCAGAGAGATACAGAGAGAGGGTGAGAGAGAGACATAGAGAGATACAGAGAGAGAGAGAGACAGAGAGATACAGAGAGAGGGTGAGAGAGACAGAGAGATACAGAGGGGGTGAGAGACAGAGAGAGAGACAGAGAGATACAGAGAGAGGGTGAGAGAGACATAGATACAGAGAGAGGGCGAGAGAGACAGAGAGATACAGAGAGAGGGTGAGAGAGACAGATACAGAGAGAGGGCGAGAGAGACAGAGATACAGAGAGAGGGTGAGAGAGACAGAGAGATACAGAGGGGGTGAGAGACAGAGAGAGAGACAGAGATACAGAGAGAGGGGGTGAGAGAGAGACAGAGAGATACAGAGAGAGGGTGAGAGAGACAGAGATACAGAGAGAGGGCGAGAGAGACAGAGATACAGAGAGAGGGCGAGAGAGACATAGAGAGATACAGAGAGAGGGGGTGAGAGAGAGACAGAGAGATACAGAGAGAGGGTGAGAGAGACAGAGATACAGAGAGAGGGTGAGAGGGTGAGAGAGACAGAGAGATACAGAGAGAGGGTGAGAGAGACAGATACAGAGAGGGGGAGAGAGACATAGAGAGATACAGAGAGAGAGGGAGAGTGGGGGAGGGAGGGAGGGAGGAAAGGAGGGGAGAGAGAGATGTCAAAAGGATTTTGTGGTTCCTAGTGTTTTTTAACCACTGGTTCTCTGCCCTAATGACCGGCTGAGTAGGCGTGGCTAGGGGGGGTCATGTTACCGGTGGAAGTGAGTGACATCGAGTTGGCCACGCCCACCCAGGTTTTGTGGCTCCTATGTTTCTCTCACTCTCTCTCTGTATCTCTATGTCTCTCTCTCTCTCTCCCCCCTCCCCCTCTCTCTGTATCTCTCTGTCTCTGCCCTGGCCGCTTCTCCATCCCCTGCTGTCACCCTTACCTTCTCAAGCCAGGTGAGGAGTGACTGGGAGGGGAGGCCGAGGGACGGGGCCAGCCAGTGGTGGGATCATCTGACAGGAAGCCACAGCAGAGGGCCCAAAGAGCCGCATGCGGCTCCAGAGCCGCAGGTTGCTGACCCCTGCGCTAGGCCACTGCTTCATATTTATGACGGTCGCAGCGTCCCAGGGAAAAACGTGATCCTGTTTTACGACCGTTTGATGAAGCAAAATCGACGGGGATGCCAGATTCACTTAACAGCCATGTTACTAATTTAACAACGGAAGGATTCACTTAACAACTGTGACAAGAAAAAAAAACCCGTACAGTAAGGCAAATTAACATTATGTCTCACTTAACGGGAATTTGGGGCTCCATTGTGGTTGTAAGTCAAGGACCACCTGTATTGAATGCAACTGTTTTCACGTTTATTTGCTTCACTAAGAATAGCTTGCCTCAGTACCCCCTCCCTGCAGTTGCCAGTTGTCACCACATATTCTAAGTAGGGGGTGAGTTGAAAACACACCAGTGGTAATTTTAACCATGGAAACCAAAGCGGAGATAATTTGAGGACTAAATATAAACATCACATGAAAAACAATTATTCTATTTCTAATATGAATCTTCAAGCATCTTGTCTCTAAATATACGGACTAGTAAAGAATAACTAGAGTTGGAAGGAACCTTGTAGATCATCTAACAACTCCAACACTGGAAGTTTTTAAGAAGAGATTGGGCAACCGTTTGTCTGAAATGGTGTAGGGATTCTTGCCTAAGCAGGGGGTTGGACTAGAAGACCTCCAAGGTCCCTTCCAACTCTGTTACTCTATTCTAGTCCAATGCCCTCCTCAGGCAGGAGACTCTATACCATTTCTGACAAGTGGCTGTCCGGTCTCTTCTTGAAAACCTCCAGTGATGGAGTACCTACAACGTTCTGGTGGCAAGGAGTTCCACTGGTTAATGGCCCTCGCTGCCAGGAAATTTCTCCTTAGTTCTAGATTGCTTCTCTCCTTGGTTAGTTTCCATCCATTGCTTCTTGTCTTGCCTTTCTGGGTGCTTTGGAGAAGAGGTTGACCCCCTCCTCTCTGTGACAACCCCTCAAATATAGACTAGACTAGACTAGACTAGAATAGAATAGAATAGAAAATATGGAATAGAAAATATAGACTAGACTAGACTAGACTAGACTAGAATAGAAAATATAGACTAGACTAGACTAGAATAGAATAGAAAATATGGAATAGAAAATATAGACTAGACTAGAATAGAAAATATGGAATAGAATAGAATAGAATAGAATAGAAAATATGGAATAGAATAGAATAGAATAGAATAGAATAGAATAGAATAGAATAGAATAGAATAGAATAGAAAATATGGAAGGGGAGGGGAGGGAAGAGAAGAGAAGAGAAGAGAATAATAGAATAGAAAAAATGGGATGGGATGGGATGGGAGGGAAGGGAAGGGAAGGGAAGAGAAGAGAAGAGAAGAGAAGAATAGAATAGAATAGAATAGAAAATATGGAATGGGATGGAATAGAATAGAATAAGAATAGAATAGAATAGAATTCTTTATTGGCCAAGTGTGATTGGACACACAAGGAATTTGTCTTTGGTGCTTATGCTCTCAATGTACATAAAGAAAAATAAAATATTGGGACACTATTGGAATATTGAAATGCAAAAAAACCGATCGCGAGTCTCTGTTTTTCAGTGCCGTTGTAACTTTCAAACGGTCGCTAAACAAACCGTTGTATAAGTCGAGGACCGCCTGCGTTGGAGAGCTGTTCAAATTAGAACGCAGCTACAGCTAAATGTTTTGATTTGTAGCCTTCGTGAAGCTCTTAAATACTTTGATACTTCAACCCCTTGGCCTTTGGAACGTGCTTTGTTGCTCTCGGTAGTACAAAGAGGTTTGATAAGGATTTTCAGTCCTGCTCTGTGTAAATCTCATTTTGCTCGTAGAAGGCTGGTGGTTCTTTTCTCCGTTCCCTTTTCTTCCTGAAGCATGTTAATTTGGGTTTGGCAGGATAACAAACCCAAATTTGGAAGGGACCTTGGAGGTCTTCCAATCCAACCCACTGCCCAGGCAGGAAACTCTACACCCGTGATGGCGATGCGTATGAGGGTCAGAGGGGGGCAGAAATTCCGACTGGGGGTCTGCTTCAGCCTCCTGGTGTGGGGCTTTGGGCGAAGGCTGGAGGGAAGAGCCGCTGGTGGCAAAGAGCCGGAGGGCCTCGTTCCAGTGGGACTGCATCATGGCCTATCTGACCATCTCAGCCCACTGAGCCTCCAGGCGCCAGTACCTGGCCTTGCACTCCCGCAGGTCTTCCCTCTGCTTGGAAAGCCTATGCTCCTAGTCCTCAGTGAGGTGCTTCTGCTGAGCCTCCTTCTCGGTCGGATCCAATTTGAGCTGAGCTCTTTTGCCAACTCTTTCTCGTGGTGGCTGCTTAGCTCCAACAACTACTTCCTGTTGGGGCCCTAAGGAGCCCGGTGGGCAGGCAAGGAGTGGCTGGGAGGGGAGGGGCGAGAAAAGGCCGGCGAAGTGCCCCTCAACGCGAGTGACGTCGAGTTGACCACGCCCACCGAGTCACATGACTACCTAGCCACACCCACCCAGCCGGTCATTAGGCAGATCATATTAGTGGTCCGCGGGATTTAAAATTATGAATTTAGTGGTCCTTGAGGTTCCAAAGGTTGGTGACCCCTGCACTAGACAAATCTGTGTAAAGCCCCCCCTTCCTCCCCACCCACAGCTGCAACCTCTCTTCTAGCAGGAGCCATGAATCTAGGACGGGGGTGTCAAACTCGATTTCTTTGAGGGCCAGATCAGCCTTCCGTAGTTCTCTTCCACGGGCCGCCCGGGGGTAGGTGGGGAGACGGGACAGGACTGGCTCTTCCTGCAGCACCCTCCTAGCCAAAATGGTGGGGGGGCTCATGCTGCCCCCCCCATGCCCCGTTTTGGCTGGCAGAGTGCTGCAGGAGGCTGTCTAGGCCAAAAATGGCATCCGCGGCCCCTCCATGCCCCATTTTGGCTGCCAGAGGCACCGCGGGGCGGTCCTTTGCTATTTCCAGGCCGGCTCCGCGGGCCAAAATTAAGCACCCCGGCCTTAATTTTGACACCCGTGATCTAGGATGACCCGCAATTGTTACACACCAACTCAGTCCATTGGGATGATTGTGAAAGGGGCAAGAAACATTTTTTTTGTGACCCGGAGCCATCTTCAAAGCTTTCCAGATGTTGTCTTCATGGCTTCTCCACTCTACCCACCCCAACCCCCCGAAGCGATTTTGGTCCACGAAAGCCACATGATTAAAAAAAATATTTCCCAACTCCTCTTTTTACCATCGACGTCACCGACTCCTCGTTTCGAAACAAACACTAATTAAAGCCCAGCTTTTTGGGAAAGGACTGTAATTTTGGCGCCAATAAATATCGTAGCATCCCACCTTCGAACGCCGAGTAGGATTTAGGGTTTGATTGTGGTCCCCTGCTTTTAAGTCTCGTGGCGGGCGGAGAATCGCCCCCCCTCCCAGTCGTCTGATATGTTTTTTTAAAAAAAAACGAAGATTGTTGTGTTTTGTTTTTTTCTTGACAACTTCGAAAAATAGCACCGAGCCGTAGCAACAAGATTGCATAGAAACCGGGCAGAAACTGTGGCATTTTCGAAATGTGTGCATGACAAAATCCGTCTCGCGTCTTCTAGTTAAGACATGGATCTGAAAACTCAGCAGCCCTTAAGGTGAGCTTCGTGGAAAATCGTGGGAAATTACTTCGGTTTGGAATTGGCCGCGGTTATTTAGAGCAAGGTTTACAACCGTGTGTAGGCAGATGTTCCCATGGGCGATTTGGAAAATATACCATATGGGAGTGAAAATTTCTGCAAAACGTCCTTTCGGGCAATTTCGAATAAACCTCGTGAGCCGTGAATAAAACTCCTTCTTGTTGGCCTCAAGGGAGAGGCGCGACACGTTAAAATTTTCCTGCTGCCATCCTGCCCTTCTATATTTGTATTTTTGTGTATGTGTATGTGGTTTTCTATTTATATATTTGCGAGCATGTTTTCTCTTTCTGCTTCTGTTTTTTTTTCCGCAATGAAAATAGCAAAGGCTTAGTTGAATTTTTTTAACCCCCCTTCTCTCTCTCCCTCCCTCTCCGTCCTGCGCCCATAAGAACGAAAATTCACATTTGTGTCTACGTGGGTGAGAATTATATATTCTTCTTGAATATTTTTAACGAAATGTGTTTCTAGTGGTTAAGCCTCTGTGGTGGGATTTTTGGATTCTTTTCTGCATTCTACCACTTTCAATACAGGCGGTCCTTGACTTATAACAGTCTATTTAGTGACCATTCGAAGGTACAACAGCACTGAAAAAAGAGACTTATGACCATTTTTCACGCTTACGATCGTTACAGCATCCCCCCCCCATGGTCATGTGATTAAAATTCAGATACTTGTCAACTGACTCATATTTATGACAGTTGCGAACATCTGACAAGCAAAGTCAATGGGGAAGCCAGATTCACTTAACAACCGGGTTACTAACTGAACACCTGCAGTGATTCACTTAACGAGAAAGTTCGTAAAATGGGACAAAACTCACTGAACAACCAAGACGCTTAATGGCAGGAATTTTGGGCTCTCAATTGTCATCGTAAGTCGAGGATGATCTGTATTCAGTAGATCTTGAAATTAAATTCTTGCCTGTTTTTCGGTACAGAATCTCTCTCGATCTTGCAGAGTGGAGTGCAATATTTAGTCCACCTTCAGAAAGTTCTGATAATCTCTTTCTACGTAAACGGTATAATCTGGATGTGAAGCTTCTTGAACCCAATGGGCAGATTGCGGTTTTCTTTCATACCGTGCCAGATAGAAGCAATTTGTGCTTGGAATGGATTAGTGCTTTCTGTATAATTAAAATATTTGACGCTGGAAAATGTGCAAAGCGTTGCAAAGTTGAAATGTTTTTGGTCTCAGAAGGTTTGGGGAATAAGCTGGCCTGGTGTTTAGGAGAAGCTCTATCTAACCTGTCCATTATTGTTCCAACACCGTGAAAACTTTACCCAAGCAAAGCAAAAAGCAAAAAAGTTTGCAAACAATTTGCACAGTTTCTCCCTTTCCTTCCCTTCCCTTCCCCCCTTCCCTTCCCCATCAATTCCCTTTCCTTTCCTTTCCTTTCCTTTCCTTTCCTTTCCTTTCCTTTCCTTTCCTTCCCTTCCCTTCCCTTCCCTTCCCTTCCCTTCCCTTCCCTTCCCTTCCCTCTTCCTCCTTTCCTTTCCTTTCCTTTCCGCCCCTCCCCTCCTTTCCTCTTCCCCTTCCCCTCCCATCTCTTCTATTCACCCTCTCCTTTCCTCTCCTGTCCCATCTCTTCTCCTCCCCCTCCCTTCTCTTTCCTCTCCTCCCCTCCCCTTGTCTCTCCACTCCTCTCCGCTCCTCTCCCCTCCCATTTATCCTCTTTCTTTTCTTCCCTCTCCTCCTCCTCTCCTCTCCTTTCCCTTCCCTTCCCTTCCTTTTCCTTTTTTCCCCTTCCTTTTCCTTTCCTTTCCCTTCCCTTCCATTTCTCATTTTCTTTCCTCCCTCCCTCCCTTCCTTCCTTCCTTCCTTCCTTCCTTCCTTCCTTCCTTCCTTCCTTCCTTCCTTCCTCCCCTCCCCCTCCCTTCTTGCCCATCCCCCATCGTAAGTAGGTTACCAACAAGTTATATATTATTCTATAAAGCTTTCCTCACTCACCGTTATTAAAATGTTATGATATTATTATGAATGAACGATGTCCATTCTTGATGCCTGGAACTCACCACATCCCTGCAAGCATTTTTGTAACACCTTGACGATGTTGGCTTGCGCGTGGGGGGGTTGGAAGTTGGCTTGTTCCTTCTTGGATGATGCCAGTGGCCTGCTATTTACAATGTTGGCTATTGCGTTTATTTTGATTTGGTTCACCATCCAGAGCCATGTACTTGAGAGGAGTGGCAGAATAAGTGTATTAGACAGTAATCAAAATAGCTAGGTCAGCCTTATCTCTGTGAGTTTGTTTGCCTTTTGATTTAAGAGGGGTTTTCATCACTAAAATCTTATTTTTCTTTCTTTTTGGGGGTGTGGGTGGGGTTGGTTTTAACCCTATGTGTGCTGCCAGAGTTGCAACTATGAGCTGGGTAGCTAAATAAGTTAATATAACAAATAAATGTGAAAATATCTACAGACCCTTCTCATCCTGGACATCAACTGTTTCAACTCCTACCCTCAAAACGATGCTATAGAGCACTGCACACCAGAACAACTAGACACAAGAACAGTTTTTTTCCAAACGCCATCACTCTGCTAAACAATTCCATCAACACTGTCAAATTAGTTACTAAGTCTGCACTACTATTAATCTTCTCTTCCTTACTTGTATCCGTCTCTTCCCACTTATGACTATAAGCATGCTGCTTGTATCTTTACAATTTATATTGTTTTTACTTGTTTCCTAGTACGATTTGATAGCTTGTTAGTAACCTTGTCTATCATTAAGTGTTGTATCTTTTTATTCTTGATGAATGTATTTTATTCTGCTTATGTACACTGAGAGCGTATGCACCAAAGACAAATTCCTTATGTGTCCAATCACACTTGGCCAATAAAGAATTCTGTTCTGTTCTGTTCTATTCTATTCTATTCTATTCTATTCTATTCTATTCTATTCCTATTCTATTCTATTCTATTCTATTCTATTCTATTCTATTCCATTCCATTCCATTCCATTCCATTCCATTCCATTCCATATTCTCTATTCTATTCTGTTCTGTTCTGTTCTGTTCTGTTCTGTTCTGTTCTGTTCTGTTCTTTTCTGTTCTGTTCTGTTCTGTTCTTTTCTATTCTATTCTGTTCTGTTCTAATCCATTCCATTCCATTCCATTCCATTCCATTCCATATTTTCTATTCTATTCTATTCTATTCTATTCTATTCTATTCTATTCTATTCTATCTATTCTATTCTATTCTATTCTATTCTATTCTATTCTATTCTATTCTGCTGAAACCCACCTTTGCTGGGAAGGATTTTCCCCCCTGCAACAGGCAAAGTTTAGTAACGCTGGAATGCCTACATCCGATCAGTAGCCGATCCCTGGTACTTTCGCCTTCGTTTGCCAGCATTTGCAAATCTTATTTGGATTTAAAAAGGGAGAGTTGAATCGAGAAGGCTTGCCTTGGGCAGCTCTTCAGATCGGTGGCACTGTTGTTATTCTCTGACATTTACACTGATGTGCTTACGTGTCCATGAACACGCATGTGAACAAAATGTAGCATAAAATAGCAGATTAATTTCTGGGCAAATTCATGTTTTAAGAAATCATAAGGAGTTGGCCTTCCCTAGGATGATGGAAGGAGATGGAAGGGATGTATTTACTACACTTAATTGGAATATCTATCTATCTATCTATCTATCTGTCTGTCTGTCTGTCTGTCTGTCTGTCTGTCTGTCTCCATCCATCCATCCATCCATCCATCCATCCATCCATCTACCTACCTACCTACCTACCTACCTACCTACCTACCTACCTACCTACCTACTTACCTACCTACCTAAATAGAGCTGGAAGGGACATTGGAGATCTTCTACTCTAGTCCAGTTCTAGAGCAACCACACCTTCTGGAGGCAAACTGTTCCAGTGGTTAATTGTCCTCACTCTTAGAAAGTTTCTCCTAAATTCCTTCTCCTTAAATGCTTCTCTCCTCGATTAATTTCCATCCGTTATTTCTTGTCTTGCCTTCTGGTGCCGAGTTAGAGCAAAGCTGGATAATATACCTTATGTGAAAATGGTCTCTAAACCCAAGACAGAAGTTCTTGACCCAATGTTCAGCGAATGCTGAACTGAATTTGCAGATGGTTTCAGATTGGCTTCTGAAATGGGCAAATCCTACATAACTCCTTGTTGCCTCCTGATTCCAGATATTAGCGGTGGCTACCCTACAGAAGGATGACCATGATGGGAGATGCAAGTGAGATGCTGGCCGCAGCTTTGGAACAGATGGACGGCATTATTGCAGGTAGATCATCCATCACGCTCTTCCTTAGCTCTACATTTCATCCCTGGCTCTGATATTCTTAGATGCACAGAAAGCCTTTGACAATGTGAATTGGCGATTTATGTTGCTTCAAATGGAACACATGGGCTTTGGTAAAAAATTTACCCAATCGCTTGAAGCTATATATTATAAGCAAACGGCAAAAGTAATGATAAATGGAGAATTGACAGATTCTATTGAGATTAAAAAAAGGTACCAGACAAGATTGTCCACTGTCCTCTCTGTTGTTCATATTAACATTAGAAGTGCTAAATAGAAATATTAGAGAAGAAAAAGATATATTTATTTCAGCAAGCCGGGGCTGGGTTAAAAATCTTTGAATTGCTGAATTTTATGGGTAAGGGGTTTTAAATTGGGGGAAGCCAATATAAATTTAATTTTGTTTTATAGTATTTTAATGTTTATATTGTATGTTTTTTTTTAATTTTGGCTGTTCACCGCCCCGAGTCCTTCGGGAGAGGGGGCGGTATAAAAATTTAAAAGATAAATAAATAAAATAATAAATAAAATAAAAGGAATGAAAATTCGAAAAGAAGAATCTAAATTGCAAGCGTTCGCAGATGACCTGGTATTCGTTCTCGAAGATCCACTAATATCAATAATTACACTGGTAGATAAAATAGGAGAGTTTGGGAAAGTAGCTGGTTTGAAAATCAATAAAGGCAAAACGAAGATTTTGACTAAAAATATGTTGGCAAAACAAAAAGAAGAATTGGCGGATACATCAGAGATGCAGGTCGCAAATAAAGTTAAATATTTGAGGATATATTTGACAGCAAGATGTAGCACGCTTAAAGAAAATACATTTCATCCCTGGAGGTGAACTCTTGTGGTTGAGGTCAGGGAGTTCTCCAAATCTGACAACTTTAAGACATGGGGACTTCAATTCCCAGAATTCCTCAGCCAGCCACTCCATGCTGACTTGGGATATCCTGGGAGTTGAAGTCCACAAGTCTTAACATTGCTAAATTTGATGGTCTCTCCAGGTCTAGGGATTGATCAAGTACTGGTAGTCCTTGACTTACGACAGTTCGTTTAGTGACTGTTTACAACAGAATAATGACTGGTTTTCACACTTACTTGCAGCATCCCCGTGGTCATGTGATCCCCATGGTCATGTGATCCAAATTCAGACGCTTGGCAATCGACTCCTATTTATGTTGCAGCTTTTTGCGACCTTCTGACCAGCCAAGTCAAGGGGGAAAGCCACTTAACGACGGGGTTATTAATTTAACAACGGCAGGGATTCACTTAACAAAGGCAGCAAGAAGAGTTGTAAAAATGGAGCAAAACTCGCTGAAGAAATTTCTCACTTAAGACACATCAATTTGGGGCTCAATTGAGGCCATAAGTCAAGGACTACCTGGATAATTGATGCTCAACCTGCAGGTTTAACGGTCTTCTCCCCACCCTCGTCCTTCAGGGTCCAAAGCTCTGGAATACTCCAATGGCTTGTTTGATTGCCAGTCCCCAACGTCTCCGTTCATGGGAAGTTTGCGTGTTCTGCACCTGGTGGAAGATCTCCGGGGTTTGTTGGAGATGATGGAAATAGACGAGAAAGAAGGACTGAGGTGCCAGGTCCCCGATTCGACAGCCGAGATTTTGATGGAATGGCTGCAAAACCAAATGGTGAGAACAAGCGAATAGGTCATTATAAATTATGGTGGAAAAAAAAAATACAGTGGGCCTAGCCTTAAAAAACCCCAGGATTTAAAACATACATACTTGTTGAAGGTAGGTAGGAAGGGAGGAAAAGAAAGAAAGAGGGTGGGGGGAGGGAGAGCGAGAGACAGAGACAGAGAGAAAGGAAGAAAGGAAGAAAAGAAGGAAGGAAAGAAGGGAAAGAAAGAAAGAGAAAAAGAGGGAAAGGAAAGAAAGAAAAAGGAAAGAAGGAAGGAAAAGAAGAAAGGAAGAAAAAAAGAAAGGAAGGAAGAAAGGAAGAAGAAAGAAAGAAGGAAGAGAAACGAAGAAAGGAAGAAGAAAGAAAGAAGGAAGGAAAGGAAGGAAGGAGGAAGGAAGGAAAGAAAAGAAAGAAAGAAAGAAAGAAAGGAGGGAGGCAGGCAGGCAGGCAGGCAGGCAGGCAGGCAGGCAGGCAGGCAGGCAGGCAGGCTGAGTCAACCTTGAGCCGGTCAGGATTGAACTCCTGGCAGTGGGCAGAGTCAGCCTGCAATGCTGCATTCTAATCACTGCACCACCATGGATGGATGGATGGATGGATGGATGGATGGAAGGAAGGAAGGAAGGAAGGAAGGAAGGAAGGAAGAAAGAAAGAAAGAAAGAAAGAAAGAAAGAAAGAAAGAAAGAAAGAAAGAAAGAAAGAAAGAAAGAAAGAAAGAGAAAGAAAGAAAGAAAGAAAGCATGCATGGTAGCTCAAGTGGCTGGAACCCAGGACAGGAGGTTAGCGAGCCCGTGTTCGAGACCCGAGTTCTGGGTGGGATGAGCTCCCGTCCTTTGCTTCAGCACCTGCCAGGGACATGAAAGGAGCCCCAAAGTGGGCGTTTCCTAGGCAATGGTGATGTCACCGGCTGATCCTTTCAACCTGGAAGTGCCTTGGTGCTTCCGACATGAGTGTGATGCGATGTGACATGCTTGTCAAAATCCTATGGTGTTGCCACGCAATTTGACTTGAATTTTTTTTACAGGGTTTTTGCGTTTCCCTGTTACTGTATTTGTGAGAAGTGAGTTGTGTTGCAGAATGGGATGGGCGGCATAATAAACCAATAAATAAATAAACATAAGGAAGGAAGGAAGAAGGGAAGGAAGGAAGGCAAGAAAGAAAGAAGAAAAGAAAGAAAGAAAGAAGAAAAGAAAGAAAAAAGGAATGAAGAAAAGGAAGAAAGAATAGAATAGGATAGAATAGGATAGAATAGAATAGAATAGAATAGAATAGAATAGAATAGAATAGAATAGAATAGAATAGAATAGAATAGAGGTACATTGTAATTCATGTTAGGCTAAAAATGTATAATCATAGAATGGAATGGAATAGAGTAGAGAATAGAATAGAATAGAATAGAATAGAATAGAATAGAATAGAATAGAATAGAATAGAATAGAATAGAATAGAATAGAATAGAATAGAATAGAATAGAATAGAATTCTTTATTGGCCAAGTGTGATTGGACACACAAGGAATTTGTCTTGGTGCACATGCTCTCAGAAAAAGGAAAAGGAAGAAAGAAAGGAAGAAGGAAAGAAAGAAATAATTTAGATAGAGGATTGTTATCTTCTCATGTTTCCCATGTAACTGATTTTTGATGTTAACCTGACAATGCATGTGGGATGGCATTGTATCTTAATATCTTATAAGCAGTTATGTTAACTTCAGCCTTTTAGAATGAATAATAAATTCAGTTACTGTTATCCTTAACTACTTTTACCCCTTCTGTAATTTGTCATGTCAATGATGGCCAATTAATAATGTGAAAATCACTCATGATACTCAAAATGATGGTGTATGCCATCAGGTTCTTTGGTGGAAGGAAAGTTTAGAAAAAAACAGACTTGAGCCCAGTTTGCAGTTCTAACCTCGCACTGCCCATCCATTAAAATTGAAGAACAAAAATCAGCTTGCAGAACTATGGCATGGCATGGAATAGATAGACTAGATTAGACTAGACTAGACTAGACAGTAGGAGAAGGAGAAGGAGAAGGGGGAAAGAAGAGTTAGTAGGAGAAGAATGAGAGAAGTAGAAGCAAAAGGGATAGGATAGGATAGGATAGGATAGGATAGGATAGGATAGGATAGGATAGGATAGGATAGGATAGGATAGGGAGAAGAAGGAGTAGGATAGAATAGAATAGAATAGAATAGAGTAGGAGTAGGAGGAAATGGAATGGAATGGAATGGAATGGAATAGAATAGGGAGAAGGAGAAGGAGAAGGAGAAGGAGAAGGAGGGAAAGAAGAGTTAGGAGAAGAATGAGAGAAGTAGAAGCAAAAGGAATAGAATAGAATAGAATAGAATAGAATAGAATAGAGTAGAGTAGAGTAGAGTAGAGTAGAGTAGAGTAGGTAGAGTAGAGTAGAAGTAAGAGTAGAGTAGAGTAGAATAGAATAGAATAGAATAGAATAGAATAGGGAGAAGGAGAAGGAGAAGGAGGGAGAGAAGAGTTAGTAGGAGAAGAATAAGAGAAGTAGAAGCAAAAGGAATAGAATAGAATAGAGTAGAGTAGAGTAGAGTAGAGTAGAGTAGAGTAGAGTAGAGTAGAATAGAATAGAATAGGGAGAAGGAGAAGGAGAAGGAGGGAGAGAAGAGTTAGTAGGAGAAGAATAAGAGAAGTAGAAGCAAAAGGAATAGAATAGAATAGAATAGAATAGAATAGAATAGAATAGAATAGATTGGAAGGGACCTTGGAGGTCTTCTAGTCCAACCCCTCACTCAAGGAGGAGACCCTGTACCATTTCAGACAAATGGTGTATGGTAGTTAGGTGAGAAGCTGTACGTTGGCCTGCAAGTTCTTCATAAAAAGCTCAACTTCTGCAGTGGTCCAGAGTTGCCATCTACTGGAAGATGAGACTGCATGCAATCTGAATTCCTGACTGTAGGTCTTCAGTGAAATCTTCTCTGGTGTTTTCCATGATCACGGAAATATTTTCCCATGGAAAATTGTTGAGGCATGCTCCTCCATAGATGTGTCTAAATAGTAAGGCTAAAATTATATCCTTATATAACAGCCCTCTTTTGTCGGCCTGTCTTTCAGCGAGACACTTATGGCAATAGCACTTAGACTTACATACCACTTCATAATGCTTTACAGCTCTCCCTAACTCCGTGTTTCTCAACCTTGGAAGCTTGAAGATGGGTGGACTTCAACTCCACCCATCTTCAAGCGCTGCTGCCTGGGGGATTCTGGGAGTTGAAGTCCACCCATCTTCAAGCTTCCAAGATTGAAAAACACTGCTCTAAGTGGTTTTACAGAGTCGGCCTCTTGCCCCCAACAATCTGGGTCCTCATTTGACCCAACTCGGAAGGATGGAAGGCTGAGTCAACCTTGATCCGGTAAGGATCGAACTCTGGCTGGGGGCAGAGTTACCTTGCAATACTGTGCCACCAAGAAGGAGATTGAGAAAGGGAATAAGAGAGGAAGGAAGGAAGAAGGAAGGAAGGAAGGAAGGAAGGAAGGAAGGAAGGAAGGAAGGAAGGAAGGAAGGAAGGAAGGAAGGAAGGAAGGAAGGAAGACCACTTAGACTTATATACCACTTCACAGTGCTTCACAGGTTTACAGAGTCAGCCTCTTGCCCCCAACAATCTAGGTCCTCATTTTACCGACCTCGGAAGGATGGAAGGCTGAGTCAACCTTGAACTGGTCAGGATCAATCCTATAACATTTCAGACAGATGGCTGTCCAGTCTCTTCTTAAAAAACTTCCAGTGTTGGAGAATTCACAACTTCTGGAGGCAAATTGTTCCACTGGTTAATTGTTCTCACTGTTAGGAAGTTTCTCCTTAGTTCTAGGTTGCTTCTCTCCTTGATTTGTTTCCACCCATTGCTTCTTGTCCTACCCTCAGGTGCTTTGGAGAATAGCTTGACTCCCTCTTCTTTGGGGCAGCCCCTCAAATACTGGAAGACTGCTATCATGTCACCTCTGGTCCTTCTTTTCATCAAACTAGACATACCCAGTTCCTGCAACCGTTCTTCATATGTTTTAGCCTCCAGTCCCTTAATTATCTTTGGGGTCATCTTGAAGTTGGATGAGACATAAAAGAATGAACAGAAAAGAAATACATAGGGCACGGGGTGGGAAGAGTGGTGGGAAGTGTGGGTGGGTGGGAAGAGATTCTGGATTCTCATCTTACAACCTTTGTGATGCCTTTTTACGTGGCACATCGTGGTCTTTTGAACGGATCGAGAAAGCAACGTGACAGGCAACTCAGTTGGGTTTTTTTCTCTCATTTTCCAGATTAATGGACATTTATCTGCTAATGGAGATGTCTACCAGGAACGGCTGACCCGGCTGGAAAGCGATAAGGAATCCCTTGTCCTGCAAGTGAGTGTGAAGATGGCACATTCTCTGGTTGGCATAGAGATAGGGAGTGGCACCATTTGTTTTCATCTTTCTTTCTTTCTTTCTTTCTTTCTTTCTTTCTTTCTTTCTTTCTTTCTTTCTTTCTCTTTCTTTTTTCTTTCTCTTTCTTTCTTTCTCTGACCCTTTCTTTCTTTCTCTGACTTTCTTTCTTTCTTTCTTTCTTTCTTTCTTTCTTTTTCTTTCTTTCTTTCTCTTTCTCTTTCTTTTTCTTTCTTTCTTTCTTTTTCTTTCTTTCTTTCTTTCTTTCTTTCTCTTTCTTTCTTTCTTTTTCTTTCTTTCTCTGACTCCTTCTTTCTCTGACCCTTTCTTTTTCTTTCTTTCTCTGACCCTTCCTTCCTTCCTTCCTTCCTTCCTTCCTTCCTTCCTTCCTTCCTTCCTTCCTTCCTTCCTTTCTTACAGGTGAGCGTCCTCACTGACCAAGTGGATGCTCAGGGAGAGAAAATCAGGGATCTGGAGTTGTGCCTGGAGGAAAACAGAGAGAAGCTGAATTCGACAGAAGAAATGCTACAGCAGGTACCACCCGTTCTCCGTCTGTGAATCTAAAGGGTTTTTAGACATTTTCTCTTTCCTTTCTATGTCTTAGTAAAAAGTATTGATCCATTCGTAATGCCTATTCAAAATAGGATGTTTGAGTGTCTAAAAGATTAAAAACGAATGGAAAATGTTTATTTAGTAATGCTATTTCAATTCTGGACCTGTTTTAGCCTTGTGCCATACTTAATATTGTTCCAAAAATGGAAGAACGTTTTTAAAGACAGCGATTGGTAGGGTGATTTTAATTGTTGCAAAGAATTAAGGAAACAAATTCCTTTGGCTAAATAGTGATTCTGATGAAATGGATATTTCCAAGCCATTTAACCATTTAAACTTTTAAAAATAGAAACATAGAAATTCTGGACCATTTGGCAAAAACCTCTAATCACGCAGTGTTTTCATCTGATTAAAGATTGCTTTTAGAAACTTCTTCAGATGATGTAATATTTCCTCCTCCTCCTCCTCCTCCTCCTCCTCCTCCTCCTCCTCCTCCTCCTCCTCCTCCTCCTCCTCCTCCTCCTCTACATTTGATACAACATTCAAAGACACCCCACCTTTCTCTCTCCTCTTTTAAAGCATTCGTTCATTCATTCTCTTCTCATTTTGTTTAAAAATCAGGAGCTCCTAAGCAGAACATCTCTTGAAACTCAGAAGTTGGATCTCATGGCCGAGGTCTCCAACCTGAAGCTGAAGCTGACTGCAGTGGAAAAGGACAGGATGGATTACGAAGACAGGTTCGGAGATGCAGATGTAAGTCAAACAAATTTAAAAAAAAATACTTTGGGGGAAATGCCATGGTCAATTTCTTCACTATTTTGCTAAGCATGGCGTTTCTCGATCAACGTCCATCTTGAAGTCAAGATAGCAATAGCAGTAACACTTAGACTTATATAGCACTCCATAGTGTTTTACAACACTTTCTAAGTGGTTTACAAATGTTAGCATCTTGCCCCCAACAATCTGGGTCCTTGTTTTATTGACTTTGGAAGGACGGAATGCTGAGTCAACCTTGAGCATCAAACTCCTGGCTGTGAACAGTGAGTTAGCCGTCTTACCCCTGGACCAAAGGGATGTCCTTTGAGGCAGCTGCTATGACTGTCTTAGAAGATGTAGCTGCTTTAATACTCTGGAAAATGGTCTTTGGCTTTCAGGAGTGAAAATGCTCTTCCTTCATTGAGTTGGCTTGCGTAGATATTTCCATTTCATTGATTTCCACCATTTTCTAAAAAGCAATAGCACTTAGACTTATATTCCACTTCATACTGCTTTACATTCTAAGCGGTTTACAGAGTCAGCATATTGCCCCCAACAATCTGGGTCCTCATTTTACCCACCTCGGAAGGATGGAAGGCCTTGAGCCAGTCACGATCGAACTCCTGGCAATGGGCAGAGTTGGCCTGCAATGGTGCATTCTAATCACTGCACCACCATGGATGGATGGATGGAAGGAAGGAAGGAAGAAAGGAAGAAAGAAAGAAAGAAAGAAAGAAAGAAAGAAAGAAAGAAAGAAAGAAAGAAAGAAAGAAAGAAAGAGTCAACCTTGAGCTGTGAGGATCAAACTCCTGGCAGTGGGCAGAGTTTGCCTTCAATGCTGCCTTCTAATCACTGCACCATCATGGATGGATGGATGGATGGATGGATGGATGGATGGATGGATGGATGGATGGGGAAGGCAGGCAGGCTGAGTCAACCTTGAGCCGGTCACGATTGAACTCCTGGCAGTGGGCAGAGTCAGCCTGCAATGCAGTCATCTTAAAACTGTGAAGACAGAAGGCGGCGGCTCAGGTGTCTTTAGTGCATTTTTCTCCTCGCTTCTTGACTTTCAAATCTTTTTGTTCACTTCTTTTCTTCCGAAACAGGATTTGATGCAGGAAGTTAATGATTTGCGGTTAAAAGTAGGAGAAATGGACAGGGAAAGGCTTCAGTATGAGAAAAAGCTGAAGTCTACCAAAGTAAGTCCATGTTACAGATAAAGAAATGCAACTTTGGCCGTCTTTATCTCATGACTTATGCATCTACCCAATCTTTTCTATCTAAGATTGAGCCATAGATATGGCAGCCAGTATGTGATTGGTATAAGCCAAGGGTTTAAGTTTATTTATTTATTTATTTATTTTATTTATTTTTATTTATTAAGTTGGTACAGCCAGGGGATGGTTAGAGGCTGTTTCTATGAAACTGCCTTTAGGAATGGCTAGTATATAAATCAGGGGTGGGATTCTACTGGTTTGGACCGTTTCGGGCGAACCGGTAGCTTCGGTGATCAGCTGGGCCCGTTCTCCCACCCCTGCGCTTTACTTAGCTTTATCTTCGCAGCTGATTAGCGCGGCAGAGCGGATTGCAGTGCCTCAGCTGTTTTAATTCCCTAGCACTAACGCAGAAGGTGATTGTTTTTTGGGTAGAACTGCGCACACGCGAGCAATGCGTGATCCCCGAACCATTTGTTAAACCGGAAGAATCCCACCACGGATACGAATGTTTCCTTCTTCATATCAGTGAAGGAAAATTGTGAAATTGTAGAAAGCTTGCTAGACTTCGAGCTAGAAATGCTGCTTTCTCTTCCTGTATTTATACACTAGCCCTTAAGCAGGGGTGAAATCCAGCAGGTTCTTACAGGTTCTGGAGAACTGGTAGCGGAAATTTTGAGCAGTTAAGAGAACCAGTAGCAGAAATTTTGAGCAGTTTGGAGAACCGATAGCGGAAATTTTGAGCAGTTCAGAGAACCAGTAGCGGAAATTTTGAGTAGTTTGGAGAATCAGCAAATACCACCTCTGGCTGGCCCCAGAGTGGGGTGGGAATGGGGATTTTGCAGCATCCTTCCCCTGCCATACCCACCAAGCCATGCCCACCAAGCCACGCCCACAGAACTGGTAGTAAAAAATGGATTTCACCACTGCTCTTAAGGACGTAATTCACAAAATGAAAGAGCAAGACATCACACTGGCTAAGAAGAAATTAGCGCCTGCTTAATTTAAAATGCCTACTGTACTTTTCAGAGTATAAGACGCTCCGGACTATAAGACGCACCTACCCTTTTTTGGTGAGGAAAAGAAGAAAAAGAAATCTCCCTCTGCCTCTTAGCAATTTTGCCTTGTTGCAGCAAACAGCCTGCTTTACTTTCATTTTCGTTTTCAGCATAGCTTGATTAGCACAAGAAAAAAAAAATCTGCTCCCAGCAATTTACCTCCTTGCAGCAAACAGCAGAAGCCCATGCAGCAATAAGCAGTGGCAATCCCTGTAGCCTGAAACAGCTGAGAGTCGGGAGGCCGATCCAACGGACAATCAACTTGTGCTAATCAGGTTGTGCGGAAGCTGAAATGGGCTGTTTTTTCTTGCTGCTTGCTGCAAGGAGATAAATTGCTGGGAGGCAGAAGCCAAATGGTGGGTGGGCCGTGGGTGGGCGGGGCTACATTCAGTGTATAAGACGCGCCCAAATTTTCACCCCCTTTTAAGGGGGAAAAAGGTGCGTCTTATACTCCGAAAAATACGGTAATTATTTTGCTGGTGTAGAAAAAGAAGATGGTGGCTAGACAAATTTAGATGATACTTGGGTATATAATGTCATGCTAATCAGAAGACCGCATTGGAAAATGGTATGAAAAGTTAGTGCCTAGACCTGTTTAAGAAGAGCGACAATGGGGTTGAGAATCACTTGGATTGTGATACCAGAATTGTGATTTGTGCGTGTAGGAGTCCAAACGTCGTATCTGTTATTACAGCAGGGGTGTGGAACAATGGCCCCTTTATGACTTACGGACTTCAACTCCCAGAATTCCTGACTCGGGGATTCTGGGAGTTGAAGTCCACAAGTCATAAAGAGGCCATCCTTCCCCACTTCTGGTCTACAGATTCTGAAAGCAGCCACATCATTTCCCAAGCTTGCAACTCCCTAATCTTTTGAAGGTATAACCGAAACCAGTGTAAAAACAATTAAAAGCAGAGTAATATAAAATAATTGTGATAGTTGATATAAAAGGTACAATACAGCTGTGGAAGGACTTTTTATCAATTAATGCCTCATGTTTACAGCTGCTGCTCAATTTTGGGCCATAATCTAATTGATTTACCATCTGCACCTACAAGTATTGTCCGATTGCTCTAGGTATTGATGTAAGAGGGGCAGGTGATAGGAATGACAAACATCTCGGTAGAAGCTGTAGTAAAGTACTACGTGTTGGCTGTTTCAGCATCTCCAGTTTTAATGGGCAAACACATCTCTCAAATGGAATTTTAGAATATCTTCCTCGTAATAATACCAAAGGCAGACTATTATGTCTCACTCTAAAGAAACTTTTCCTTAAGTTGGCAGGTGTCTGAAGAATGATCATTGGCCATTTTCAAAAATAGCTCTTTGTTAACCAAAGTCCTATTTCTCTATGATAGATTATTTACTATGGGGTCCTTGGTACTCTCTGAGCTTGGTTGTTTTCTTTGGACGTTTCATTACCCAATTAGGTAACATCATCAGTGCTAGAAGGGAGTGGGGTTTGTGAAGAAGAGGAGGAGGAGGAGGAGGAGGAGGAGGAGGAGGAGGAGGAGGAGGAGGAGGAGGAAACAGAAGAAGACTATAGGATCCTTGGTGTCCTCTGAGCTTGGATTCTTTTTTTTTCCAGACATTTCATTACCCAACTAAATAACCTCATCAGTGCTAGTCATTTCAACCCTGAGCTACAAATATTCTCCTTTATAGCTTATTGACTTCTCCTTGAAATTCTACGTCCTTAAATTTTTGGAGAGATGTAAGTTTGGCAAGGTCATAGACCCAAGGTTCTTCAAAACCTCTGAACTGTAAAATCATCTGTTTTTGTTCTATGATGTCCTTCCAGCTTGAGGGACAATCGCCAATCATTATGAGGGATTCCTTGGTGCTCTCTGAGCTTGCTTCTTTTCTTGCAGATGTTTATTACCTAACTAGGTAACATCATCAGTGCTAGACTAGAAACATTGGCAAGAAAACAAGCAAGTTCAGAGAGCACCAAGGACCCTTCATTTCAACCCTGAGCTACAAACATTCGCTTTTATCAATCATTATTAATGGGATTGGGTCCAAGAGAAAAAGGCACGGCTGCTTTCAGAAGTTGAAGATAGGGTGCAAGATTCACCTTCTCCCATGGTCCAAAACCACAAGCTTTTTTGGAGATCAAATCCAGAGCACCGCAAACTTTTGACCAGTCATATTTCACAATTCACGTTAGATCTGTCCTTCATAACGGCTACCATAAGGTCTTCTGCTTCTGTTCTGCCCCAGCTACGGACCCCAAAGAACACAGCACACACAAAGTTTGTACAAAACTTAATTTACTAAAATAACTCCGTCTTTTTCAAAACAAAGGCTGTTAATAAACTTTTTTAACAGCCTACAAGTAACCAAAGATAAAGTAATCACAATCTTACTAAGGTTGGCAGAAAGCCCTGAAGCAATTTGCAGAGAATCCAGACACGAAGGAGAGTGAACTAAAGTTGTTCCCTACAAATTGCTTCAGTCGGCGTTCCTCCTTAAATAGGCTAAGGGAGTGGCCAATTAGCCCCAAGCCTTACTCTTAAGGAGACCACCTCCTGAGGAGCCACTCCTGCCTTTTGGCAGCTCTGCGCGCCTGTGCATTGAGAAGAGGCTCCTCCTCTTCTTCCTCTTCATGTAAAGGAGCTTCTGGAGGTTCTGAAGGCCCTGGCTGATCCTCTGGCACCACATCTTCTCCAGCCTCCTCATTGTCTGACACGAGTGCCAGCTGCACAAGCTACTGGCACAACACCACACCAGCCTCCTCGCTGTCAGAATCAGCTACAATCCCCACAGGCCGCTGACGGGCCACAACAGCTTCAAAGATTTGGTGTCTTTTGATAGGCGTATCTTTCACTGAAGATCATCCCTCTCGCTTTAAATGTAGACCTGTTTATTATTCTCATTATTTAGCCTTTTCTTTTCCTATCATGTTTTCCTGAAAATAAGACCCTGTCTTATATTTTTTTGAACCCCGAAATAAACACTTGGCCTTATTTTTGGGGAGGTCTTATTATTTTGGGGTGTGTGGAGGAAACCAGATGACATGGCGGGAACTGGCTGCGCATGTGTTTAAGTATTTTCAGGGGAGGACTTATTTTAGCGCATGCGCTCAAAAGCTTCATTGGGCTTATTATCAGGGGATGTCTTATTTTCGGGGAAACAGGGCACATCTTTACTTCTCCTTCCATCCTCTGTCCCTCTTGCCAGTCTTTAATGGCCAAACTTTCTAGCATGAAAATCAAAGTGAGCCAGATGCAGTACGAGAAGCAACGGATGGAGCAAAAATGTCAAATATTGAAGGTCTGGTAGATCGGTAGACTTTCCGTGGCTTTTTGTAACTCTCTTTACCGTCTTGCTTGTCTGTATTTTAAAACTTCCTTTTTCCTTTTTTTTCTTTTCGGGGGTGGTGCATGTATGGATTTCTTTTTCCCCCCTCCTGTTCCTACGTAAATCCCTCCGAAGTACGTCTCCAACTAAACCAAAATATCTGTGTGTGTTTCTGTTTTTGTTTTTTTTTTAATTTGATTTAGCCTAACGCAGAAAACCATCGGCTGCCGGTTTCTTTCTTGAAATGCGTTAAGCTGAGCTTTTTAGAAAAAAACACCACCACCATTCCAGCTTTCCTTATTGTAAACCAATATTCCATTTGTTTTTGGGATGTATTAACCTCTTACGCAGGGGTGGGATTGAAAACGTTTAGCAACCGCTTCTCTGCCCGGTTGCTGGGTGGGCTTGGCCATGAGGGCGTGGCCTACTCGGGCTCCGGAGGCTGGAAACGGGCCCATTTCTGGACTTCCGATACTTCCGGTAGGCCCATTTTTCACCCTCCCAGAGCCTCTGTACGGGCCCTGCACTTATCCTGCATCCAAAACGGGCCGCATGGAGACTCTTGAGAGGAGTGGGGTGGAATGGACGGGGCCAGCCACTCCTTGCAACTACCGGTTTGGTGAATCAGATGTAAAATTAACATCCGATTCGTCCGAGCCGGCTGAATCCCACCCTTGCTCTTACATCTTGGCTGACAAGTGTGCCTCTGTTGCAGAGAAGATTCCTTGATTTGTGGCCTCTTTGCATTAAAAAAAAAAAAGAAAGGTAAATTGGATTACTAGATCCTTCTAGCATTTTGATTTTAGAAAAAGGGAGGATCGCAATTGACTTCTTCCCCTAAGAACTGAAGAAGCTCCTTGGAAGAGAAGTGAAATGTCTTCTAGGAAAAAAAAACAAAAAAAGGCCAGTTGCCTTTTGAAAAAGCACCTTTGGGTCCATCATAATTCAATCTTTTAACTGTGTCTGTATTTTTTTCCTACGAACAAATGTACGGAGCACACAGCTACATTCCTACATATGCATTATTTTTTATGATTTTAAGCATCAAAGCATGCTGAAGCATTTTGTGTTTGTGAAAGACGTCGTCGTAAGAACTTTCAGTCTGGACTCACTTCCACCTGAAAGCAGTGAGTGTAGAATTGTCCTGTCTAGTATTGTACACTTAATTGTTGGTGAAAATGTGTCATGCATGACCGAATGGTAATGAAGATCCTTTTATGTTTCAGTTCAAAGCAGGATATTGAATGTTTAAATCAGAGATGGCTAAAAGACAGGTTATTTTTATATTTGCAAGGGTAAACTTCAACTTAGAACCATTCGCTTAATGACCATTTCCTTTGTAGCATCCTCACAGCTGCATGATCTCAATTCAGACGCTTGGCAACGGATTCATCTTTATGATGGTTGCAGCGTCCCGGGGGCTGTGTGTTCCCCTCTTGTGACCTTTTGATAAACCAAGTCAACGGGGGAAGCCAGATTCATTTAACAACTGAGCGAATCACACTTAACAACCGCAGTGATTTGCTTAAATATGGCAAAAATGTTCATAAAATCGGCGGTGGCTCACTTAACAACCGCTTTGTTTATCCGTAGAAAGTCTGATTCCCAATTATCGTGCTAAGGTGAGGACTACCTGTGATATAATTGACCCAGTTGGATCAGTGGTGGGATTCAAATAATTTAACAACCGGTTCTCTGCCCTAATGACCGGCTGGGTGGGCGTGGCCATGGTGGGCATGGCCAGGGTGTGTGACAAGCAGCACTCTGCCTCCTGCACCCACTGGGAGTGAAAACGGGCCACGGGGGAGATGCCGCACCCTCCGCATCCCGTTTTGGGCCTACTAGGCCTCCCTGCAGCCTCCTGGGAGTGAAAATAGGCTGCTGGGAGGGGGGGTGCTGCACCCCCACGCCCCATTTTGGGCCTAGGAGGCCTCCCTGCACTTACCTGGGAGCCAAAATGAGGCGTGTGGGGACTCCTGGAAGGGGTTTAACTACCGGTTCGCACGAACTGGCTGAATCCCACCACTGAGTTGGATACGATTATTTCAAAATAAATGAATGCCATCTTTGCTTTAAACAGCCAACGTTGGTTTAAACCTGTCCCTTTTAAAAGTGAAAACCAAAATAATATTGATTTCTTCTTCTTCTTCTTCTGTCTGTTCAGGAAGAACTATTGTCTTTAAAAGAGAAATTAGAACAGAAGGAATCGGAGATAAAACGATTGCATGAGAAACTGGTCCTTCAAGTGAAAGAAGACATTGACATCAATGACAAAGGTGAGGCGAAAATTGTAAATACTGTTTTTGTGACGCCGGCTGGGGGATTCTGGGAGTTGAAGTCCATACAGTGAAAACTGAAGTCCACAGATCTTAAAGTTATGAAAGTTGAGCAATCTTGGGCTAGATGGTTACCATATTTTTCAGAGTATAAGTCACACTTCCTCTCCCCCTAAAAGAGGGTGAAAATTTGGGTGTGTCTTATACACCAAATGTACCCCTGCCCACCGCCGTCCCCCCTTCGGCTATTTTTGGGCCCTGTGTGTTGCATTTTAGACCTGTTTCAGGCTGCAGGGATTGCCACAAACCATCCCCACCTCCGTGCCTCACGTTTTTGGCCTCTGTGCCTTACATTTTCAGCCTCTGAATGCTCCCTTTCAGACCCGTTCAAGGCTGCGGGGATCACCAGAGCATATTGCTGCCTCTGCACATCACATTTTCAGCCTCTGCGCATGCCTTTTTCGGCCTCTGCGCATTGCGTTTTTGGGTGGTTCCAGGCAGCGGGGATCGGTGGCAGCAAGGGGGACCACTCAAAAATGCGACACGCAGAGGCCAAAAATGCGATGTTCAGCCTTGAATGGGTCTGGAAGCATTCGGAGACTGAAAACGTGAGGCACAGAGGCCAAAAACATGAGGCACGGAGGTGGCCGATGAGGAAGAGGAGGAACAGCTGGGTCCAGTGCCTAAAGCGCAGAGGCACAGAAGGCAGAGGAGAGCAGAGCAGTGGAAATCTATGGGCCGGTCCTTGGGACAGAAGAGCCACTTTTGCTAGCGAAGGCGCGCCTTAACTCTGGGAATAAAAAGCAGGGGGTGGAGATGAATAGGCGTGGCAGACAATTAGTCATCTCCTGGCCAGACAGACTTGTTAGCCTGCGGTGAGAGAGAAACTTTTTGCCGGGGCTGCCGGCGCTCCTAATTAAAGGAATCTTTGAGTTCACTTCAGAGGGTTTGTCATGTTCGGGGAGCTGGGCCAGAACAATTTGTAAATAAATCTAGTAACACATGTGCTACGGGGTGTGTGTGTGTGTGTTGAATTTGTCTTGCACATGCTTCGACACTTGGAGTCTAATTTTTCAATCTTGTGGGTCTTCCTGCACAGATGACAATTGTAAAAAGAAGCTGAAAGACAAAAGTAAGGGTTTTTTTGTGTGTGTGTCCTCTCCCCAGCACATTTCTCACGTCATTTTCTGGTAGTGCTTCCTGCATGTATCACATTAAAACCATATTAACAAAACCCTCAATGGCGCATCTTCACCTTTCATCTCTAATCCAGTGAGGGAAACAGTAAAGGGTACTCTTGTGTTTTTTAAATGCTTTACAGATGGTCCTTGACTCGTGACCAGAATGGAGCCCAAAATTTCTGTTGTTAAGCGAGTGGTTAAGTTAAGCCCCATTTTACCACCTATCTTTCTGCCGTTGCTGAGTGAATCACCGCAACTATTCAATTAATAACACAGTTATTAAGTCAATCTGGTTTCCCCATTAACTTTACCTGTCGGAAGTTTTCCAGACATGATCGCGTGACCCCGGGACAATGCAACTGTCGTAAGTACCAGCCAGTTGCCAAACAAATAAATTTTGATCATGTGACAAAGTGAAAACGGTCACTTTTCAGTGCTATTGGAACTTGGAATGGTCACTAAATGAACCATTGTTAGTCGAGGACTACTTGTATTTTTCCTTTAAAGGAAGTGATGGGTTTCTAATGCAATATTCCAATCCTTGGCTTACCGAGGGGAACACTCTTAGCAGGTAACACAAAGGTCTCCATTTTGGTTCAACTGAATTGATTGAATTGATCTGAGAGCAACAAATAACTCGAAGTCGAATTGGTTTTATTTATCGGAGTTCACAAATCATATGTTCCAACGGATATCTTATTAAGTCACAGATAGCATCTTCTACTGGTTTTTTTTGTGAAACTTAAGCTGAAAAGCAAAAGCAGAGTTAATATACTGCTTCACAGTGCTTTGCAGCCCTCTCTAAGCGGTTTACAGAGTCGGCATGTTGCCCCCAACAATCTGGGTCCTCATTTTACCGACCTCGGAAGGACGGAAGGCTGAGTCAACCCTGAGCCCGTCAGGATCGAATTCCTGACAGTGGGCAGAGTTAGCCTGCAATACTGCATTCTAACCACTGTGCCACCATAGATGTAGATGATAGAAAGATAGCAATAACAATAGCACTTAGACTTATATACCGCTTCATAGTCCTTTTACAGCCCTCTCTAAGCGGTTTACAGAGTCAACCTCTTGCCCCCAACCATCTGGGTCCTCATTTTACTTGACCTCGGAAGGATGGAAGGCTGAGTCAACCTTGAGCCAGTCAGGATCAAATTCCTGGCAGTGGGCAAGTTAGCTTGCAATTCTGCATTCTAACCACAGTTCCACCAGGAAGGAGAATGAGAAAAGGAAGGAAGGAAGGAAGGAAGGAAGGAAGGAAGGAAGGAAGGAAGGAATAACAATAGCACTTAGATTTATATTTAGGTTTATTTTCCAACTCTAAGTGGCTTAGAGAGTCATCATATTGCCCCCAATAATCTGGGTCCTCGTTTTACCAACCTCGGAAGGATGGAAGGCTGAGTCAACCTTGAGCTGATCAGATCAAACTGCTGTCAGTGGGCAGAGTCATCCTGCAATACTGCCTTCTAACCACTGTCCCACCACACACCATATATCGGCCCGACTTTTTATTGCAATAGAGATACCCACCTTCTTATCACAAATCTCCCATTTCATAACTGCTTCTAAACATCCGACACTGTCCATTACCCTGTCTTTTGATGTTATTTGTATGATTCTTCAGCTGTTCAATTTCCTTTCCTTTTTTTTTTTTGTGTGTGTATTGATGTTACAAAAGAGTCATTGTTATTTCATCCTTATCGGGAATGTTTTAATCTCTGGAGATTTGTAATGTTAACGATAAATGAATAAGATTGAGCATTCCGCTGTATTTGGCAGAGCTACAGTTGCGTAGTTGGTTAAGAGTGAGTCGAAAATCGGAAAGTCGTCGTTTTTAGAATTCCCGTTTCACGTTGATTTGGGGTCCTTCACACATTGTCCCCAGTTTTAAAATTGGTCACTTTGGTTAACATTGTGGCTTTGTGTTGACTTCAATTTACACGTTGGCTTGCAGTGTCTTTCAATGCTGTCAGTAGTGTAATGGATGAGAAGTGTGCAAGGAATGACGGTTATTAACCTTCAATGTCCATGATCATCACAAGCCCCTTTCTCCATTAAAAACTAATTTGATTTCTTCCTATTTAAATTTGGGTTTTAACTGAAAGGAATCTAGCTGCATTTTTCCCGGTTCGCGCTAAACGATAGAGTTGGTCAAGATTGGTTTTCTTTCTAACCTTCCACGGGAACGTAAGCGGTAAGCTTTTATCTTTTAGATGTTGAGGTTCAAAAGATGAAGAAGGCTGTGGAATCTCTACTGGCAGCAAATGAAGAAAAGGTAGGTATGAAAGTATTTTCTGATTTTGATGAATAAAAAGGAGGTATGGAGTTGGTGGATCCGGGGTCCGAGTCTAGTCATAAATGCTGGAATTTATGAATTCTGCTGGAATTTTAAAGATCAATAAAGGAGAATATTTGTAGGGTTGCAATGCTGTTTTCTTGTAGGCATTTCATGACCCAACTAGGTAACATCATCAGGGCTAGAAGGGAGTGGGTTTTGTGAAGAGGAGGAGGAGAAGGAGAAAGAGAGGGATGGAAAGAAGGAGAAAGAGGAGGAGGGGAAGGGGAAGAAGTAGAAGGATATGAAGAGGAGGAGAAGAAGGAGAAGGAGAAAGAGAGAGGGATGGAAAGAAGCAGAAAGAGGAGGAGGGGAAGGGGAAGAAGTAGAAGGATATGGAGAAGAAGGAGGAGGAAAAGAAGAGAAGGAGAAAGAGAAAGAGAGGGATGGAAAGAAGGAGAAAGAGGAGGGGAAGGGAAGAAGTAGAAGGATATGGAGTAGAAGGAGGAGAGGAAGAGGAGAAGGAGAAAGAAAGAAGGGATGGAAAAAGTTGAAAGAGAGGAGGGGAAGGGGAAGAAGTAGAAGGATATGGAGAAGAAGGAGGAGGAGAAGAAGGAGAAGGAGAAAGAGAAAGGGATGGAAAGAAGGAGAAAGGAGGAGGGGAAGGGGAAGAAGTAGAAGGATATGGAGAAGGAGGAGGAGGAGAAAGAGTGAGAAGAGGGATGGAAAAAAGAGAAAGAGAGGAGGGGAAGGGAAGGGGAAGAAGTAGAAGGATATGGAGAAGAAGGAGGAGGAGAAGAAGGAGAAGGAGAAAGAGAAAGAGAAGAGGGATGGAAAGAAGGAGAAAGAGGAGGAGGGGAAGGGGAAGAAGGACATGGAGAAGAAGGAGGAGAGGAAGAGGAGAAGGAGAAAGAAAGAGAGGTATGGAAAAAAGTTGAAAAGAGAGGAGAAGATATGGAGGAGGAGAAGGAGAAAGAGAAAGCGAAAGAGAAAGAGAGGGATGGAAGGGAGGAAGAGAAGGAGGAGGAGGAGGACTTTAAGGTCCTCGATGCTCTCTGAGCTTGGTTGTTTTCTTGCATACATTTCATTACCCAAACTAGGTAACATCAAAAGTCCTGGTGAAGATATCACCTAACGCTTGAACTTAATGATGCTACCTAATTTGGGTAATGAAATGTACGCAAGAAAACAGCTAAACTCAGAGAGCATTGAGGACCCCTCATTCTTAAGATCCTGGAGTTTTTTCGTGCTTCAGACTGAGGCATTTTGCTTCACGCTCAATCCTGGGAAAAGACATGGATGCCTTCAGGTGTTTTACGTCTAAATCAGTTGGATGCTCAGTCAGGATCTCCTGCTTTGGGCAGGGGGCTGGACTAGAAGACCTCCAAGGTCCCTTCGAACTCTGTGATTCTATGCCTTAAGTGATTCAAACAGGGGGCTTTCTTTCTTTTAGGATCGGAAGATTGAGGAGCTTCGCCAGTCCCTAAATCGCTACAAGAAGGTGCAGGATATGGTCATTTTGGCTCAAGGGAAGAAAGGTATAGAACCGTGATGGCGAACCTATGGCAGGCGTGTTCCATAGGTTCTTTTCCAGTTGCTCTTCCAGGTTCCATCGTGCACAGGCGTGCTGGCCAGCTTGTCTTTGTGCACGCGGGAGTGCCGGAAATTGGAAGCTCAGCTTCCTGGGGTGCGCATTTGTGCCGGGGAACTGCTCTTCTGGTTCCTGGCATTCCTGTGTGTGTGTGCCAGGAAACTGCTCTTCCAGTTTCCGGCACTCCCCCCCGCGTGCACACGTGCTCCCGTTTTGGCATTCGGTGCCAAAAAGGTTCGCCAACACTGGTATAGAATGACCATTCCATTCCATATTTTCTATTCCACTCCATTCCACTCGATTCAACTCCACTCGACTCCACTCCATTCCATTCCATTCCATATTTTCCATTCCATTCCATATTTTCCATTCCATCCCACAGCACTCCACTCCATTCCACTCCACTCCCTTCCATTCCACTGCACTCCACTCCACTCCTTTTCTCTCCACTCCACTCCACTCCATTCCATTCCATTCCATTCCATTCTATTCCATTCCATATTTTCCATTCCAGTCCACTCCATTCCATTTCACTCCACTCCATTCCTCTCCACTCCACTCCCATTCCATTCCATATTTCTATCCACTCCACTCCACTCCATTCCATTTCACTCCACTCCATTCCTCTCCACTCCACTCATTCCATTCCATATTTTCTATTCCACTCCACTCCACTCCATTCCATTCCATTCCATTCCATTCCACTCCCTTCCATTCCACTCCACTCCACTCCATTCCTCTCCACTCCACTCCACTCCACTCCACTCCATTCCATTCCATATTTTCCATTGCATTCCATATTTTCTATTCCACTCTACTCCACTCCACTCCACTCCACTCCATTCCACTCCACTCCATTCCACTCTACTCTACTTGCCGAACGACAAACCATGATCCCAAAGAAGACATTTGATCTATACATTTCTGATTTTCTACTCTTAGGCAAGGATGATGAAAGCGAGGAATCTGGGAGTCCAGCATCGGTTTCCTCCATTTTGTTAGAACCGCAGAATCTAAGCGAAGCTGAGAAAAGTCCCTCTTCTACTCCGCTTTCAAGTTCTCCAAACCATGAAGCCTCGAGGACAACAGATTCCGAAGAGGTAATTTCAATTTTTTTCCTCCGTTAGCTTTCCTTCTAGACCTTCTGGGAAATTGAATGGGTATTATTCAATTTCAGACTTTAAAAAGTCTGTACTATGGACCTTAAATAATATAAGGAGAACACTTAAATAATATGAGGAGAACACTTCCGTATTTGGAAGCATAATACAATATATTTGGCTAATAAATACCGTATTTTTCAGAGTATAAGACTTTCCCCTCCCCTAAAAGAGGGTGAAAATTTGGGTGCGTCTTATACACTGAATGTACCCAAAAATGTGAGGCATGGAGGAGGTGATGGTCTCTGGCAATCCCTGCAGCCTGGAACAGCTGATTGGGGGTATTCCAGGAGGCCAATCCACCCGCAATCAGCTGCTTGTGCTGTATCAGGCTGCAATAATGTGCTGAAGCTGACCTGGCTTTTCGCTATTTGCTGCAAGGACTGTCAGAGTTTGCAACAGCAATCACATCCAGAAAGCACACACAAGTAAGTGGTTCAGCAGGATTCAATAACTTCTCTTTATATATAGTAAATATAGTATATTATATACTATATAGTATATTATATACTATATAGTAAATATAGTATCTTTATGAAGTAAATATACAATAACAAAAGCAGGTTTTCCAACGTGGTAGTAAATACCAGCAAAACACAAGCAGAGGAGAGGAGTTTCAGTTTTAGTTTCACAGCTCAGCACAGCATGCAGCTTTAATACAGAACAGTTGAGCTAAGCCACGCCCAGGCTCCTTGCCATCTCCTTCCTTGTTGCTCACACAGCAAATACTGTTTCAGTTTCCAAACAGCCCTCAACTCTCTCACACACTGACAGGACGCTAGCGAGATGAATACCAATGGATGCTGGTAGGCAGAGGCAGAATTTTTTCCCCTTATTTTCATCCCCAAAATCTAAGCTGCGTCTTATACTCTGGAGTGTCTTATACTCTGAAAAATATGGTAGGTATCTGTTGTCGCTTAATGCAAAACACGATATTTTTCTGTTGTAGAATTCCATCCAGCTCCACACCAGCGTCTTGCAAGTTTCCATTCCTTCTTTTTCACAGTCGTCCAAACATTCAGAAGAACAGACCGAAAGAGGAAACGTCCCATCCAAAATGGAAATTGAAAGTGAAAGCAGGTAAGGACGCTGAATGCAAAAGTCCCTAGGTTTTTTGTGAAGAAATTGAATGCAATGAAATTTTGGGATCCATAGACTTTTCTCCCAGAAGTTGGCCAAGGAAACATAATACAGGCCGTCCTGGATTTACGACCACAAATGAGCACCAAATTTCTGTTGCTAAGCGAGGCAGTGCTAAGTCAAGATTTGGCCCGTTTTACGACCTTTCTTGCCACAGTTGTTAAGTGAATCACTCCAGTCGTTAAGTTAGTGACATGGTTGTTAAGTGAATCTGGCTTCCCTGTTGACTTCACTTGTCGGAAGGGTGCAAAAGGGGATCTTGTGATCCCGGGACACTGTAACCGTCATAACTACGAGTCAGTACCAAGCGTCCGAATTTGGATGACATAACCATGGGGATGCTACAACGGTCGTAAGTGTGAAAAATGTTCATAAGACAGCTTTTTCAGCGTGGTTGTAACTCTGAACAGTCACTAAACAAGTCCTTGTAAGTCAAGGACTGGAGTCATCGGGGGAATATAGATACCAAATTTGGCAATGTTTGCTAATTCCAGTAGGAGAGAATGCGAAATAATTTTTCCATAACCGTGATTATTATCATCCTGTTGAGACCTGAACCAAATCCAATGATTTTAATCTTATAGGGATAATATTTTGCCAAATGGTTTCATTTGAGGAAAACTATCAAGAATTCAACCACAAAATTCAGTAGCGTTTAGACAGAGATGAGAACATTCTTACACTATTTTGTGGACTTCTCCTAATTTCCCTTAAAAATCCCACTGGAAATTTTGTTCCAATGCAAACTCACGGATTGCCATCACACTTAATTTTAAGAAGAATGAGCCTTACTATATTTCTTTCCTTTCTAGAACAAATAATTATGTTAGGAGAAATAATACTTTTCTTAGTATTACTATTTATTAGATGAGGCGGTATTAATTAAGGCTCTCTTTATTTTCTTTTAATTTTTTTTTTTGCAGCGAGAAAAACCCAGCGATGGTTTCCATAGAAACCCAGCTAAGTGATACAAAAATGTAAGTATCTGATCAAAATCTAAATCTTGATGACACATCCAGACCCCAAAACCATCAAACTCTTTTACAGAAATCCCTTCGTGGTGTTGATAGGGGTGTCCGCTGGGAAGGTGGAATCAAAAGAGTGACTGCCATTTTGACTTTTCTGCCCCTTCCTGGGGTCTACTGCTGGTACCTTGCTCAATAGTAGTAACTGTGAGAGGGATCTTGGAGTCCTAGTGGACAACCATTTAGATATGAGCCAGCCGTGTGCAGCAGCTGCCAAAAAAGCCAACACAGTTCTAGGCTGCATCAACAGAGGGGTAGAATCAAGATCACGTGAAGTGTTAATACCACTTTATAAGGCCTTGGTAAGGCCACACTTGGACTTTTGTATCCAGTTTTGGTCACCATGATGTAAAAAAGATGTGGAGACTCTAGAAAGAGTGCAGAGAAGAGCAGCAAAGAGGATTAGAGGATGATTGGAGGCTAAAACATAGGAAGAACAGTTGCAGGAACTGGGTATGTCTAGTTTGATGAAAAGAAGGACCAGGGGAGACATGATAGCAGTCTTCCAATATCTCAGGGGTTGCCACAAAGAAGAGGGAGTCAAGCTCTTCTCCAAAGCACCTGAGGGCAGGAGAAGAAGCAATGGGTGGAAACTAATCAAGGAGACAAGCAACCTAGAACTAAGAAGAAATTTCTTGACAGTTAGAAGAATTAATCAGTGGAACAACTTGCCTCCAGAAGTTGTGAATGGTCCAACACTGGAAGTTTTTAAGATGTTGGATAGACATTTGTCTGAAGTGGTGTAGGGTTTCCTGCCTAAGCAGGGGGTTGGATTAGAAGACCTCCAAGGTCCCTTCCAACTCATTCTGTTCTGTTCTGTTCTGTTCTGTTCTGTTCTGTTCTGTTCTATTCTATTCTATTCTATTCTATTCTATTCTATTCTATTCTATTCTATTCTATTCTATTCTACTCTACTCTACTCTACTCTACTCTACTCTACTCTACTCTACTCTCTTCTATTCTATTCCATGCTCTTATTTTCCTTCTACTCTTTCAGTTATTCTACTTTAGTTTCCCTCTTCTGTTACAGCATGAAGCATCTCCAAGCAAGCTGTATAGCACCGGGGATTTATCGAATTTTGTAATATATATTCCCAAACAATTTTCTGGCTAGTTTTCCTGCAAGGCAAAAGAGAGATTGATTTCCGGCGCTCCTTAATTAATCCTTAGCGCTTGCGCTTCAATTAACGAAGTTATTAAATAGTTTTTGCTGGGCTGGGGTGCATATTTTTGTAACCGTTTCTAACCCAATAATTTATTTCGTAGCGAATTCCTTGAGACAATATTCTTCCCACAAGTTTAATCTAAGAGAAATGGCAGATTGGGAAGGGGAGATCATACCGAATATTGAAATCTTCTTGGCACTCAGTGGTTACTAATAGGATTGGTAGTTCTCGACTTACAACAGTCCGTTTAGTGACCATTCAAAGTTTATCGAATTATCTTGAAATGTATTGTAGAGGGAGGGAGGGAGACATACTTTGAAATGGAGATATTCTTTATCCTGGAAAATCTAGTTTTGAAATCAGAAGAGGATACTCTGATCTTATCAGAAGTCTTCCAACCTTCTCTTTCTTTCTTTCTTTCTTTTTTTTTTTTTTTGCATAAATTTTTTTATTTTTATTTCTCTTTAACACATTTAAGGGTACAGTCTCTTATCCATCATTAATCATTGATCATTCATCTTATCCTTTAACTTTCATTTTTATTTGTTCGGGGCTGCTCTTTTACCATTTCCTCTTCTTCTTCCCTCCTCTTTCTTTTTCTGTCCCTTTCTACTTTCTTCATTCCTCCTCTCCTCTCCTTCTGCTTCCCCTCTCCTTCCCCCACTCTTCTCTTCTTCCTCTCTTTCTAACCCTCTCTCCTACTCTTCTTTCCCCTCCCTTTTCTTCCTCTTCTTTTCCCTCTCTTCTCTCCCTCTCTCTCTCTCCTTTCCTCTCTTCTCCCCTCCTTCCCTCTCTCTATTCCTCTCTCATTTCCCACTCCTTTGTTGTATCTATTTTCAATTTAATCTAGAATGGTATTCTAGCAGCCCCAATTTTCTATTTACATATATCTTCATTTCAAATTCTTTTTTGTTTAATAATTACATCTGTTTCATCATTCATGTACACTTTTATAGTAACTCTTTTTCTCTTTCCCCCCTTCCCCCTTTTCCATTTATTGTCTTTTCTTTTATTTATCACTTCCTCTCTCTTATCTTTATTTATGTTTCTTTTCCAACCTTTTCAAAGAATCTTCTGATAGTTCTTTTACAGGAAGAGAACTCCTTTCCATTTTGGACCTCTTGAGAGAAAAGTTGATTTTCTTTTTGTTGTCTTTGAGACAAACTTGATTCCAGACAAGTCCATGCGATTTTCCTTGGCAATGCTTTTCCAGAAACGAGTTGTCTTTGCTACCTTCTTAGAGTCGAGAAGGATTAAATAAAGTCACTCAGTGGGTCTTGTAACTAATGCAAAACTAGAATTTAAATTTTCTGGTTTCGAGCCTGATGTCTTAACCATCACACCAAGCCGGCTCTCAAATTATTTAGAAAAAAAATTAAACATTAACCTTAGCAAAGGGTTTCATTATTTTAAAGTCTCTTTTGCACAGATACCATTCTAGGGAGAATAATTTTCTCTTTGGTATTATGGAAGCATGGCTTTTCAACGGGTCCTTTGTCTGTGTGGCAAATCAGTTTGGAAAATTAAATCTGAAAACTAAAACTAAATGAAAAAAAAATGTGCATGCTCATTTTGTGCATGACTGGAGCATTGAAGGGGTTTATTCATTGCATCTTGTCATTTAAATCACACGCACAAAAAGGCATGTGGTTTGATCTTTCATATGTCCGGTTTTGGAAACTTAGTTTGAAAAATGGCAGGAGGATGAATTTTCAGAGTTGATGTGCATTTACACAGTTTTCTGTTCTGGCAGCTGGAGGATAATGGATTCAGTGATATGATTCTTCACACTCTTGAACACATTCATGGCCTTTTCAATTTTTTTAGTCCCATAACCTCAAATTAATTTTAAAGGGAAATTGAATGTTCAGGAACTATTAAATGGGAATTTATCAGGTGATTCCTTGCCCTAATTAATCAGACTCATTGGGCTTCTTGTTTGAGCTAAACTAATATAATGAAGTGGGATGCGGTGGCTCAGTGGCTAAGACGCTGAGTTTGTCGATCGAAAGGTCGGCAGTTCAGCGGTTCGAATCCCTAGTGCCGCGTAATGGGGTGAGCTCCCGTTACTTGTCCAGCTTCTGACAACCTAGCAGTTCGAAAGCAGGTAAAAAATGCAAGTAGAAAAATAGGGACCCCCTTTGGTGGGAAGGTAACAGTGTTCCATGCGCCTTTGGCAATGAGTCATGCCGGCCACATGACCACGGAGACTTCTCCGGACAGCGCTGGTTCTTCGGCTTTGAAACGGAGATGAGCACCGCCCCCCTAGAGTTGGGAACGACTAGCACATCTGTGCGAGGGGAACCTTTTTACCTTTACCTTTTAATGCAAAAATATTTGGAATTTAAGAGATTCCATCCCACATGTTTGGAATTCAAACACGGTTTAAAACAATGGTTCTAAACTTACCAAAAGCGTTCTAATGGTATTCCAGTTATTCTGGAAGTTCTTCAAAACATGAGAGAACAACCCAACCAGTTTGAAGATTGATTCATCTTTATAGGTTCTTGAGCATGCCCCATGCATATCAGAGCTTTCCTTGAATTATTCTAACCATTTTGTTTTTCCGAATTGGAAAAAAATATCATGAGAGACTGTTATGGGCAACGTCAGTGATGGCTAAATTTTTCGCCATCATGTGCCCTGAGTGGGGTGAGGGGTGGGGTGGGTCGCGTGCGCGCACGTGCCCACATCCATAATTCTATGCACATGCATGTGTGACTCCCCCCGCTCCTGCCACACGATGGCATGCTAGGCCCATTTTTTTGCTGTCCCCAGCCTCCAGAGCCTGTCTAGGAGTCTGGGGAGGGCGAAAATGGCCTTCTCCACCCCCAGAGGCCCTTCAGAGGTCAAAAACGGCCTGTTTGCCAACTTCTAATTCCACCAGATGGCATTTCTGGCCTCTAGAGGGCCTCGGGGGGAAGGCCATTTTTGCCCTCCCCAGACTCCTAGAAAGGCTCTGGAGGCTGGGGAGAGAGGAAAAATGGGCCTTCCCCACCACCCCCCGAGCTCCTCCGGAGGCAGGAAACAGCCTGTTTCCCTACTTCTGATGGGCCCAGAAGGCCCAAAAATCAGCATGCGCACACCAGAGCTAAATTCACGTGCCCACCAATATGGCTACACATGCCACCTTTGGCACGCGTGCCATAGGTTTGCCATCACGGAGCTAGGTTTTCAAGGAATAAGATTTGGAAAACTATTGTGTTTTCTTCTGATTCCTGGTTCTTTCAGATATCAGTTAGAGAAGTAAGAGCCTTGGTAATACAGTGGTTTAAGGCACCCTGTTATTAAGCTGGTTATTAAGACCAGCTGCCTGCAATTACTGCAGGGTTCGAATCTCGCCAGGCTCAAGGTTGACTCAGCCTTCCATCCTTTCTAAGGTAGGTAAATTGAGGACCCAGTTTGTGGGGGCAATAAGCTGACTTTGTATAAATATACAAAAGGATGAAGGCTATTGCTGAGCACATTGTAAGCCGCCCTGAGTCTCCGGAGAAGGGCGGCATATAAATCAAAATTAAAAAAAAAGAGAGAGAACTTCCTCAACCACGTCTTATGTTGTTCATGTTTCATATCATTCTGGCTTAAAAGATGATGTAATCTGTTCTAATTTTTTACCTTGCTGATTGAATGTATGAGCCCCAAATTTCAATTTTTGTTTGCTTATTCTTCTTATAATTTGTTCCCAAAGTTCAGCTCTACAAAAATCTAGCAGTCTTGGAAACTTGAAGAAAGACGCCTCAGAGGTGGGTAATCCTACTTTAAAAAAAAAAAAAATACTTATTAATGATTGATCTGCTTATTATTAACTCATACTGTGCTTTTCAGTCCTTAATCTGAATTTCATGGTTTTGGATTGTCTGTGAATATTAATTACTTAATAATAATTTATGTGCCGGAAGCTTCATTAAATATTTCCAATCATAAACCATGGAAATACATCTTTATGTCATTCTTGCAACTTTATTAGAAAAAGGTTTTCGTTGTCTTTTTTTTTAAAACAAACGTCTAAAGGCTGTAAATATAATAAAACAGATTATTTTATAAGATGCAATCAGGATGTTTTATTCAGTTCGGTGTCATAGATGACTTGAATTGAGCACATTTTTAGTTACAATTAAATGAAGAGTGATTCAATGAAATCGCAATTTATGTGACATATTTAATATGCCCAATTCTTCCCCACAGGATAAAGAGTCCAGAGACAAGCTAGAAGAGGTAATGAGATATATAGACAGAGCTGGCTGTTTTTCTATCTATCATCACCCTTTCTTTTTGGACAATGCCCTCTTTCGTGATTACAGGCCAATTCACAAATTTTGCAAATGTGCACGCAGTACAAAATTCAGAGAAACGGAAAAACTGAACGAGCATTGTATTTGAGATGAAAATACAATTGCAGCAGCCTATTTTTAAATGATGATGATGATGATGATGATGATGATGATGATGATGATTAAAATAGCAGCTTCCTGCAATAACACCAGTGGAACTGCAAAAAACTGCGCTACTCGGAACATCATATATTTTAAGAAGATACTTTGTTGATACCTAGGATGCTGGCAGCAACCCGTATCAACCATTAGCACCAGAATGGTATTTGTGATGCATTTTTAAATGATCAGTTGACTAGGTTTCATGTTTAATGAATAAAAGAGATAATAATAATAATAATTTTTAAGAAAATATATTTTAAGAAAATACTTGGTCGATACTTAGGCAGCAACCTGTATCAACCATCAGTGCCGGTTAATAATATTTGTGATACATTTTTAAATGTTCAGTTGACTGAGTTTCATATTTAATGAATAAAGTATATAATAATAATAATAAATATCCAAATGAAACCACTAACTATAGTATCAACTTCTGGGTAAATCTAACCCACTGTTTTGGCAGGCAGCTTAAAACCTAATGTACAAGGCCCCTTATGAATATTTTTTTTAAAAAAATATATGTCTTTAAAGTTCTTGAGAACTTCAAATAAGATGCCTCTTGTGTAATACAGGCAGTCCTAGACTTACGATCACAACTGAGCCCAAAATTAATGTTAAGTGGGACATTTGTTAAGTGAGTTTTGTGCCAATTTACTATGAATGAAAAACAATCATAAGTCACATGTTTCAGTGCCGCTAAATGAAGTGTTGTAAGCTGAGGCCTATCTGTTCACATACATTTTGAGCATGCCGTCTTCATTTGACCTTTGAACTTTCCGACTTCAATGCTCTTGTATCCAGTGATGTCACTGATTGTTACTGCCAAGCTGACTTTTTCTTTTTTCTTCAACCAATCAGAATAAATCACCAGTGGAGAATAGCAAATACGTAACCCTTCCTTGCAAGTCCCCGGGCGAAGAAGATGGTTTCGGATCTCGCAAAGCCAGGTCGTCCTTCGGCCGAGGTTTTTTCAAAATCAAAAGTAACAAAAGGACAGCAAGCGCACCTAACTTGGGTAGGTCTAGACATAGCATTCAACTTTTAAATGCCTGTCCCTAACAGGTAGAAGGAGATGAAATACTCCACTCTTATTATAGTATTTTTCCATTTGCAAAATGCAGAAAAAAGACCTTGGGTAGCCGAAGAAAATCAAACCAATTGTTTCGTTCAGCATCTACAAAATTCTAACTTCTCCTTGAGTTTCTGCGAAAGTATGCCCAAATAATACCAGGTACAGGTAGTCCTCGACGTACGACCACAGTCAAGCCCCTAATTTATGTTTTTAAGCAGGGGTGAAATGCTCCCGGTTTGGACCGGATCGCCTGATCCAGTAGCGACGGAGGTGGATGATTCAGAGAACCGGTAGCAAAAATCCCTGCCCCCGCCCCATTGACCGGCTGAGCCGCGCAATCATCAGAGGCTTTTTTTTAATTTTTAAAAGCATTTTTTCTACAACCTCTTCGGCCGAAAAAATGCTTTTAAAGGTTAAAAAAAAAAAAAGCCTCTGATGATCATGTGGCTCAGCTGGGATCATCAGAGGCTTTTAAAAGCATTTTTTCTACAACCTCTTTGGCCGAAGAGGTTATAGAAAAAATGTTTTTAAAAGGAAAAAAAAGCCTCTGCCGATCAGGCAAGTCAGCTGGCTTTAAAAGCATTTTTTTTACAACCTCTTCAGCCAAAGAGGTTGTAGAAAAAATGCTTTTAAAATTAAAAAAAAAAAAAGTTGGCCACGCCCACTCAGTCCTTACCCCCCCCACCAAGCCACGCCCACAGAGCCAGTAGTAACAAATTTTACATTTCACCACTGTTCTTAAGTGAGATGTTTGTGAAGTGAATTTTGCCCCATTTTACGGCATTTCTTGTTAAGGGAATCACTGCAGTGGATAAGTTCGCGACCCAGTTAGTGATAAGTCAATTGGCTCCCCATTGACTTTGCTTGTCAGGAGGTCACCAAAAAAAGGGGATCGTGTGATCACTCCGGGACGCTGCACAACGGTTGTAAGTATGAACCACTTGCCAAGTGTCTGAATTTGGATCTCATGGGGATGCCGCAAAGGTCGTAACTGTGAAAAACGGTTCTAGGACACTTTTTCCAGTACTGTCGTAACTTCGAACAGTCGCTCAATGACCTGTTGTAAGTCGAGGACTGCCTGTAGTGCACGTTGTGTTTGGTGATTAATTTCAAACGTGATTTTATGTACTTAAACACAACTCTGTTGCGTGGTGATAGTCTACATGCCTTTGCTCTTAGGCCAATGGTGGGTTATGCCATCTTTCCACTATAGAAAAAAAAGACATAGATTGGGCAGTAATGTACACACAAACACACACACACACACACACACACACACACACGGACTTTAGAATCATGTGACATGTTCAGGCTATGTATACTAGGAAGTGCAGATGTAGGGGAAGGAGTGACAGAACCTGGGGGTGGAGTGAAAAGAGGAATCAGCTTAGAATCCCTACGTAGTCACAAGCAGACTCCAGCCAACTTCTCTGCAAGTACATGGCTGAACTTCAAGTGCTCAGCAACACAATCACATCTGTTTGCGGCATCCTATGATCGCCCGATCACTGTTTACGATGGGGTCCAGCTCTTATTTCATGTTCTGCCCCAGCTATGGACCCCAAAGAACACAGCACACACAAACTCTATACAAAGCTTATTTTACTCAAATAACTTAGTCTTTATCAACCAAAGGCTGTTAATAAACTGTCTTAACAGCCTACCAGAATTCTAAGATAAAGTAATCACAGTCTTACTAGAGTTGGCAGAAAGCCCAAAACAATTTTGCAGAGAATCCAGACGCGAAGGAGATTGAACTAAAGTTGTTCCCTCCAGCTTGCTGCAAGTGGCGTTCCTCCTTAAATAGGCTAAGGGAGTGGCCAATTAGCCCCAAGCCTTACTCTCAAGGAGACCTCCTCCTGAGGAGCCACTCCTGCTTTTTAACAGCTCTGCGTGCTCGTGCATCGAGAAGAGGCTCCTCCTCTTCGTCCTCTTCACTTAAAGGAGCTTCTGGAGGTTCTGAAGGCCCTGGCTGAATCCCTGCCTCTGGCACCACATCTTCTCCAGCCTCCTCACTGTCCGACTCGAGCGCCAGCTGCACAGGCTGCTGGCGCAGCACCACACCAGCCTCCTCATTGTCAGAATCAGCTACAATCTGCACAGGCCGCTGACGGGCCACAGCATTTCAACCATGCCCAGAGCAAACCATGGGGTTTTGCTTAACAACGGCTGCATTCTCTTTAACAACGGTGGCATTTGCTTCGTGACCTCATCAGCTGGTGAACGACGATCCAAACAGGCCACAAAATCAGGCAGGCTCCATTACAGTCGTATGTGGAGGACTACCTCATTTAGGAGACCCTACTCACTCTAAAGCCATGTATATGTCTTAAGGAGTAATAGCAATTGTCTTTCTTGGTGTGAGCAAGTGAATGTTTGAACATTCTACTATAATCCACTAGTTTTCTGTGTCAAGCATGCATTGAGTTTTTTTGGGGTATTCCTGTCTGACTTGAAAGTGTTAAGTTTTTATATGTCTTATCTTGTTGCCCTTGGTATATTCTTGTGCATCTGGCTTTTGCATTGTTGGGATGCCTGAAGACCGCAGTCGAAGTGCCAGTGAGCCCATCTTAGGTACAGTAGAACCCGCATGCCTTACCTGTGCCAAGTTTTAAGAGCTGCGAATGCCCAGCCGTCAGTCATGCATGGCCCTTGACCACGTCTTCTCCTGGCCTACAAGCTTCATCCCTCCCCTTATCGTTCAACTCTCCCGCTCGGTTTACTAAGACCGGATGTTTTTGGAGATTCTTTCCCAGGCGTGCGCAGAATATTTTGATGTCGGAATATCCTCCAGAAGTTGTGAATGCTCCAACACTGGAAGTTTTTAAGAAGAGGTGGGATAACCGTTTGTCTGAAGTGGTGTTGGGTTTCCTGCCTAAGCAGGGGGTTGGACTAGAAGACCTCCAAGGTCCCTCCCAACTCTGTTATTCTATTCTAGTCTATCCTGACTTCTGAAATGTTCTCCTCGCTTCCTTGGAAAGACTCTGAATTTGAAAGAGTCACCAGGAAGGCATCTATGGAGTGGTGCGGTAGCCTCGAGGAGGCTGTGAGTTCGATCCTAGGTAGAGGCAGATATTTCTCTCTCTGGGCACGTTGAGATTATATCTGCTGAATATAACTCCACACTGGCGACAAGCAGGACATCCGGTCAGTAAACAGCTCCATTCAGTTGCCCAGACTCCACCTCGCAAGGGATTACGGGTTCATTAAAAGATGATTATGATGATCAGAAAGGCATCTATGGAGGTGCTCGATCATTCAGGCCATAGTTGTCCCAAAGGTGCTGTTTTTTCCCAAAAGGCCTTTCTTGTTTTTTTTTTTTGTTTGTTTTGTTTTTTGTCTTTGAAAACATTTCACTTCTCATCCAAGAAGCTTCTTCAGCTTTGGATGAGACGGGACATGTTTTCTTTCTTTCTTTCTTTCTTTCTTTCTTTCTTTCTTTCTTTCTTTCTTTCTTTCTTTCTTTCTTTCTTTCTTTCTTTCTTCCTTCCTTCCTTCCTTCCTTCCTTCCTTCCTTCCTTCCTTCCTCTTTCTTTCTTTTTTTTTTCTTTCTTTTTCTTTCTTTCTTTCTTTCTTTCTTTCTTTCTTCCCTTTTGGGAGAAGGGCGGTATACGAATTAAAAAATTAAATTAAATTAAATTAAATTTCTTTCTTTCTTTCTTTCTTCCTTCCCTTCCTTCCTTCCTTCCTTCCTTCCTTCCTTCCTTCCTTCCTCCCTTTCCATCTTTCTTTCTTCCCTTCCTTCCTTTTCTTTTATTTGTTTAATTATATAAAATACAAACAAAAATAGAAATAGGAAATTAAGGGAAGGAGAAAGGAAGGAAGGTGTGAGATACAAGACATTAGCTTCCGACTCTTCTTAGTACAAGATAAAAACACTCCAGCCTCAACTTTTTCACTTTTACACATTAATATATAACTAGCCATTTCTATAACATCAAATCTATCTGATCAGTGAGAACAATCAGCCCATGGAACAGAAATTGCCTTCGGAAGTTGTGGGAACTTCATCCCTGGAGACTTTCAAGAAGAGACTGGACTGCCATCTTGTTGTGACCAAGGCCCAAGTAGTGATTACCAAACACAATTTAGTCCTCAACAAACTTATTTTATTAAAACAGCTGAGAATTCATTCATTCTCAGCTTAGTCCAAAACAAAATTCTTCATAACCAGTCCTTCGGCCTTATCACCAACCTTTGATGTCTTTGGCAACCGGCCAAAGCTTTTCTTGGCAAACCCCCCACAAAGTTCAAGAGACGCTGACAAGAAGCACTGGAATCAATGTCGCTTTTCTACAAAGAACCCAATGGCTCGTTGCTGCTCTTTTAAGCCTTATGGGAGGGGCCAATCATCTTCTGGCCTTACTCCTGAGTCGTCCTTTTTGCTTCAGCTGCTTTTGACTTCTGGCGCACTAGGAACAGGCTCCTCCTGTTCCTCTGCCTCTCTGCTGTCCAACTCTGGAGGCTCCGAAATCCACACATCGCTCCCAGATGGCCCTGGCTCCATCTCTGCCTCCGATGCAGAGCCCTCCCCAGACTCCAGGACTGGCCCATGTTCTTCCCCAGCCTCCTCACTGTCTGACTCCGTTGCCAGGTCTGCAGGCTGCTGGCGGACCACAACACATCTGTCAGAAATGGTGTAGGGTCTCCTGCTTGGGCTTGGGGTTGGACTAGATGACCTACAAGGTCCCTTCCAACTCTTTTAATCTGTTAAACTATAGTCCTGGTATTTTTTATGGTCTTGATTCTAGGTCCCAATCGTGACCTTGCTTAGTTTCAAAACTTGGAGAAGTTCAACTAGATGTTATCACTCCAACCAACATTAATATACCGCTGAAGTCAACTCAGCCAAGCTCATCTTCTCCAAACGGGCCATTCTGATTTTGACGTGGACTGTTCTGAGGACCCAATGGTGCTTTTTTCAAAAGACAACTGTACTTCAGAACTGATGAAGCTTCTTGGATGAGAAGCGAAACATTTTCAAAGAGGAACAAACAAACGAGAAAGTCCAGTTGCGTTTTGGAAAAGCCTATTTGGGACAACTGTGACCCAGATGACTGAGAATCTCCATAGGTCATCTCCGTTCTGATGACTCTTTCAAATTCAAAATATTTACAGGGAGTTATTGATGAGCATTTCAGAAATCAGGATATTCTGGCTTCAAAATATTCTGCACAGGTCCGTAAAGGCAAAGGGTAGATGTGTTTCTAGATGTCATTCATAGAACAAGAACCAAATATACTTCTGGAAAAGGCCATTCTTGGCATAACCAGTTGCTTCGTGAGCCAATCTTCTATTATGCTCCTAAAAATTATTTCCATTTAAGGCAGTTTTAGTGAGAACAAAAAAAGTGAGAACAAAATAATAATAATAATTTGAATGACCTTTCAAATAATTAGCCTTTGCAATGGATTTTCTGATATATGTATATATTATACAAGATAGAACACAACAATAATATCTTTTATTTGAATGTTTATACTTTTCTGTTGCCGATACAGGTAATCCTTGATTTACAAAAGTTCATTTAGTGACCATTCTAAATTACAATGGCACTGAAAAAAAGAGACTTATGGCCGTTTTTCACACTTAACGACCGTTGCAGCATGATCAAATAAATAAATAAATAAATAAATCAGACGCTTGGCAACCGATTCGTATTTATGACGGCTGCAATTTATGACGGGGTCGTGTAATCCCGTTTTGCGACATTCTGACAAGGAAGGTCCATGTTAACAATCGTGTTAACAGTCTCAACTGCAGTGACTCTTTTAAGAACTAGGGCAAGAGCCTCGGTGGTGCAGCGGACTAAAGTGCTGTTAAGTGCTAGCACTTAGCTGCCAGCTGCCTGCAATTAGTGCAAGTTCGAATCTCACCAGGCTCAAGGTTGACTCAGCCTTCCAACCTTTCGAGGTAGGTAAATTGAGGACCCGGATTGTGGGGGCAATAAGCCGACTTTATATAGAACAACACCGCTTAAGGGGGGCCAAAAGCCCTACTAAGCAGGTATATACAAAAGTATGAAGGCTATTGCTTAACGCATTGTAAGCCGCCCTGGGTCTACGGAGAAGGGCGGCATATAAATTGGACAAATAAATAAATAAAGAAAGAAAGATTGTAAAATGGGGCAAAATCTCACTGAACAACTGTCTCACTTAGCAACAGACTTTTGGTCGTAAGTTGAGTACTACCTGTAGAGCATTCAACCTAGCTTGCATCAAAGGATTGCATTTCAATCCATGGTCTTCCGTACTTGCTCTCTAAGGGGCCATTTGAGCACAAGTAGATTTAACTGGAAGGGACATGGTGGCTCAGTGGCTAAGGCGCTGAGTTTGCCGATTGAAAGGTCGGCAGTTCAGCGGTTCGAATCCCTAGTGCCGCGTAACAGGGTGAGCTCCCATGACTTGTCCCAGCTTCTGCCAACCTAGCAGTTCGAAAGCACGTAAAAATAAATGCAAGTAGAAAAATAGGGACCACCTTTGGTGGGAAGGGAACAGCATTCCGTGCGCCTTTGGCATTGAGTCATGCCAGCCACATGACCACAGAGACGTCTTCGGACAGCGCTGGCTCTTCGGCTTTGAAACGGAGATGAGCACCGCCCCCTAGAGTCGGGAACGACTAGCACAAATGTGCGAGGGGAACCTTTTTACCTTTACCTAGATTTAACTGAATGAAGATTCTGAGATAAGGATCTTCAAGGATCATTGTTTGCATTTCATCTTATCCGTTGCTCCTTCGCTTTCCTTGCTTCCTTTCCAAGCTAACCATTGTTGCTTTGGGCTGTTTGTGAAATACGTGAATGTGTTGACTGCTTAGAGATGCTTGCATGGTAGTTTGTGAAAAATTCGCTTGGCATGCTGGAGAATTGTCTTGTGTGAAGTGTCCTTTCTGTATTGTGGGGGCAGGCAAATGCCTTATGAAGTCATCACCCCCCAAAAAATCGGTCCGAGCTTTTTTTTCTTTATTTAAGCAATGGTACCTATTGGAGGTGTGCAAAGTATTTCCAACATTTTGTATGTATTGTTTTTGTAGGTAGGTAAGTACGTAGGTAGGAGGGAAAGAAGAAGAAAAGGAAGGAAGGAAGGAAAACACTGTTAAGGGAAGGAGGAGAAAGAGGGAAGGAGAAGGAAGGAAGAAAGGACACTGATGAGGAAGGAGAAGGAAGGAAGAAAGGAAAAGGAAGACGGAAGGAAGGAAAGAAGGAAGGAAGGAAAAACACTGATCAAGGAAGGAAGGAAAGAAGGACACTGATAAGGGAGGGAGAGAAAGAGGAAGGGAGGGAGGAAAGGAGGGAGGGAGGAAAAACACTGATAAGGGAGGGAGGGAGGAGAAGGAGGAAGGGAAGGAAGGAAGGAAAAACTGATAAGGGAAGGATGGAAGGAAAGAAGGACTGATAAGGGAGGGAAAGAAAGAGGAAGGGAGGGAGGAAAGGAGGGGAAGGAGGAAAAACACTGATAAGGGAGGGAGGAGAAGAAAGGAAGGGAAGGAAGGAAAAACTGATAAGGGAAAGAAGGAAGGAAGAAGACACTGATAAGGGAGGGAGAGAAAGAGGAAGGGAGGGAGGAAAAACACTGATAAGGGAAGGAGGAGAAGAAAGGAGGAAGGGAAGGAAGGAAAAACTGATAAGGGAAGGAAGGAAGGAAAGAAGGACTGATAAGGGAGGGAGAGAAAGAGGAAGGGAGGAAGGAAAGGAGGGAGGAAAAACTGATAAGGGAGGGAGGAGAAGAAAGGAGGAAGGGAAGGAAGGAAGGAAAAGCTGATAAGGGAAGGAAGGAAAAATAGGAAAGAAGGACACTGATAAGGGGGAGAGAGAAGGAAGGAAGGAAGGAAGGAAGGAAGGAAGGAAGGAAGGAAGGAAGGAAGGAAGGAAGGAAGGAAGGAAGGGCAAATAATGTAATTGATCATTAGTACTTCAACCAATTATCCAAAATTGCACATTGTAACCAAGATTGTGGAGATGGAATAAACGTAGCTTTTACAGTCCTCGTTTGTTTATACCACAGTGATTGTTCAAAATACGCAGAGGGTAGACGGTTGTAAAAAAAAAGACACACTTTTTTTTGACACAACGTAGGGTGAAGCAACTGATTTGAAGGCAGGGATCATTCAGGGCCTACCTACGTTAACTTTTTCTTGATATTTCTGGACATTCCTCATCCATACGATCACCACCCACACTACGAAAATAAATTCTACGCGTTCTTGCCCTGAGTTTGCTCCACGCTAAATTTACTCCATACATTGATAATAAAAGAGAATTGGACCAAAATAAAAATAAAGCGAGGCGTAATACAGAGAATCTGTTGTGAGGCTTTGAAAATCGAGCGGTTAATTAATTGCTTAAAAGGAAGATAACAATAAACTTCTTTGTCGACTATGGTTCGCTTGGCACGACACAGAAGCGGCCTTTATTAAAGGTTATCTCTCCAATTCAGGACGGAGACTTGATGTAAAGGCGATGAACGGATACTTAATTGAGATTTCCTTCTATTTAATAGCAGAGACTGAGAAAGAATCCCCTGATCACTTAGATCTAGCTGGCTTTCCTCGTCCATCCAAAGGTGCAGAAGGTGGACCTCTTACTCCGCCTTCTCCTGACTCCAAGAAGAAAGCGAGAGGGATCAAGAAGCTGTTTGGCAGGTAATGAGGATGTCATTCTCCAAAAACGTGATCCTGGATGGAGCTCACCGGGCATACTTTACTTCTAGTGCAACGCTCGCGTGCCCACAGATACGGCTCTGCGTGCCACATGTTCGCCATCACGGGACTCGGTATTGCTATCTGTTAATGTTCTCCGCAATCCCTTAATTCCTCCCGTTCTTCAAATTTGGATTTTTTTCCCCCACCCCTTAGACTAAGAAGAAGCCAGTCCACCACATTTAATCCTGATGAGATGACGGAAACCGAGTTCAAAAGAGGAGGAACGAGAGCGACGGCTGGTCCAAGGCTTGGCTGGTCAAGAGACTTTGGGCAATCGAATAAGTAAGACGGAAGGATCGAAGTGACACAGAAACTCTTTCTTTTCTCTTTTGTTTCTCTTCCTTATGACGCTCGAGTGCAGCTGGGCGAGTTGGATTGCGGAAATAAAAGGAAGTCGTTTTATGGGTTACGGATAAAAAGTTGGGTCTTTTTAGAGTTGGGCCATTATTAAGACAAAGGATAGGATAAGAGGGGTCCTGGCTTTCCCGAACTTCTGGTAGGCCCGGTTTTTGCCCTCCCTGAGCCTCCGCGTGCGCCCTGCACTTACCTGCATCCAAAACGGGCTGCGTGGGGACTCCTGGGAGTGGGCGGAATGGGCGGGGCCAGCCAGGAGTGGGATTTGGGGGTTCTCCAAACAGCACAGAATTTTAGCTAGAGGTTCTCCCAAACCCCTGCAAAACCCCATCAGCCCCACCCCTGGAATGGACCTTAGGCAGGTCCCACCATTAGCAGGTCTCTGAGGACATAAGTATTCAACCTTGAAACATGATCTGATTGTTACTATTCCTTTAGTGATCTGGACATGCCGTTTGCTAAATGGAGGAAAGAGCAAGTTTGCAGCTGGCTTCAGGACCAGGGCCTGGGTTTTTACATCGGCAATGGAAAACACTGGATACTCTCCGGTCAGACTCTCTTGCAAGCATCCCAGAGTGATTTAGAAAAGGTAACACACTTATATTTTTCTCCCTCATATGCAGTTGACTGAGAGTTGTGGGGTCCTTGGTGCTCTCGGAGGTGGGTTGCCTTCTTGCAGACGTTTTATGACCCATCTAGGGAACATCATCAGTGTTGATGAGGTTACCTAATCAGGTCTGCAAGAAAAGAATCTACCTCAGAGAGAACCAAGGACCCCACAATTCAACCCTGAGCTACAAATATTCTCTTCTGCTGGTGACTTGAGAGATGTAATGAAGTTCAGCTAAGTAGCAATTCATCTACCATCTGGTACTCATGTTTGATAACAAGGGCTGCCATCTTGTGTCCATAAGATAGATGTATGTATGTATCTATGTATGTATCAGGGGTGGGTTCTACTTACCTTTACTACCGGTTTGCAATGGGAACGCATGCGCACTTCTGCACATGCGCAGATTGTCAATTATGACATCTGGGCGGGTGGGCGGAGCCTCCTGCCACTTTTACTACTGGTTCGCAAGAACCGGACAGAACTGGGAGCAACCCACCACTGGTATGTATGTATGTATGTATGTATGTATGTATTTTTTTTTCTGACTCCAGAAGATCTTACATTAAAAATAGAAAATATGATATTAAGAATTAGTATACTAGTTTAAATAAAGGAAATTTCAGTAACTATATAGCAAACACAAACAATTAAAACACAGAAGGAATTTAATTATATATGTAAATGTGTGTGTGTGATGTACACACCGAGGTGGCGCAGTGGTTAGAGTGCTGTACTTCAGCTGACTGCTAGTTCAGCTGACTGCTAGTTCAGCAGATCAGCGGATCAAATCTCACCGGCTCAAGGTTGACTCAGCCTTCCATCCTTCCGAGGTGGGTAAAATGAGGACTCAGATTGTTGGGGGCAATATGCTATTTAGTATACTGTCGATTGTTGTAAGCCGCCCAGAGTCCTCGGAGAGTGGGCGGCATAGAAATATGACTAATAAAATAAATAATAAATAAAATAAATGTATGTGTGTATATATATATATACACACACACAAATATCAACTTGCAACCACAATTGAGCTCAGCTATTTAAAATTAGTATACTAGTTTAAGTAAAGTAAATTTCAATAACCGTATAGAAAATACAAAAAAATTAAAACACAGAAGGAATTATATATCAAAGAAACCCCCCCCCAAAAAACTGCTAATAAACTCCAATGCTTTTTATAACAGGGAATGAAAAGCGTTGGTTCTCTGAATCAAGCATTTGGCCATTAGAAACGTCCTATTTATAGATCTGTTTCATAAAGTTGCCCTCGTTTGCATTTATAGGATGCTTTGAACAGAAAGATTAATGTTTATAAAAAGACGTTTTGTGCCCCATGTGCAGGAACTTGGAATAAAACATCCGCTACATCGGAAAAAGCTACAACTTGCACTTCAAGCTTTGGGGTCTGAAGAAGAAAACAATTACGGGAAACTGGATTACAATTGGGTTACAAGTATGTTCCCTTCCCTTATGTTTTTTTAAAATTTCCCCTTTTGCTTTGTTTTCCAAGTTTTAGAGAGGATTTACAGATGTACCCACCTCGTACTATCACAAGAATATTTGTATATATTGAACAACATGTTGGTTGCACAATCAGCTAATTGTTTAGTCTGGATTTGGTGTTTTTATCCACCTCTCGAGTCTTGTTATGACTACATCTGCTTATCCTAGCTTCTTGGTGAGCTTGGTAACTCGTTTAACCCAAAGGTGCTTTTTTTCCCAAGAGGCAACTTGATGTTCTGGTTTTTCTTTGAAGACGTTTCGCTTCTTATTGAAGAAGCTTCTTCAGCTCTGACTGGATGGTGGTTGCCTCTTGGAAAAAAAAAAAAATCTTTGGGATCCCAATTAAGGAACTTCCAAACAAGCTAAGAGTAAATAGCCCAACCAAAGAATCTCTTCTTCTGACAGCACTGACAGGGCATGACAATAGAATATAAACTGAGAGCAAACCTCCCTCCTTATTAGCACTGATGGTGTTATCTAGTTTGGTAATGAAATGTTTACAAGGAAGCAAAAAAGCTCAGAGACCATCAACAGCCTCTTACTCCTCTTCTTCCTCCTCCTCCTCCTTTCCCCTTTCTCTTCCTCCTCCACTCTGCAAACTCCTCTCCTTACTAGCACTGATGATGTTATCTAGCTTGGTAATGAAATGTCTGCAAGAAAACAACCAAGCTCAGAGAGCATCAAGGACCCCCCCCCCCACAGTCGTCGTCCTCCTCTTCTTCCTCCATCTCCTACCCTCAAAACGAGGCTATAGAGCACTGCACACCAGAACAACTAGACACAAGAACAGTTTTTCCCTGAATGCCATCACTCTGCTAAACAAATAATTCCCTCAACACTGTCAAACTATTCACTCAGTCTGCATTACTATTACTATTAGTCTTCTCATCATTCCTATCACCCATCTCCTCCCATTTATGACTGTATGACTGTAACTTGTTGCTGGTATCCTTAAGATTTATATTGACTGTTTCCTTATGACTATCACTAAGTGTTGTACCTTATTATTGATGAACGCATCTTTTCTTTTATGTACACCGAGAGCTTATGCACCAAGACAAATTCCTTGTGTGTCCAATCACACTTGGCCAATAAAGAATTCTATTCTATTCTATTCTATTCTATTCTATTCTATTCTATTCTATCTCTACTCTACTCTACTCTACTCTACTCTACTCTACTCTATTATTCTCTACTCTACTCTACTCTACTCTACTCTACTGCACTCTACTCTATTCTACCCTACTCTACTCTACTCAATTCCATTCCATTCCATTCTATTCTACTCTACTCTATTCTACTGTATTCTACTCTACTCTATTCTAGTCTAGTCTAGTCTATTATTCTCTACTCTACTCTACTCTACTCTACTCTACTCTACTCTACTCTACTCTACTCTACTCTACTCTACTCTATTCTATTCTATTCCTCCCCTTCTCCTTCTTCTCCTCTTCCTCCTCCACTCTGCAAACACCACTTCTTACTAGCACTGATGATGTTACCTAGTTTGGTAATGAAACGTCTGCAAGAAAACAACCAAGCTCAGAGAGCACCAAGGACCTCTCACAGAAGACATTTCATCACCCATGACGTTTCATTGGTTCATCTGCATTTGTAGGAAGCCATTTTTATTTTTCTTCTGTTTCTAGGATGGCTGGACGACATTGGGCTGCCCCAGTATAAGACACAATTCGACGAAGGCAAAGTGGATGGGCGAATGCTTCACTACATGACCGTTGTAAGCAGCTTAATTGTTGTGTCACTGACAGTATGGTCCTCCACGTACGACCATCATTGAGCCCACAATTTCTGTTGCTAAGTGAGATGGATGTCAGATTACTTTTGTTCCATTTTATGGCCTTTCTCACCACCTTTGTTATAAGTGAATTGCCATAGTTATTAAGTCACTCACACGGTTGTTAAATTAATCTGGATTCCCCCCCCCCCTTAACTTTGCTTGTCAGAAGGTCGCAAAAGGGAATCACGTGAACCTGGGACACTGCGACCGTCATAAATACGAAGCAGTTGTCAAGCCGCTTTTTGCAGGGCCGTTGTAACTTTGAACCAGGGGTGAAATCCAACGGGTTCTGACAGGTTCTGGCAAACCGGTAGCGGAAATTTTGAGTACTTGGGAGAACCGGCAAATGCCACCTCTGGCTGGCCCCAGAGTGGGGTGGGAATGGAGATTTTGCAATATCCTTCCCCCAGGAACGGGGTGGGAATGGAGATTTTGCAATATCCTTCCCCTGGAGTGGGGAGGGAATGGAGATTTTTACAGTATCCTTCCCTTGCCATGCCCACCAAGCACGCCCACCAAGCAATGCCACGCCCACCAAACAATGCCATGTCCACCAAGCCACGCCCACAGAACTGGTAGTAAAAAAAATTGGATTTCACCACTGCTTTGAACGGTCCCTAAATGAACTGTTGTAAGTCCAGGACTACTTGTAGTAGATTAATGCAACTTTTCCCTCCAATACCTGATTGTGGCTTTGTCGTTGTCGGTTCATTCTTGGTGCCCACATCTGCAGGATGACTTGTTGTCTTTGAAAGTTTTGAGTGTCCTTCACCACCTGAGCATCAAACGAGCCATTCAGGTCCTCCGAGTGAACAACTTTGAACCCAACTGTCTGCGCAGGAGACCATCTGATGAGGTAGACACCCGTAATATTCAAATGTGAAATTTATTCAAGGTCATCCTTCATTATAATGACTTTTTTGGCAGGTAATTTTAGATCGGCAGTTCAGCGGTTCGAATCCCTAGTGCCACGTAACTTCTTTCAGCCTCTGAAATCTCTGTTTGCAAGGCTGGGCAAGACTCCATTCAGAGTATAAGTCGCACCCAGATTTTCACCCTCTTTTTTTGGGGGGAAAAGGTTCGTCTTATACTCCAAAAAATACGGTATGTTGTAACATTGAGGTTAAAGGAATGGAAAACTGCCCCCTGTTGCTGGGACAGTGTGGACAGATCTCGAAAGTCACACAATTTGTGGTTTTAAGGTATAAAAGACAAAGTTGAATAATGGGAGGTTACCAATCGGCCTCAAGCCATCCCTTTTGACGGCTTGTCCAATTGACCCTCATTGCAACGTGATTAATGTAAGTGGTTTGCATTTGCTATGCTTTAAATTCTAATAAACCCCTGCATCCTGAAGTGGGACTTTTGTGAGACTTTTAATGACACTTAATTATCATTAAGTGCAGCTATGCTCATAATTGTTGTGGCTCCGTTGCCTGAGCCTGGGCTATCGACAGATGCAGACTCTGAGAGTGAGGGAGAGGAGTTGGCAAGGCCTCACTCTCCAGGGCCCTCCTCTCTGGCAATGCCTCTGGAGGACACCGAAGGCCAAACGATAGGCTCAGAGCCAAGCACGTCCCTGCAGCCACAGGTGGACAGCGATGAAGAAGATAAGTGCTGGCTGGACCCGCGACAGAGGCGCAGGGAGAAGCGTGCGCAGCAGAAGGGAAGGCGTGCCAGAGATTAGCTGAGTCACTGGACCACACCCCACAGGGTATAAATGTGGGTGTGGTGGCCGGTTCAGTTTGTGATGAGCAAAAACTGGAAATACTCCATGATCTCTGTGTTACTGGACTTTGCCTGCTTTATCGGGCTGCATTTGGATTAATCCTTGTATTGTTGACACTCTGCCTGTTTTATCGGAATGCTGGCAGTCTAATCTTTGTTTTGTGTGAGTAAAGTCTGAATTGGCAGCTAGCCACTGGGTTGCTGCCAGCTTTATCTTCAAAGAGTTTTGTTGTGTGGCTTATTAACTCTGGGGGTGCGTGTGGGGTATGGGGACAGAACAATAATTGGGTTTTCCCCCTGACAATAGCCTATGGTGTAATATAAGCAGAATGAATGAACAAATGAACGAACGAACGAACGAACGAATGAATGAATGTTTTAATTTATTGTATTTTTGGTTGTCAGAATAACATCACCCCGTCAGAAGTTTCTCAATGGACCAATCATCGAGTAATGGAATGGTTGCGTTCTGTTGATCTGGCTGAATATGCTCCTAATTTAAGAGGAAGCGGAGTTCACGGTGGTTTAATGGTAATTTTTATATCTTTTTCTTAGTCGATGGCTTGGATCGTATTTAGGTTGGTGCATGGCATCCCCCGGAAGTCCTAGGATTTCCATCTTGAGGTTTTTTTTTTTGCAAATCGACTGGCATTTGTGGATGAGAAGGTACCGGATGCACAAGTTTTGAAATCTCGTTTTCGTGGCGCAGGTTCTGGAACCTCGTTTCAACGTAGAGACTTTGGCGCAGCTGCTTAACATCCCACCAAACAAGACGCTGCTGAGACGGCACTTGGCCACTCATTTCAATTTGCTGGTTGGAAGCGAAGCTCAACAGGAAAAACGCGAAGCCATGGAAGCTCCCGATTACGTCCTTCTCACAGCTACCGCCAAAGTGAAGGTATTGGGAGAAGAATTTTTTGTTTCTAGCTTATCTCAATTTGGGGAATCGATGTAAAAGGTGACCAGGCCGAGACTGAGGGTGGGGTGAAACGTGTCATCAGTTTGAAATCGCTACGCTCCAAAACAGTCCCTGTGAATTCTGTTGATTCTTATTGAATGCCAATTGGCCTTGATTGTTAGTCGATCAGGTTCTTGTCAGTAGGTAGCATGAAACTAGTAATAATTTTGAACTCTGTCATGGCGCCTGGTTTCTTGTGCCTGACAATGTGGCTCAGTGGTTAGAATGCAGTATTGCAGGCTAACTCATTGTTCACTGCCAAGAGTTCGATCCTGACTGGCTCAAGGTTGACTCAGCCTTCCATCCTGCTGTGGCCGGTAAAATGAGGACCCAGATGTTGGGGGCAAGAGGCTGACTCTGTAAACTGTTTAGAGAGGGCTGTAAAGCGCTTTGAAGTGGTATATAAGTACATTAGTATCCCTCCCTCCCTCTCCATTTTCTTCGTCCCTTCTTCTCCTTCCTTCCTTCCTTCCTTCCTTCCTTCCTTCCTTCCTTCCTTCCTTCCTTCCTTCCTTCCTTCCTTCCTTCAAAGTTCTTTTGGAATTGCTAGTCAGGGCTAAGGTTTTCCAGAGAATGCAGGAATGTGAGGACGGTACCTATCTGGAATTTTTTAAATACCGTTGAGGTTTTCCCACATATGCTTGTCCCAGAGGTGGGTTTCAGCAGGTTCTGACCAGTTCTGTAGAACCGGTAGCGGAGATTTTGAGTAGTTTGGAGAACTGGTAAATACCACCTCTGACTGGCCCCACTCCCATCTAGTCTCTGCCTCCCTAGTCCCAGCTGATCGGGAGGAAATGGGGATTTTGCAGTAACCTTCCCCTGGAGTTGGGAGGGAAAGGAGATTTTACAATATCCTTCCCCTGCCATGTCCACCAAGCCACACCCACCAAGCCTTGCCACGCCCACCAAGCCACACCCACAGAACCAGTAGTAAAAAAATTTCAAACCCACCACTGGCTTGTCCTCAAAATTTGCTGCACGATCTCAGAAAAAACTGCTACTCCTATACATCTCTCATTCTGGCCTCAATTGCGGTCGTAACCCGAGGACTACCTGTGCTGAAGACTTTGCTGGGCTTTTCTCTTTCAGCCAAAGAAACTCGCCTTCAGTAACTTTGGGAATTTGAGGAAGAAAAAGCAAGACGACGGGGGAGAAGAGTACGTGTGCCCTATGGATTTGGGTCAGGCGGCAGGAACCGGATCCAAGAAAGGCTTTAAACCGGGTTTAGATAACAGAGTTTATGACGATGATGATCTGGACAGATTGGAAGAGGTATTTCGGGTTAAAACAGAACGATTCGTGGGCTGTCCGTCACGCTCTGTCTTTTTTGTTTTAATTTTATTTTTATTTATACATTTTTCTTTAACATTTATAAGTATTTAGTAAAGGGCGTATTGTCTGAGTCATCATACATACATACATACATACATACATACATACATACATACATATATTTTCTCAGGTTTTCGCGGGTGTTTTTATGTAGGTCTTTGGTTATTCGGGTCTTCTCCCACGTAAAATTGGAAGTGTCTTGGCGATGTTTCGACAAAGTCTCATTCGTCATCTTCAGGCTGGTGTTCTCGGCTTCGTGCTTCCAGGAGCAATGTGAGATCGCAGCTGTCTCTTCCTTTTAACTGTTAATCATCCAATCAGAGCACAGCCAAGCCCCTAACCAATCAGAACACACCTCCACCCAATCAGAACACAGCCAAGTTCCCACCCAATCAGCTCACACCCCCACTAGCAGTTAAAAGGAAGAGACAGCTGCGATCTCACATTGCTCCTGGAAGCACGAAGCTAAGTTAAAAAATATTCTTTGTCCTTTAATGTTAACCTGTTCTGTCCCAGCTACGGACCCCAAGGAACACAGCACACACAAAGTCTGTTCAAACCTTAGTTTACTAAAATAAAATCAGGGGTTTTTTTTACAAACAAGGTTGTAAAACGCGGCACTCGGGATTCGAGCCGCTGAACTGTCGACCTTTCGATCGACAAGCTCAGCGTCTTAGCCACTGAGCCACTGCGCCCATGTCTATAGAGATTCTCAATTATCCATTTTATGGTGATCCCAAAAATGCTTTTCAAAAAAGGCACCTGGTCTTTCTTGGTGGTTGTTCCTTAAAAACATTTAGCTTCTCGTGCAAGAAACTTTCGTGCGTTTACGGATGTGCGAAAAGCTCCATCAATCCAAGGTTTTATATTTCTCGCCTTTCCTTAATCGAGCACTGCCTAAACTTCAAGAATAGGTGTCCAATTTTAGCATTTACGTTCGTGAACACAGTTATATTATATAATACAGGATTTATATGAATATCACCCTATTATTTTTCCTTCCTTGTAGATGGAAGATTCCGAAGGGACCGTGAGGCAGATTGGAGCGTTTTCTGAAGGCATCAACAACTTGACTGTAAGTCATTGTTTAATTGATACAGTCCACTAGTCCTTCTGTCTTAAGAACTATGCAGAACTTCTTTCTTTCTTTCTTTCTTTCTTTCTTTCTTTCTTTCTTTCTTTCTTTCTTTCTCTTTCCTTCCTTCCTTCCTTCCTTCCTTCCTTCCTTGTTTCCTTCTTTTTTCTTTCTTTCTTTGTCTCTCTTTTCTTTTTCTTTCCCTCCCTCCCTCTCTTTCTTTCTTTCTTTCTTTCTTTCCTTCCTTCCTTCATTTTCTTTTTCTTTGTCCCTCTCTTTTCTTTTTCTTTCTTTCCCTCCCTCTCTTTTTCTTTCTTTCTTTTCTTTCTCTTTCCTTTTTCCTTTTTTCCTTCATTCTTTCCTTCCTGCCTTCTTTCCATTTTCTTTCTTTGTCTCTCTCTTTTTTCCTTCCTTCCCCTCCCCCTTCCTTTCCTTCTTTCTTTTCCTTCCTTCTCCTTTCTTCTTTCCTTCTTTCCTTCCTTCCTTCCTTTTTCTTTCTTACTTTGTCTCTCTCTCTTTTCCTTCCTTCCCCTCCTTCTCTCCCTCCTTTCTTTGTTTGTTTCTTTCTTTCTTTCTTTCTTTCTTTCTTTCTTTCTTTCTTTCTTTCCTTCCTTCCTCCCTCCCTCCCTCCCTCCCTCCCTTCCTTTTCTTTCTTTCTTTGTCTCTCTCTTTTCTTTTTCTTTATTTGTCTCTCTTTCTTTTCCTTCCTTCCTTCCTTCCTGTGTCTCTCTGCTCTCTCTTTTCCTCCCTCCCTCCCTCCCTTTCTTCCAATGGGGTTTTTTTCCTGATCTCCCGCCAATTAATTCGCCTATGCTTTCTCTTCCCAGCACATGTTGAAGGAAGACGACATGTTCAGGGACTTGGCCACCCGTTCTCCCAGTGCCAGTATCACAGACGAGGACTCGAACGTGTGACCGGGGCAGCCGGGGACCTATTTGGAGCCCTGCTGCTGTGTGTGATGGACACCGCACCTCGTGTGAAGTCATTTTTTTTTTGTTTTTTGTTTCTGGTTTGCAAGAACTGATGGCGGAGAGGGGAATGATCGTAAGAAGTCTATCATCCAAGTTCTGGTCAATTGATGAGACGGGAAGAAAGGACCTCCTAACCCCTTCCGCCCCCCACCCGCTCTGGCGTAGCAATTTGTGCCATTCCTCTAAATAAGACTCTACAGCATAATGTTTTAGTGTGTACAATGTGCCATAATGTACCCTTGTAATTTTCTTTTTACTCCAGTAATGCAAAAAAAATAGAGGGGGTGGGGGGAAGAAATAACCCTCTGCAGACCTCTGACACTAGCATCCATTGCCAAGATAAAAAAAATAATTTTCCTCTTCTTCGAATCAGCCACGTGTTGAAATTCTTGTGCGACTTGTTTTTTTAAATGCAGTTTTTATGAAAAAAAAATATATGTATTGAGTACATAATGGGGCCGGAAGTTTTATACTGTGACGTGTTTTAAAAGCCTCAAAACCCAGCTGGATCCTGGAGAAACCAATTCATCTTGCAAACTGCTTGCACGGAACTCCAATTCTCTTATCTTGCAGGAAGGAATTTTTTTCTCTGACATTGAGAACGGAATCTCTTGAAAATTTCTCTGGACCTGCAGTGTTGAAAATTGTCCCCATTTCCCTTTTATAAAATAACAATTTTTTATAACATTTTAAAGTTTAGTGTGTTGCAATTGAAAATCTGGAGGCCAGATTTTTTTTTTTTCCTGGATTGCAAATTCTTTTTTTTTTTACCTTTTAATGACGAGGAATTTTAGTCAATCCACGTTATTTTACAGTATTAAATTCAAATACGAAATCT
>NW_026844068.1:1141072-1166072 GCF_029531705.1 Pantherophis guttatus | reverse complement strand
AGGAGCTGCAGCAGAGGAGTGAAAGAGCCACATGCAGCTCCAGAGCCGCAGGTTGCTGACCCCTGCTATAGGCCAACCATCTTCCTGGTTTGTTTGCAAACTCAAAATATCTTTGCTTCACCTGATTCAATGTTACTTCTGTTTCTTGAACTGTTAGCGTAGATGATTGTTGGCGTAATAAATTGATCAATTAATAGATCTGATGCGAAATTTGAGAGTCTTATGCAATTCTATTTCTTTCTAATGGCGTCCAATATCTTTTGCATCTTTTCCAGAATCCCCCCCCCAGACGATATTGTATAAAGTAACACATGATAATGGCTTTACTAGCCTCCCAATAGATAAATCTGTCCCTTTACCTAAATTACTGTCAAAATATTTATGTAGTTTCTTTTTAGTCCTTTACTATCGTCTTCCTTCCTTCCCTCCCATTCCCTTCTTCTTCCCCTTCATCCTTTTCTGTTGTCTCCTTCCTTCCTTCCTTCCCACTCCCTCCTTCCCATTCTCTACTTCTTCCCCTCTTTTCCATTTCCTTCCTTCTCCCTCTCTCCTGGAGTGGATATTAGTGTCATTCTATGTCTTTTCTTTCAACTCCCATTTGAGGGAACCAAGAATGTCAATTTCTGAAGATGCCTTTATAAACAGAACCCAATTCTTATTACTGGATTATTCATCCTGTTGCAAGAGGGAGGGAGGGGGCGAGAAGACAAACCTGCAAAGCTGGTCAATGATGATCTGAATGAGCCCCCTCAAAAATGCTGGCTTTTTAGAATAGAATAGAATAACAGAGTTGGAAGGGACCTTGGAGGTCTTCTAGTCCAACCCCCTGCTTAGGCAGGAAATCCTACACCACCTCAGACAAATGGTTATCCATCATCTTCTTAAAAACTTCCAGTGTTGGAGCACTCACAACTTCTGGAGGCAAGTTGTTCCACTGATTAATTGTTCTAACTATCAAGAAATTTCTCCTTAGTTCTAGGTTGCTTCTCTCCTTGATTACTTTCCATCCAATGCTTCTTGTGCTACCCCGAGATGCTTTGGAGAATAGCTTGACTCCCTCTTCTTTGGGGAAGCCCCTGAGATATTGGAAGACTGCTATTATGTCTCCTCTAGTCCTTCTTTTCATCAAACTAGACATACCCAGTTCCTGCAACCGTTCTTCATATGTTTTAACCTCCAATCATCCCCTAATCATCTTGGTTGCTCTTCTCTGCACTCTTTCTAGAGTCTCCACATCTTTTTTACATTGTGGCGACCAAAACTGGATCCATTATTCCAAGTGTGGCCTTACCAAGGCCTTATAAAGTGGTATTAACACTTCACATGATCTTGATTCTATCCCTCTGTTGATGCAGCCTAGAACTGTGTTGGCCTTCTTGGCAGCTGCTGCACACGGCTGGCTCGTATTTAAGCGATTGTCCGCTAGGACTCCAAGATCACTCTCAGAATTACTACTATTGAGCAAAGTACCATTTATACTGTACTTGTGCGTTTTGTTCTTCTTGCCTAAATGTAGAACCTTACTTTTTTCCACCGTTGAATTTCATTTTGTTAGATGTTCAACATGTTCAATGTTTTCTCTTTGTACGTCATCTTGTAAAAGCGCGAACACCAAAACAGGAGATCAAACAAGAGCCTTCCAATTGATTTTAACCCGACGTTAATGAATCAAAAGAACTCGCAAGGCATCTTAAGGGAGGGGGAAAAAAGTTTTATTTCTACCACAAAGAGTTGAAAAAAACTCAAAGAGCGGAGTAGGCAGGTAAAGCAATACAAAACTGTTTGTTATGAACTGATCCGGTGTTCTTCGGCCTCGGTATGGTTAGTAAAAAGGTAGAAAGGCTGTTTTATTCACTTTAAGCAAGAAGGAGCATGATATAAATTTTTTTATTTTTGCGGCAAGACAACAGTTGAGCAAAGAATCTAGTGCAGTGCTTTCTCACCCTTGGGCTGTTGAAGCTAGGTGGACTTCAACTCAACCTTGATCTGTTTAAACTAGGTAGACTTCAACTCAACCTTGGGCTTTTCAAGCTAGGTGGACTTCAACTCAACCTTGAGCTGTTGAAGCTAGGTGGACTTCAAATCAACCTTGGGCTGTTGAAGCTAGGTGGACTTCAACTTAACCTTGGGCTTTTCAAGCTAGGTGGACTTCAACTCAACCTTGGGCTGTTGAAGCTAGGTGGACTTTAACTCAACCTGGGCTTTTCAAGCTAGGTGGACTTCAACTCAACCTTGGCCTGTTGAAGCTAGGTGGACTTCAACTCAACCTTGGGCTTTTCAAGCTAGGTGGACTTCAACTCAACCTTGGGCTTTTCAAGCTAGGTGGACTTCAACTCAACCTTGGGCTGTTGAAGCTAGGTGGACTTCAACTCTACCTTGGGCTTTTCAAGCTAGGTGGACTTCAACTCAACCTTGGACTGTTTAAACTAGGTGGATTTCAACTCAACCTTGATCTGTTTAAACTAGGTAGACTTCAACTCAACCTTGGGCTTTTCAAGCTAGGTGGACTTCAACTCAACCTTGGGCTGTTGAAGCTAGGTGGACTTCAACTCAACCTTGGGCTGTTTAAACTAGGTGGATTTCAACTCAACCTTGATCTGTTTAAACTAGGTAGACTTCAACTCAAACTTGGGCTTTTCAAGCTAGGTGGACTTCAACTCAACCTTGGGCTGTTGAAGCTAGGTGGACTTCAACTCAACCTTGGGCTTTTCAAGCTAGGTGGACTTCAACTCAACCTTGGACTGTTTAAACTAGGTAGACGTCAACTCAACCTTGGGCTTTTCAAGCTAGGTGGATTTCAACTCAACCTTGGGCTGTTGAAGCTAGGTGGACTTCAACTCAACCTTGGTCTGTTTAAGATAAGCGGACTTCAAACTCCCAGAATTCCCCAGCCAGCATGAGTGGTTACTGAAACAATACATGGATATATTTTGTAACCTCTACATATATGTAAATAAACATAGGTATATGTTTAGCTAATTAAAAGAGGATCATTGAATAATAGAATAACGTAACAGAAACTTTGGAAAACAGCTAAAGAAATTCCTTTAGATTAGGGGTCCTCAAAGTTGGCAGCTTTAAGACTCTATGCTGGCTGGAGAATTCTGGGAGTTGAAGTCCACAAGTCTTAAAGCTGCCAAGTTTGAAGACCTCTGCTTTTAGATTGATACACCATTGAGTGTACTTAAAAGATAAGCCGGCCTATAGATGCTTCTCATTCCACTAACTGGCTATCCCATCGTCCATCTTTCAATCCCTCCAACCAAATTGACATTCCTCCCCCCCCCCCGGAAGTTTCTGGGAGATGATTCTGTGTTTAGGGCCATCCTTCGGACAATGGTCGGTTGAGGGAGCCTCCCGTATACACACTCTTATTCGACCCTACGCAAAGCCCAGCTGTAAATTCTCTCCCCAAACAAAGGCCCGAAGGAAGAGTAGAGGCCAACTCCTCATTTCTGTCCTACGGGGTGCGCCCCTATTAAGAATTTCAAGATTGGACCTCCCTCTTTCACGTCCATAATTTGGGAAGCACAGAACCAATCAATTCCCTGCTTGCTAGACGAGTACGTTTATGTAGGTTGGCCTGTCGAGCAATTTCTCCTCCCCCTTCCCCATGCAAATGAAGAAGGACACAAACACACACGTTGGTGCAAAGACAGGTGTGCATTTAAAGCTTTGGTGCAGAAAACAGCAGGGAGAGTGAAGTCGCCTCCTTCACTTCTCTCCCTGGATCTCACAACAAACTCTTTGGCGATACAAGAGGCCCAGGTGACATTTGCCCATCCGGGATGAAAAGACCCAAACTTCCTTCAATTGCCTTAGGACAAGATTTGATACACAAGAGCAAAGCAAAGAGTAGGATCTACAACACAGTTAATCAGTCTAGCTGAGGCTTCCGCTTGCCAGGATTAAAAAGACACAAGAGGGCGCGAGTTGGAATTCCTCTGAACGTCGGTTCCACTTCTATTTACCGAAGTTAGTTTCCGTTACCCTGTTTTATTCCCAAGAGTTCCATTCCTTCTTTCCCCTCCTCCTCCCTCCTTCTACTTTATCCTGACTCCCAGTTAGTAAATAAACCACATCTCCTTGGTGAAACCCAATTTCTCCAGGTTGGGAATGCAAGCGTACTGGATCATGGGCGGTGGGCCGCACATCAGGATGAGGACGTCATCTTGGGGTGGAGGCATGTGTTCCTTCAACATATCTTCGTTCACGAAACCTTGGCTGTAATCCCACTCTGTGTTGGGAAAGACCACGTTTCTCTTATTATCTCTTTCAAAAAAAAAAAAAGCAACAAAAAGCACCCAGGATCTTCAAAGGGGGGGGGGGCTTTGAAATAGACGGGAGGGCAAATGTTTCTTCATCTACAGCACCTTCCATCAATTCCATCCCTTTCTCATGATTGAACAGTATGGTGGGCACATTTTTTAACTCTAAAAACTAGAATATTTTCAAACTTTCTATCATTGAACAGACCTGCCTGAATGCATGAACAGCAAGCCAACTCTGACCCCACATAATTTACGGCCCAATCATGACCCTGTTTTCCTCCTCCCCCCCCAGGGTGTGTTGTCACATTTGCCAATGGAGCAATTTCGCGGGTTGTAGAGATCACTCCCCTCAAGCCGCTGTGGGTAACCCTGGGAGACAGCCTTGAGAGATGTGTCTGGAATGTGCTTCTGTTTTTGGCTGCTGTGCTGCTTCGTCTGTTTCTCATCCACCTTGCCTATGGCAACTTGAGAGCAGGCCACGGATGCTTTGCGAGTTGACAATACCCTAGTCTGAGGTTGCAGTGGGCAAATTTTGGATCACTCTGTACCCAGAACCTTCTATGAGACACCTATAGGAGTCTACTAATCCTTGGGGTTGAGACACCGGGCCCTACACTTAGCTGTAATTTCTCTTAATGATACTCTTCAATGTTTGATCAAAGGGGCCATTATGAAAATTGCCAATCTGAGGGGGGTTCCCTAATTTGGGTTTGATACAAGAAAGTATCTGTAGCTCAGGGTTGAGCTATGGGGTCCTTGGCGCTCTCTGAGCTTGGTGGCTTTCTTGCAGACGTTTCATGACCCAACTAGATCACCTCGTCAGGGGTAGAAAAAAGTGAGGTTTACGGAATGGAGGAGAAGGAAAAGGGGAGGAGGACTGGGGGGTCCTTTGTGCTATGAGAGCTTGATGGTTTTCTTGCAGACATATCAGTTTCAGAAGAACCTACTGTCAACCATCTCTTGAAGACTTGCCAAGAAAACAATATGGAGGCTTCTAATAGATCCCCAGAAGTTGAGTTGGAATTGAGGAAGGTCCATAGATGGTAGATAACCATCCGAAACAGATGAGGGTTTAAATCAAACTGAGGTCAAGCATGGGTTAATATGTGGATGGGACAATCCTAGGATTGCAAACTAGGGTAGTGAGCTGGAAAAACATCGGAAGACAGCAAGAAATCACACGGCCATCAGGAGTTAGGTGTGGCTCCACGAAAATTTTACAGGGCTCTGTTATATATCCAGCCACTAAGCAGAATGTTGTAGCATCCTCTAATTTTAACCGTATGCTGGATTACTTACTCTCAGGGGCTCTGTCCAATGTGTACCACAGCTTAAACTGGGCTGAATGTTGAGCTCGTACTTCCTCAAGTTCTGAGCGCAGCAAGATGTCACTTTCGGTCTGTCCCGGAAACAACAATATTGCCGTTTTATCTCACACATTCGTCACTGAACAACTTAGAATATCGATTCCCTCTTTAAAAAAATCCCACGAAACCAGAGCTAAAGCGAACCACCCTGGAAGCAAAATTTAAACCATCAAAATTTGTTTGATTGTGGATGGTCCATCCGTCCTTCCTTCCACTCACTCACTCACCCATCCATCCATCCATCCATTCACTTATACATTCATCCATCTACCAACCCACTCATCCATCCATCCATTGATCATCTGTTCATCCATCCATCCTTCCTTCCTTCCATCCAAACCCATCCACCCACCCACTTATCCATCCATCCATCCACTTATCCATCCACCCATCTACCCATCCACCCACCCGATCCACTCATCCATCCATCCATCCATCCTTCCTTCCTTCCATCCATCCATCCATCCATCCTTCCATCCATCCACACCAATCCATCCATCCATCTACCCACTTATCCATCTATCCATCCACCACTCACTTATACATTCATCTATCTACCGACCCACTCATCCATCCATCCATTGATCATCTGTTCATCCCATCCATCCTTTCTTCTTTCCATCCATACCCATCCACCCACCCACTTATCCATCCATCCACTTATCCATCCACCCATCTACCCATCCACCCACCGATCCACTCATCCATCCATCCATCCTTCCTTCCTTCCATCCATCCATCCACACCAATCCATCCATCCACCTACCCACTATCCATCCATCCATCCAGACAGACAGACAGAAGACAAACAGACAGACCAGGAAACAAAAAGCAAAACAAGCAAAATTTTAAACCTCAAAAAAGGTTCACCACTAGCAGTAATCATTGAGTCTGCTCAAAAAATAACTCCTGAACGACGCTGTACTATTAAGTTCAGAGTAATTACACTGAATTGAAAAGCATTTGTTCTGAGCTGTTAATCACCATGCCGAAGTGTTCTACTCAGTTCTGAAATGAATCTATTTAATTCGGTTTTCTGTCTAGAACACTTTAAACCATTTCTGGTTGAGAGGATTTACGACTATCAAATCACTCGTGTGAGAACGACTTAATTGGAGATTTTTAGCTTGGTGTAGAGGGAAATGTATTTTCTCTGTTCTTGCATTAACAAAATTTCCACTAGAAGCAGCTAACTTACCGTATTTTTCGGAATATAAGATGCACCTTTTCCCCCTCCTAAAAGGGGGTGAAAATTTAGATGCGCCTTATACACAGAATGTAGCCCCGCCCACCCACTGGCCCCCACCCTTTGGCCTGTGCCTCGCAGCAGTTACCTCCTTGCAAGCAAACAGCAAGAAAAAACAGCTCCTTTCAGTTTCAGCACAGCCTAATTAGCACAAGTTGATTGGATCGGCCTCCTGACTCTCAGCTGATTTGCTCTCAGCTGTTTTGCGCAGGGCTCTGCTGCTTGCTGCAAGGAGGTAAATTGCTGGAGCAGATTTTTTTTTTCCCCCTTGTGCTAATCAAGCTATGCTGAAAACGAAAATGAAAGTAAAGCAGGCTGTTGGCTGCAACGAGGCAAAATTGCTAAGAGGCAGAGGGAGATTTCTTTTTCTTCTTTTCCTCACCAAAAAAGTTAGGTGCGTCTTATACTCCGGTGCGTCTTATTCTCTGAAAAGTACGGTAAGTATCTATGGAGATTCTCACTCATCCAGGTCATGGTTGTCCCAAAGGTGCTTTTTTCAAGAGGAAACTGGACTTTCTTTTTCTTTGAAGATGTTTTGCTTCTCATCCAAGAAGCTTCTTCGGTTCTGACTGGATGGAGGGGAATGGAAGGATTTATATTACTTGCAGACAGCTGGTCATTTGCATCCTTTTAGGGAGACGTTGAGGCCACGTGGAAGTTTATCTGTGTCCTCAGGGCCACCCGAGTAGTGCAAATGAGTGTGGAGCCTTCTTGGAACTGCTGAAAAGGTTCTGCAGTTCCTTTCAGCAGTTCCAAGAAGGCTCCACACCCATTTTCTCTACTCAGGTGACCCTGAGGACACAGATAGACCTCCAACCAGCCTCAATGACTCTCTAAAAGGATGCAAACGACCAGTTATCCGCAAGGAGTATCAATCCTTCCATTCCCCACTATCCAGTAAGATCTGAAGAAGCTTCTTGGATGAGAAGCGAAATGTCTTCAAAGAAAAAACCAAAAAGTCCAGTTGCCTTTTGAAAAAAAAAAAAAACACTTAACTTAAGCATTTTTCTCATTATTTCCCCCCAAAAATGAAAATGAAAGGATCCAGAGTGAAGCTGGAATATTACAAAAATTGCTGAACCAGTCTCTTGCTTGTAGCAACTGGAAAGATATAAAAGCAAGGCTACAATTTCATTTACGCTTCTTTTGAAAATACGGTCTAATGAAAATGGCGGAATAAATATCCTGCGTAAACCTACATGAGGCTTGAATATTGCAAGCATGAAATATCAGCACCTATTTTATTTATTCTCCATAACATACTGCCATCGGCCCGATATGCTCTCTGCTCTCCTTAGAAAGGGAGCAAAGAAAATGATCCTACCTGGTTAGCAAAGAGTAAATGACAAACGGTGGGATCTTCCTTGTCCTTTACAATCGCTCGAATGAGTTGCAACATGGGAGTAATTCCTTGAGGGAAGAGATTAGAGATAGAGATAGGGAGGGAGAGAAAGAGGGGAGAAAGAGAGAGGGAGGGAGGGAAAGTGAGGGAGGGTAGGAAATAGATAGATAAAGGGAGGGGGAGAGAGAAATAAAAGGAGGGAGGGTGAGAAAGAGAGATAAAGGGAGGAAGGGAGAGAAAGAGGAGAGAGAAAGAGAGATAAGGGGAGGGAGGGAAGGAGAAAAAGAGAGGAGAGAGAGGGAGAGAGAGATAAAGGGAGTGACAGGAAAGAGAGAGATAAAGGGAAGAAGGGAGGGAGAGAAAAAGAGGAGAGAGAGACGAAGGGAGAGAAGAAATAAAGTGAGGGAGGAAGGGGGAGAAAGATAAAGTGAGGGAGGAAGGGAAGGAGGGAGGGAGAAAAAGAGAAGAGAGAAAGAAAAGAGAAAGGGAGGGAGGAAGGGAGAGATAAAGGGGAGGGAGGCAGGGAGAGAGAGAGAGAGGGAGAGAGAGAGAGAGAGAGAGAGAGAGAAAGAAAGAAAGAAAGAAAGAAAGAAAGAAAGAAAGAAAGAAAGAAAGAAAGAAAGAAATGGTTAAATTAATCTTATCCAGATCTGCAGGAGAAGGGAAGTCAGAATTGGAGGTAGAGTTAAATGAGCCATCAGCCTGGAATCCTTATACCGCCACAAACGTTCGAACTCCAACCCCTCTTGAATTCCATCGACTCTTTATCTAGTGCCAAAAGAGCCTGGTGGCGCAGCAGACTAATAGCCTGTTATTATCATTCAGCTGCCTGCAATTACTGCAGGTTCGAATCTCGCCAAGGCTCAAGGTTGACTCAGCCTTCCATCCTTTCTAAGGTAGGTAAATTGAGGACCCAGTTTGTGGGGGCAATAAGCTGACTTTGTATAAATATACAAAAGGATGAAGGCTATTGCTTAATGCATTGTAAGCCGCCCTGAGTCTCCGGAGAAGGGCGGCATATAAATCAAATTTAAAAAAAAAAAATTAATGCTGAATATTAATTGACCAGATCCTTGTGAGGAGGCATGGTCACTAAAATCATCTTAACTAGAAGTTAACAGATAATTCTTGGCACCTGACACATCCCATTGAATAAGCAAAGGCGGGAAAACACCATTTTGGGAGTACCTGTTCCACCTGCAATCATCCCGACGTATTTCACCTCCTTAAGAACGGGTTGGGATTTCTTGTCTTGACGAATCGCAAACACACCTGGAGGGGAAAAAATCCCCCCAAAAAACAGGGATGAGGAAGTGGACTGGCAGCACGCCAAACGCCTCGAATCCAAGCCCATCGATGTCAGATTTGACATCTTTTACCCACTCCTAATCCCAATGAGGAATACTTGCCAAATATCTATTAAAAAAAAACAACAACCCACAATGCAGAAAATTGTCCAAATTTAACCTGTATTCAGAGGTGGGCTACTTCCGGTTTTGGACAGATTCGGGCGAACCGGTAGTTCTGACCACCGGCTGGGCCCGCCCCCCCGCCCTGGTGCTATCCCGTCCTATATATCTCACTCTCTGGCTCGCTCGCCCCGCCCACGCTATCCAGCTGATTTCGGCACCTCGCCCGCTCTACTCACTGCGGCTGCCCGAGAAGATGTGCTGGAACCCGTGTGCCAGGGGTGGGTTCTAAATTTTTTTACTACTGGTTCTGTGGGCGTGGTTTATTTTGTGGGCGTGGCTTGATGGTCATGTGACAATTCTTTAGGATTTAGCAGAGGTACTGGTCTACCAGGCTTTTAACTGCTTGCAGAGGTGTACCGGTCTACCCATTTATTTTTGCAGGCACCGGTCTACTCATGTATTTTTGCAGGCACTGGTCTACCCATTTATTTTTGCAGGCACCGGTCTACTCATTTGTTTTTGGAGGCACTGGTCTACTACCAAACTGCCTTTTATCACTGATCAGCTGTAGGGCGGCCCTTTGAAGCCCCGCGGCAAGAGTTTAAACAGTTTTTTTCCTTCTAGCCGATCAGCTGGGACTCAGGAGGCAGCAATAGATTGGGGGTGGGGCCAAATAAAGGTAAGAATAACAGGTGGGGGTGGGTGGGTGGGAGGGGGGACAGAACCAGTTCGGTGACGTCATATCATCACTGCTACCGGCTTGGCGGAACTGGGAGGAACCCACCACTGCCGCGCGCATGAAATCGCTGTGTGTTTGAAGCCTCCCCCCAAGCGCGAGTGCACGCTTGTATTTATGGTTCTGCACTGGGCAAACCGGTTAAATTATGTGTAGCCCACCTCTGCCTGCATTGCTCCTTGACTTTCAACCGTTCGAAGCCACAATGGACCAACTTGGGGGCTACTTCAAAATCATGCCAGTTGCGCCCTCCCCTGCGGTCACAGGAATGAACTTTGATTGCTTAGCAACTGGGATGTATTTACAACCATGGTCACCTAAACGTGTTCGCCAAAAGTTGGTGTTTACATCCAGTTTTTGGCAAAACCACTCCCATAGTAAACTATGGCTTAAGAACCACTGTGGCCCCTTCGCCACCACGCTTGCCGCCACATTCATTTACAACCCCGAAAAAATGGTCGTAAAATGGGATCGGTCACATGATGGCTGTGATGGGCAGGTTCCACAACAGCCGTAAGTTCGAGAACTCCTTGTAGGATAAATCAAGAGAGGAAGGTGACTTGATATTCAGTTTCCAGAGCCTCACCTTTTCCCTCGTAAACGAGCAATCCACTAGGTCCCCGAAAATCAATGGTGTCCCCCATCTTCAGGTTCTCCAGATACTGGGACATTTTCCCCCCTTCGGGAAATTTGGGGTGAACTCCTTTGAAATAGATCTATAGGGGAGAAAATAGCTTTAAAACTGAATGTGCAGGAGAGAAAGACGAAGTCATTCAGATGCCTACAAATCCATGCTGCTCAACGCAGATAGACCATTACGCCATATATATTTAAAAGATGGTTTATCGCAAAGCTTTTACCTTCACAACCAGGTCCACGAATCCTTTGTCGTCGTCACTGCTGACCGGTGTGTAAGGTCTGATCACCAAATTCCCGTCGATCCTGGCCGAGAGGTAAATATGCTGCCCTAGAGGCCAAGCAAAACATTCAAACGATGAAACAAGACGGATCATCGTTCAGCCTCCTTCGCTTGGCTTTGCCTCATTATTTATGGAACTAGTTTGCATTTGATGATGATGATGATAATAATAATAATAATAATAATAATAATAATAATAATAATAATAATAATAATAATAATAATAATAATACCCATTGTCATCGGAGCACTTGGTACCATGTCTAAGAATTTTACACAAGACGCCAGATATCACAGTTGCCGAAAACCGAAACGTACAATTTATTGACATCGCGGTACCAGGAGATGCCAGAGTCGAAGAAAAAGAACTGGAAAAAATCATGAAATATCGCGACCTGGCCATCGAAACTGCATGGCTATGGATGAAAGCCATGTCACAGTGATACCCATTGTCATCGGGGCGCCTGGTACCATGTCCAAGAATTTCCCAAAACACTTCAAGAAATTGCAGCTTCCTGAAATAACACCAGCGGAACTGCAAAAAACTGTGTGTCAGCACTTCAAGCTGCATTTACTCTAGTGCTGACATAAGAAGGAGAGGCGGAGGCGTCTGGAAAGGGACGTTTGACTTTTCACCTACTTATTTTCCCTGGAGATAATATCCCCTAGGAGATGGGATGGGAGGGGGGAAATTCTTTTGAGCTGGAGCAGTAGATTACGGGTAGAATGACTTGGAAGATGGCCAATGAGTGCAGGGGAGTGGGAAACAGAAAGGGAGGGTTTTGGGTCTGGAAGTCAGTGTTGGCTTCTATGGAGTCGGATTAGAATGTCGTGCTTAATAAATAGGAGTTTTTCTTCAAAGACTTTGTTTGAAATGCAATTTATTTGAGACGACCTTGAAACCTGACACTGTGCTACTCGGAACATCATATATTTTAAGAAGGTACTTGATTGATACCTAGGACGCTGGCAGCAACCCGTATCAACCATTAGCACCAATCACTCATATTTGTGATACATTTTTAAATATTCAGTTGACTGAGTTTCATATTCAATGAATACAAGTTTATAATAATAATAATAATAATAATAACAACAACAACAACAACAACAACAACAACAACAACAACAACAACAATCATCATCATCACCACCATCAGAACTGCCTATCTATTCAGGCATTACTTTAACAGCTCTTAAGTCTTTGGTTAGGATTTGAACTGTGAAGTTTTTAACAGTCCCAGACTGCGAAATGAATGGAAGATTAAATCTTAAACAACAACAACAATAATAATAACAACACAAAGTTGACAAAGTTCTTGAAAATGAACAGGTGAAGATCCTGTGGGACAGACGTCTGGCATCACTATTGTAGAAAGGAAAAAGAAAAAAGGGCCTGGTTCATTGATAATGCAATACTGGGGGAGGCACGAATGGAAGAGAAACAGGTGGAAAGAATAACGGAATACCGTGATTTGCAAACTGAAGTTGAGCGAGTGTGGAGGAAGAAATCGGTGGTTGCACCAATAGTAATAGGAGCCCTTGGAGCAATACGCAAAGGACTGCCTAGATCAGGGGTCAGCAACCTGCGGCTCCGGAGCCGCATGTGGCTCTTTGGGCCCTCTGCTGTGGCTCCCTGACAGGTGATCCCATCACTGGCTGGCCCCGCCCCTCGCGCTCTCCTCCCAGTCACTTCTCGCCTGGCCTGAGAAGTGATGGCGGGGGATGGAGAAGCGGCCAAGGCAGAGACAGAGAGATACAGAGAGAGCGGGAGAGAGAGAGACATAGAGAGATTCAGAGAGGGAGAGAGGAAGGTTTTTGTGGTTCCCGGTGTTTTTTAACAACTGGTTCTCTGCCCTAATGACCGGCTGGGTAGGCGTGGCGGGGTGTGTGTCATGTGACTGGTGGAAGTGAGTGACATCGAGTTGGCCACGCCCACCCAGGTTTTGTGGCTCCCGGTGTTTTCTTTTCTGTGGGAAACGGGTCCAAATGACTCATTTGAACATTTAAGGTTGTAGACCCCTGGCCTAGATATTTGGAAATTTTGAACTTATGAGTATCCTGACTTTGCAAAAAAAATACAAAAAACCCCTCCACCTTACTCCAGCTATATACTAAGACGTTACCTTAACATATTGATTTTTTTATGTGGGAAACAATTCAGTGGTGGGAAGTCTTGTACCCCCTCTTCCTCCCCCCTGCAATTAAAACTTGCTTAATAAAAAAGGTAAAAACCCTGAGATCCATTCTTTAGAAAATAATTGCTGCCGGCTTTTGACAAGAGGCCCAAAAGCTGTTAGCAGGAGAGAAAAGCTGTTAGTCAGCTGTAGCACTTTCTGTACAGAAAGCCAAATGAAAATTGGCCTGATTTTTCGGGGGTGGGGGTGGGGAGGGGTGGGGAAGAAGGGGGGAGTGCTAAAAATATTGTCAAATAAATAAAACTAATCAAAGCATCAACATCCAGCCTCAAAAAAGAGAATTGAAATTGTTTGCCCCAATTAATCTTCCAGATTAATCGAATTAATCTTCCAGATCAATCCGATAAATCTTCCAGATTAATTCCTAGCAAATCGGTAGTCTTCGATGGAACCCCAAATTCCTGTCGCTAAGTGAAACATTTGCTAAGTGACTTCGCCCCCCATTTTATGAATTTTCTCGCCGCACCTGTTAAGGAAATCACTGCGGTCATTAAATTAGTCACAGGGTTGTTAAATGAATCTGGATTCCCCCATTGGCTTTGCTGGTCCGACGGTCACAAAAGGGGATCTGGTGACCCCGGGGGGGGGGGGGTGCGTTCCAACTGTCATAAAGACGAGTCAGTTGCCCAGCGTCTAAATTTGGATCACGTGACCGTCGTAAGTGTGAAACATGGTCGTAAGTACCTTTTTTCAGTGCTGTTGTAAACAACATTCACTAAACGAACTGTTGTAAGGACAGCCTGTACTGAAAGCAAAACCAGGGGTGAAATCCAGCAGGTTCTAACAGGTTCTGGAGAACCGGTAGCGGAAATTTTGAGTAGTTCAGAGAACCGGCAAATATCACCTCTGGCTGGCTCCAGAGTGGGGTGAGAATGGGGATTTTGCAATATGCTTCCCCCAGGAGGGGTGGGAATGGAGGTTTTGCAGTATCCCTCCCCTGGAGTGGGGTGGGAATGGAGATTTTGGAATATCCTTCCCCTGCCACTCCCACCAAGCCACGCCCACAGAACTGGTAGGGAAAAATTTTGGATTTCACCCCTGAGCAAAACTATAATTGGCCTGATTATTTTTGGGTGGCGGGAGGGATGGGGAAGAAAGGGGAACAGCCAGAGACGGTATTCAACCGGTTTGGACCGGTTTGGGTGCACCGATAGTGGAAATCACGGGTGGGCGTGGGCTCACCCATCTGCCCTGGCTCCATGCCATCCTATTTAGGCACGTTTTTGAGGTTGGGCGCATGCAAGTGAGCAAAGCACATGCACGGAAGGCCGGGCACATGCGTGGACGATGCACACGCGTGAGAAGCAACTGTGCGCGCGCGGGGTGAACCGGTGGTAACAAAATGTGAAACCTACCGCTGGGGACAGCTAAAAATATTGTCGAATAAATAAAGCCAATCAATACTTGAGCGCGCAGCCTCCAAAAAGATAACTGATCGTTGTTTTGCACCGTTATCCTGGATAAATTCCTAGCAAACGTTACGATTAGCGCTAGGGGTCTTTTAGAGAGAGATAGAGACGCAGCGCAAGACGATTTTTAATTCTTCGTATCCTTGAAGTTTACAGTACTCCCGTGTGTTGCAAGGCACAAGCACACACAAACACACCACACCTGCTTCCCGGCGCAAAATGCCTCTGGCAGAGGAGAGGAGCAGCTGGTTCCTAATTACGGATTCCGCTCGGCAACTGAGGGAAGCAAGGAAGGCCGAAACAAAAACACGGAAGCCATGGTTGCAAATTCGCTTGATACCTTTCCAGGTCTTATCTCCCAGCCACAAATTGTAAACAATCACAATCGTGTTCTCGGGGTTGTTTTTTTTGTGTGTGTGTGTGTGGCCACAGTGGGAGTCGGGTGGCACCAGGAGAAGTAAACAATCAAATATTCTTTGCCAAAGATCCAAAGAATATCGAGGGTGGAATAATAGCCTGTGGAAATTCACCGGTGAGGATTAGGTTAGCATTTGATCGTCCCCTACTTAGCAAGACTGTTGTGTTTCCTTCTGTTATTGGTTCGGTTGTGTTTTTATTCTGGGTTGGGTTTCGGTCCTCGTGGATGAATTCTCCTGTTCATTTAGAGAGCAGGTCCAAATCGGTTTAAATTTAGGCAGGATTTTTCCACCGCCAATACACTCTTCGTTCTAGCTAACAGAGCTTTACTTTAAAGAAATAAAAAATAAACCAAGCAATAAATTAAGCGGGGGGCGGGAAGTGAGGAGGAAGAGGAGGGAAGAAAGAAAGGGAAAAGAAGAGAGAGGAGGGGAGAAAGAAGAAGAAAGGAAAAAGAAGAAGAGAGAGAAGGAGGAAGGAGGAGGAAGAAAGAAAGGGAAAAGAAGAGGGAGGAGGAGGAGAAAGAAAGAAGAAAGGAAAAAGAAGAAGAGAGAGAAGGAGGAAGGAGGAGGAAAACAGGAAGAAGAAAGAGAAGAGGAAGAGGAGGAAAAAGGAGAAGAATTAGAAGAAGAAACAGAGGAAGAATAAGAAGAGGAAGAGGAAGAGGAGGAGAAGAAGAAGAAGAAGGAGAAGAAGAAAAAGGAAAAAAAAGAAAGATTTAAAATGCTGGAAGATGGATAAATATAGAGAGATAGAGAGAGATGGATGGAGAAATAATTGATATCTAAATAAATCAATGATAGATGCAGGAGGAGGTGGAGGAGGAAAACAAGAAGGAAGAAGAACTGATGAAGAAGAAGAGGAGGAGGAGGAGAAAGATTTTAAATGCTGGAAAATGGATATAGATACATAGAGATAGAGATGGATAGAGAAATAATTGACTAGATAAATCAATAAGATATAGATGCAGAAAGAGGAGGAGGAGGAAGAAAGAAAGAAAGGGAAAAGAAGAGGGAGGAGGAGGAGGAGAAAGAAGAAGAAAGGAAAAAGAAGAAGAGAGAAGGAGGAAGCAGAAGGAGGAGGAAAACAGGAAGGAGAAAGAGAAGAGGAAGAGAAGGAAGAAGGAGAAAAATTAGAAGAAGAAACAGAGGAAGAATAAGAAGAGGAAGAAGAGGAAGAGGAGGAGGAAGAAGAAAAAGAAGAAGAAGAAAAAGAAGAAGGAGAGGGAGAAGAAGAAGAAGAAGAAGAAGAAGAAGAAGAAGAAGAAGAAGAAGAAGAAGAAGAAGAAGAAGAAAGAAACTTTCTTCTCAAATCCACAATTCCATCCAATGATGTCAACTTTTTCCCCTATTCCCCTTCCAAAGTACCTTTGGATAAGTATATATATATAGTTTATTTTAACATAACAGCTTACCCACAGGAAGCCCCAAAACATGTCTTGGACTTGGCAGGGCGAAGCGAAACTTTCGGGTGTCATGGCTGACTTGCTGAAAAGAGAGAAATAAAAGTTCATAAAACCGGGGCAGAGTTATGCATGCTCCATCCAAGGCCCAAATGTTTATAATCAAGATACATCATCTGCATTTCAGAACGGTGACGGACTGAAGAAATAAACACGGTTCCCAACAGCACCTAACCAAGACTGCCTGCTTAACTATCTTTCGTTGTTTGTGGAGCTATCGTGACTGTGCAATTGGAAGTCAAACCCTTCAGTTCCCAAACTTTTTGGGAAGGCCGCATCTATATAAAGGTAAAGGTTCCCCTTGCAGATATGCGCTAGTCGTTCCCGACTCTAGGGGGCAGTACTCATCTCTGTTTAATGTTTCATGACTAGCCTTCTTTCAGGAGTTGTACACACGGATGGGACCCAGATCAGATCCAGACTCAGAGCTAAGGTCACATATTCAGAAAATATAATGGGTTCCGTTCACAGAGGAAACATTTCAGAATGCAAGGCAGTGAGCTGACAGCTCCAATGAGCCATATATTTAATACTATTTAATATTTATGCAAACAGGCTTGCATCAATTAGAAATCAGGGCAGCTGCAGATTTAGCCTTTTAGGAAAAAATGCCCAGTCAAGGAAGAATTATTACGAGGTCGGTTTGAAATAATAAATATGGGTGTATTTTATCTCCAGCTCGCCAATTTTACACCCGAGATTTTCCGCTTGATTTATCACATTATACGTGATACATGCACTGCACATCAGCATCGACCACAAAATTACTAATTTTTCCATCAAGGTAGAATTTTTTTTCTTTTCTTATGGCTTACAGCCACCTGTGAGCGAGTAGAGGTCTATAGGAAATTTCTAAATCAATTTAAATATAAAGGAGGGTAGCTGCAAAATCCAGTTTTTCAACCTCTCTGTATTACGAAAGGCCACAGCACTAACCTACATTTTGCAATATTTCTCAATGCATACAATGCTCCAAAGGTTGATATTTATTTTTATTTATTTATTATTGCGATTTATATGCCGCCTTTCTCCCTGGGGACTCAAGGCGGCTTACAAAATGACAAATTCCAATACAAATCACAATGAAATAAAATTAAAAATTAAAATCATATAGGCAAAACCGCCACGTATCAACGGTTAGGGAGTATGAAGTGTTTATTCTACCTACTTCAATCTCGGTTCCTGGGCATACTGACATCATTTTGGGTATTAAAACATTTTTTAAAAATCTGCTGTAAGAGAGAGAGAGAGGGAGAGAGAGAGCGAGGGAGAGAGGGAGAGAGGGAGGGAGGGAGAGAGAGGGGGAAAGAGGGAGGGAGAGAGAGGGAGGGAGGGAGCGGGAGGGTGGGAGAAAGAGAGGGAGAAAGAGGGAGGGAAGGAGAGAGAAGAGGAGAGAGGGAGGAATGGGGGAGAGAGAGAGAGGGAGGGAGGGAGAGAAAGAGGGAGGAGGGAGGAGGGAGAGGGAGAGAGGGAGGGGGAGAGGGAAGGAGAGAGGGGGAAAGAGAGGGAGGGGGAGAGAGAGGGAGGGAGAGGGAAGGGGGAGAGGGAGAGAGAAGGGGAGAGAGAGGGAAGGAGGGGGAGAGAGGGAGGGAGGGAGAGAAAGAGGGAGGGAGGGAGAGACACACAGAGAGAAATATGAGAGCAATTTATGTGTTACCTCTTTATCGATCAGCCGTAATGCATATTTTACATCTGGGTTTTCCAGCGTGATCGGAGGCATTGATTTCGAGAAAAGTCGCTTGATCAAACCGATCACGAAATAGGCTGGAAACAGGATAATGTTTCCCAACTGTAACATAAAAGAAAGAAGATGTTAAAATTCAGCATCCTGACTTGATAAACAGAAATAAATTAGAAAATGGCTAAGAACAAAACAAACAAAAAAAGTAACAGGAGTGCTTTTTTAAAGTGTTATCTACCCACCACGAAAGACTATGACGTAATGACATCTAAATATTATTATTAGATGGTATTAAAGATACGGGTTCTTCCTTTCTAACTAACTAATCAGGTGGTATGTAACTTGTGGCATTGTCTTGTAAGGAGGAGAATAGGATGAACTGAGAAAAATGCGTCATTTCACAACTCTTTCAAAAGTTCCCAAGTATTCTCTGCAATCGTTTCAATAACCCTCTTAGTTAATTAGATCAGGATTATTCTGGACATACCACGGGATAGGAACAAGGAGATTTATTCAAAGCTATACAGGGAATGGGGGCTCAGAGTCTAAAGATGCTGAGCTTGTCAGCTGGAAAACGAATAGGTTCGAGACCCGAGCGCTGTGAGATGGGGCGAGTTCCCGTTTCTCGCCTCAGCTCCTACCCACCGAGCAGTTCGAAAGCAAGCAAATGCGAGTAGATCAATAGGTACCACTTCGGTGAAAAGGTAACAATGATCCGTGTATACTTTAGCATATAACCATGCTGGCATACATGACCATGGAAAATTTCTTCAAATAATAGTGGGTCCTTCAGCAAAGAAATGGAGACATAACTACACCCTAGACTCGGATACGACTGGATAGGGGAATTTTTTTTACATACAGCGAATGTCTATCTGAATAAATGAATGGTGGATTTTCTTTCTAATCCCCAGAAAAGCTCGGATCAGAGGGAGGTTTTCACTTCCCCTTCACTTACACACGACCTTGCATAGCTAAAAACAGGGCTTAACAGATAAAATGTTCGTATCAGAACGTTCTGTAAGCAATATTATCTGGGAAAACTTTTCTTTTAGAGAGAAGATGCTGCAAAGAAGTGATCGAAGGTTGCAAGGCTATTTCCCCTCCAAAAAATGCTTTGCAAATCTGCATTTGCAATGCAAATCAGTGAAATTTCCTTCTTGCAAAAGGCGAATATTTCAAGGCTGCAGCAACTCCTACACCGCATAGTAGAGATTGTTCCCCTGGACTGCCAGCAGATAGCATTTGGTCTCGAGGATCTTGTTACTAATCCTTCTTTCCAACTGCTATCAACCTTCCCTTCATCCGAAGGCGAATTCGCTTGTGTAACTGAAACGTACTTGAATTTTCGACACACGTGTGGGCTATTTGTCTAACTGAATTTACAGGGTTGGCCTTGGTGATGTAAGGACTGATAAAAAGAGCATGTGGAACAAATAACATCTGTCAGTATCCAGGTCAGTTCTAATCCTAGAAGAAATCAACTGTGACTGTTCTTTGGAAGGACAGATGTTGAAGCTGAAGCTCAAATAATTTTGGCCACCTAAGGAGAAGAGAGGGACTCCTTGGAGAAGACCCTGATGTTGGGAAAGATGGAAGGCCAAAGGAGGAGAGGACGGCAGAGATAGTACCAGCAACAGCACTTGTATACCCCTTCACAGCCCTCTCTAAGTGGTTCACAGAGTCAGTATTTTGCCCCCAACAATCTGGGTCCTCATTTTTCCAACCTTGGAAGGATGGAAGGCTGAGTCAACCTTGAGCCAGTTGGAATCGAACTGCTGGCAGTGGAATGTAGAGTTAGTCTGCAATACTGCGCTCTTAACCACTCTGCCACCAGGAAGGAGAATGAAAAAGGGATTTAGAGAGGAAGGAAGGGAGGGAGAGGAGAGGAGAGAAAAAAAAAGAGAGAAGGAAGGAGAAAGAAAGAGAAAAAGAAGGAAAGAAAGAAAGAAAGGGAAGGGAAAGAGAGAAGGAAGAAAAGAAAGAAAAAGAAAGAAACAAAGGAAGGAAGGAAGAAGGGAGGAATAGCAATAGCCTTTAGACTTATATACTGCTTCATACTGGTCTAAAGCACTCACTTTACAGAGTCAGCCTCTTGTCCCCAACAATCTGGGTCCTCATTTTACCCACCTTGGAAGGATGGAAGGCTGAGTCAACCTTGAGCCGGTCAGGATTGAACTGCTGGCAGTGGGCAGAGTTAGCCTGCAATACTATACTCTAACCACTGTGCCACCTTGTTTAAGATAGTGTCATCGATGCAATGGACACAAATTTGGACAAACTCCAGGAGACAGTGGAGGACAGATGGCCCTGGCATGGTGTGGTCCATGGGGTCGCGAAGAGTCGGACATGACTTAGCAAACAGCAATATTCAGCTCAAGAAGAAAGGAAAGACGTTGAACTTGTTGACTGAAAGGTCGGCAGTTCAGCGGTTCGAATCCCGAGTGCCGCGTAACGGGGTGAGCTCCCGTGACTTGTCCCAGCTTCTGCCAACCTAGCAGTTCAAAAGCAGATAAAAAATGCAAGTAGAAAAATAGGGACCACCTTTGGTGGGAAGGGAACAGGGTTCCGTGCACCTTTGGCGTTGAGTCATGCCGGCCACATGACCACGGAGAAGTCTTTGGACAGCGCTGGCTCTTCGGCTTTGAAATGGAGATGAGCACCGCCCTCTAGAGTCAGGAACGACTAGCACATATGTGCGAGGGGAACCTTTATCTTTGCCTTTACCTTCCCCCCAATTTTTCAGTTTCCGCCCCCAGGCCTTCCTATCTCTATTCTAGACTAGAGGTTTTCAAACTTTTTCAGATCGTAAAAACATTTAGTTTTTTTTTAAAAAAAATTCCAGAATTCCTGATGAAATAAAAAACCCTCTAATGATAGAAAATGGGTTGTGTTTTGAGTGGCTGCAATACAACAAACTGAAAAGCTCTGGTGGCTCAGCAGACTAATTAATATCAATTTACATCTGCTGCCTGCAATTACTGTAAGTTCAAATCTCACCAGGCTCAAGGTTGACTCAGCCTTCCATCCTTTCTAAAGTAGGTAAAAATGAGGACCCAGATTATGGGGGCAATAAACTGACTTTGTATAAATATACAAAAGGATGAAGGCTATTGCTTAACGCATTGTAAGCCGCCCTGAGTCTCCGGAGAAGGGCGGCATATAAATCAAATTAAAAAAAACACACATACACACACAAAACAAATTTCCCTCCAAGATATGGTGACATGGGTAATTTTCCTTCCACCTATTTTTCTTCTCTCATCTTCTTTCCATTCCCGGTCTCGCACAAATAAGTTTTTGCTCTATTTTTTTTTCTCTACATTTTGGGCATCTCATCAATTTCCCCCACCCATCCGTGAGTTGACCTTCCAGCTGTCTCATTGGGTGTGGGCGCAAGTTTTAGTGGCAAGTGAGACTACCTATTGTGGTTAGATGAGCTCAACTGTGGGCACAAGGTTTAAAGCATGACTCCAAAGCCAACTCATTCAAGATGCTTCTCTTTCACTGCCGACTCGGTCTTATTTTAGAATAGTTTGTGCTATACCAAACAACTAATGTTCTTATTATAATGCCACTTCGTGATCGGATTAGCTTTCAATGCCAGGGTTTAAAGGTAAAGGTAAAGGTTCCCCTCGCACATATGTGCTAGTCGTTCCTGACTCTAGGGGGCGATGCTCATCTCCGTTTCAAAGCCGAAGAGCCAGCGCTGTCCGAAGGCGTCTCCGTGGTCATGTGGCCGGCATGACTCAACGCCAAAGACGCATGGAACGCTGTTCCCTTCCCACCAAAGGCGGTCCCTATTTTTCTACTTGCATTTTTTTTACATGCTTTCGAACTGCTAGGTTGGCAGAAGCTGGGACAAGTCACGGGAGCTCACCCCATTACGCGGCACTAGGGATTCGAACCGCTGATCTGCCGACCTTTCGATCGACAAGCTCAGTGTCGTGATGAGGCACAGCGTCCCTTAGGGTTTAGACCCTAGCAATTTTGGTACAGTCGTTTAACAAATTTAACAAAATAACAGAGTTGGAAGGGACCTTGGAGGTCTTCTAGTCTGACCCCATTGAAGCAGGAGACCATTTCAGACAAAAGGCTGTAGCTTCCATCTCAATTCTGAAAATCACATCTGTTTTCAAACTGGACAAAAAAAACACCCCATCAAGATCAATTGCTAAGACGATCTGGTGCTCCAAAAATTTGTCCAGTTGCTCATAAAACTAATCCAGGTTGAGCAAAAAAAATTTAAAAAAACATTTTGCACATCAATGCTATAATCTATTTACTTGGAAATAATTTTTATTTCAACAAACTTAAAACTGAACGAGGCTGTATATTTTTCTCTGGCACACAGTTGCTCATGCAACTGTGCTACTTGGAAATAAAATAAATATGTTATACCCGTTATATATTTTTTTTTAAAAAAAACACATTTTGCACATCAATGCTATAATCTATATACTTGGAAATAATTTTTATTTCAACAAACTTAAAACTGAACGAGGCTGTATATTTTTCTCTGGCACACAGTTGCTCATGCAACTGTGCTACTTGGAAATAAAATGAATATGTTATTCCCGTTATATATTTTTTTTAAAAAAAACACATTTTGCACATCAATGCTATAATCTATATACTTGGGGATAGGTTTTATTTCAGCAAACTTAAATCTGAAAGAGGCTGTATAATTTTTCTCTTGGACACTCGTGCTCACGCATGTCTTGCTGGTTGGGGAAAAAAATGAATTTAAATACCATTCCTGTTATATTACTTATAAAAACACAAGAAGCATATTTTGTATATACTTTCCAAGAAGTATAGAATAGTTTTTCTTCTTATTTATAAAAAAAGGTGGGTTTTTTTTTTTGCAGGATAGAGGTTAGTAGTGCTGAAATAGAATAGAATAGAATAGAATAGAATAGAATAACAGAGTTGGAAGGGACCTTGGAGGTCTTCTAGTCCAACCCCCTACTTAGGCAGGAAACCCTACACCACTTCAGACAAATGGTTATCCAATCTCTTCTTAAAAACTTCCAATGTTGGAGAATTCACAACTTCTGGAGGCAAGTTTTTCCACTGATTAATTGCTCCAACTGTCAGGAAATTTCTCCTTAGTTCTAGGTTGCTTCTCTCCTTGATTAATTCCACCTATTCCTTCTTCTCCTGCCCTCGGATGCTTTGGAGAATAGCTTGACTCCCTCTTCTTTGTTGCAGCCCCTGAGATATTGGAAGACTGCTATCATGCCTCCCCTGGTCCTTCTCTTCATCAAACTAGACATACCCACTTCATAATCAAGCTTATCTCCTTGAGATGCTACATCAGATATTCCCAGAGCTGGCACTAATGTTCATGAATTACTAATGCAGGAAGATTTCTGTTTTGAAGCACAGGACATAAAATACCGCATTTTCATTATCCTTCCGGGGGTGGGAAGGAGAGTAGAAACTAAAAACCCCATGACTATCTTCTGACCACAAAATATTGCAGATATAAACAGACCTCGAAATACGAAGGAACCGTTCCAATATCTAAGTTGGGTCTTGGAATGCAACAAAATATTACTTACCCTGTTAGGATATTTACGTCGTTCGCTTACCGAGCCCGTCCAAATTATATTAAAGGAACCAAAATACCTTTTATAATCCCCCGAGGCATGTCACAATGTTTGACTTCCTGACGTTTGGAAATCAAAGGTTGAAACATTTGACGCGCCCTATAACAGTAAGTCTCGTACAGGAAACAACAATGCAGGAGGAGGAGGAGAAGGAGGAGTACTAGGGGCAACTTGGTACTCTCTAAGCTTGGTGGTTTTCTTGCAGACAGACGTTTCCTTACCAAAATAGATAACATCATCAGTGCTGGGGGGCAGGAGAGGGGGAGAGGAAGAAGAGGAGAACTGTGGGGTCCTTGGTGCTCTCTGAGTTTGGTGGTTTTCTTGCAGACGTTTCATTACCAAACCGGATAACATCATCAGTGCTAAAAGGGAGTGGGGTTTGCAGAGAGGAGGAGGAAGGAGGACTGGGATCCTTGATACTCTCTGAGCTTGGTGGTTTACTTGGGGACCTTTCATGACCCAACTAGGTAACATCATCAGGGCATGTTATTAAGTTATTAAGTCTGCTTTACTATTAATCTTCTCATCGTTCCTATCACCCATCTCCTCCCACTTATGACTGTATGACTGTTACCTTGTTGTTGGTATCCTTACGATTTATAGTGACTGTTTCCTAATATGACTTGATTGCTTATTTGTTCCCTATGACTATCATTAAGTGTTGTACCTTATGATTCTTGATGAATGTATCTTTTATTTTACATACTCCGAGAGCGTATGCACCAAGACAAATTCCTTGTGTGTCCAATCACACTTGGCCAATAAAGAATTCTATTCTGTTCTGTTTGTTCTGTTCTGTTCCATCCCATCCCATCCCATTCCTAAATTTATTCTAATCCATTCCATTCCATTCCTAAATCTATTCTAATTCTATTCTAATTCTAATTCTATTCTATTTTTTCTACCTACTCTCTATTCTATTCTA
>NW_026844068.1:1128884-1140867 GCF_029531705.1 Pantherophis guttatus | reverse complement strand
CTACTCTACTCTACTCTACTCTACTCTACTCTACTCTACTCTACTCTCTTCTCTTCTCTTCTCTTCTCTTCTCTTCTCTTCTCTTCTCTTCTCCGTGGGGATTAAATGGAAGGAATCGTCTGCATCAAAGACAAATTCCTTGTGTGTCCAATCACACTTGGCCAATAAATCTGCTTCCATGCAGATCTGAGTTCCTGTAGCAAGGCTGGAAACTTAACACAGAACTACTGAAAGAAAACGAGAAATAAAACCTTTGGGGGGGAAACTCAATTTCCTTTTTAAAAACGCCAAAGAGCAGGATCCTACTCTCAGTGCTCACAAAACACTAACCCAGATGTGAGTTTAGCATTCTTGGCTCCCGTTTAAGGGTGTGGCAGGCGCTGAGCAATGTAGAGCCATTTCAGATTTAGCTCTCTGACACAGCCTTAATGCTTGCCAAAAAGAACGGCACGAAGAAAATACCAATGCCTTCTTTTTAAAAAAAATTTTTTTTAAGGGGAGTGAGAGCTTGTACTTTCAATCTGTTGCATTCAGGGTGGATTTGATTTAAATCCAGTTGATTTAAATCACAATTTAAATCATGATTTAAATCACTAGTAAAAAGGCTTGATTTAAATCAACTCGATTTAAACCATGATTTTTAAAGAGCAACTGTCATCTCTGCTCCTCCTTTGACCCACCGTTGACTCACCGATAGTCCCAGTGTTGCAGAATATACAGCCTCCTGCTACATAACTAAGCTCCATTTCATGCTGAATAAACTAAATTATTTCTGTATCTTAAATAGAAAACTATCTTACGATAGATTTTTACCCCAAAAGTTTTTTATTAAAATAAATTTGATAAAAATCAAAAAAATTCGATTTAAATCAAAAAAATCCGATTTAAATCAAAAAAATCTGATTTTTTTGATTTTTTTAAAAAAATATCATTGATTTTTATCCACCCTGGTTGCATTTTAGGAACACCCAAACTTTATCTACCTCTACCCCCAAATTTGCTTTCCAACCCCCAACATGTTTTCGGTACAAAGACTGGAAATGTACAATTGCTTTGATCCTACGTTTAGCTTTGCTTGCCCAAATACCACCAGCAACAGAAAGGAATATTCCTCTGGATTATATTATGTTTATATCATATAATGTTGATCATATTTCCTAGGATGGTTTCCGGAAACTCAAGAGCCAACGACCCGAAAGGGAGCAAACCGGAAAAAAAAATTAAAATTGTCCTGGCGTCAAAGCCAACATTTATTTAGGCAGTTAGCAATCCTGTCTGGGTTGAAAGAAAAAATAATATCAAAAAATTCAAAGTAGACCAAGGCGTGAACTTTAATTCTTTTCTTCCCCCCGTTTTAAATCCAATTTAAAAAATCCTCACTTTTCTGTTCCTCTAAATCAGGAGTCTCCAAACTTGGCAATGTGACTTCAATAGCAGTGACTGTGAGAGGGATTTAGGAGTCTCAGTAGACTCCAAAATTAAATATGAGCCAACAGTGTGCGGTGGCAGCCAAAAAAGCCAGTGCAATCCTAAATTGCATTAACAGAGGGACACAATCAAGATCAAGGGAGGTACTAATACCACTCTAGAAAGCCTTAGTAAGGCCACACCTAGACTACTGCATCCAGTTTTGGTCACCACACTATAAAAAAGATGTGGAGACTCTAGAAAGAGTGCAGAGAAGAGCAACCAGGATGATTAGGGGATAGTTGGAGGCTAAAATATACAATGAACGGTTGCAGGAACTGGGCATGGCTAGTCTAGTGAAGAGAAGGACCAGGGGAGACAGGACAGCAGTCTTTCAATATTTGAGGGGCTGCCACAGAGAGGAAGGGGCTCAAGGTATTTTCCAAAGCACCCGAAGGCCAGACAAGGAATAATGGATGGAAACTGAACTAGGAGAGATTCAACCTTGAAAGAAGGAGGAATTTTCTGACAGTGACAACAATCAACCCATGGAACAGAAGTTGCCTTCGGAAGTTGTGGGAGCTTCATCCCTGGAGGCTTTCAAGAAGAGACTGGACTGCCATCTGTCAGAAATGGTGTTGGGTCTCCTACTTGGGTTGGGGTGGGGGTTGGACTAGATGACCTCCAAGGTCCCTTCCAACTCTGTTCATCTAATCAGTATTCAACTCCCAGAATTCCTCAGCCAGTCATAAAACCGCCAAGGTTGAAGACCCCTGCTCTAAAAGAACCCTCTCAAGGACATCCAATGGAGGCTTAACTCTCATGAAACTTCTAAATTTGGCTAATCAACCCTTAGGCCAGTGAAGCCAGGTAAGGAGGTAAGCAGAGATAGCTCTTCTGCCTCTGTTTTGCTCCTTCGTCAACCACAAGTGGAGAGGAAAACAAGGGAAATGAAGTAAGAGAGGATGAGAGAGAGGAAGGACCACAGAGTTACCACATTTGGGGGAAACATCCTGGTTCATGCCAAAATGCTACTTGAAAAACATTAGCAACAGCTGCTCAGAGAAATGATGGGGAGGAACCCAAAGTTATGACCGAGATGGAAGGGAAGAGGAAATAAAACCAAGAGGAAAAGGAGAAGACGATTAGAGGACTGAAGGCTAAACCATATGAAGAACAGTTGCAGGAACTGGGCATGGCTAGTCTAGTGAAGAGATGGACCAGGGGAGACACAATAGCAATCTTCCAATATTTGAGGGGCTGCCACAGAGAGGAGGGGGTCAACCTATTCTCCAAAACACCTGAAGGCCACACAGGGAATAATGGATGGAAACTGATCAAGGAGAGATTCAACCTGGAAATAAGGAGGAACTTTCTGACAGTGAGAACCATCAACCCATGGAACAGAAGTTGCCTTCAGAAGTTGTTGGAGCTTCATCCCTGGAAGCTTTCAAGAAAGACTGGACTGCCAGAAATAGTGTAGGGTCTCCTGCTTGGGCCCTGGGTGTTGGACTAGATGACCTCCAAGGTCCCTTCCCACTCCGTTATTCTGTTAAGGTTACAAAGGGAGGAAAGACCCAACCTACTGCAGAAAGACGGGAAGTAGTTGTCAATTCCCACAACTGATGTCAATTGTCTCAATTTATCATTTGTCTAAAAAATTGAGACATCTTTTGTCTAAAACGGTATAGGATTTCCTGCTTGAGCAGCGGGCTGGACTAGATGTCCTCCAAGGTCCCTTCCAACTTCGGTTATCAAGATTCATTCCATTTCGAGGCTAGAATTGAGACAGTCTCTCTCCACTTCACACAACTTCTCTCTTCTTCTTGAAACCTGCGGGTGATATTTCCACCTCCGTTTTACGTGTCCTATTCTTCCTGAACAAGCCCAATTCTAACGTCTTTTTACTATGTCAATTCCCAGCAACTCATTCTCTGCAAAGAACTTTACGGAGTACAAATGAGACTCGGAATGCTTGGTCACTCCAAAAACAGGGATCTCCAAACTTGGCAACTTTTGTGATTTGTGGACTTCAACTCCCAGAATTCCCCAGCCAGTATGGCTGAACTGAAGAATTCTGGGAGTTGAAGTCCACAAGTCTTAAAAGTTACCAAGTTTGGAGACCTCTGCTCTAAAACCTCTACTACGGTATGTTCCTGCTCCAAAGTGACCACTCCCCATAAAAATGGTACTGGGTGACCCTGTTACTCCATTTTCCCTGCCAGCAATGATTCCTTCTTCCCCGTGTCCTTCCTCCTTGCTTTGAATGCAAAGCGCTAATCATGAGAGCAAGGAAGCAATTAAGATTAAGATTTTCAAGGTCCCTCGAGTGATTTTTCTATCAGGGCCATTCCCCGCTCTATTCTGATTGAAGCTAACAGTAAACAGCCCAACCAAAAAACCTCCCAAGACGTTGCCTTCAGAAGTTGTGGATTTATTTATTTATTTTATTTATTTATGGATAGTCCAACACTGGAGGTTTTTAAGAAGAGATTGGAGAACCATTTGTCTGCAATATTATAGGGCAGGGGTCTGCAATCTTAAACACTCAAAAGAGCCATTTGGACCCGTTTTCCCACAGAAAAGAAAACACCAGGAGCCACAAAAACCCTTCCTGTGCCTGACTATTTCTTGAGAGGCCACGAAACTAGCACATGTAGTTGAATTAAACGTTTTGTTTTCTATTTCTATTTACTTATTTCTATTTTATTAAATTTCTATACCGCCCTTCTCCCGAAGGACTCAGGGCGGTGTACAGCCACAAGATAAAACACATAAATACAAAAATTTAAAATAAGGTAAAAGCGAATTAAATAATTTGGCTGAATTTAAAATACCCCATAATTTAAAAACAAATTAAAATTTACATTTAAAAAGGGGAGATGATTTAGGCCAGGCCAGCTTGATGAAATAAAAAGGTCTTGAGTGCGCGGCGGAAGGTGCGTAGATCCGGGATCCTCCGTATCTCCGGGGGGAGCTCGTTCCAGATCGTAGGTGCCCCCACAGAGAAGGCTCTCCCCCTGGGGGCCGCCAGTCAACATTGCTTGGCCGACGGCACCCAGAGGAGCCCCTCTCTATGGGAGCGTACTGGCTATTGGTGGTAGCAGGAGGTCCCGTAGATAACCAGGTCCTAAGCCATGGAGCGCTTTAAAGGTGATAAAAAAGTTTCTTCTGAAACTTTTCTTGGATTTATCCATAGTTGGCCTACTGGGGGTTGAAAAGCTCAATAAATTGTGTGCCGGTGGGTGTCGCATGTTGGCAGTTGTGACACCAATTTGAGTGACAGGGAGCTGCAGCAGAGGGGTGAAAAAGCCACATGCGGCTCCAGAGCTGTAGGTTGCTGACCCCTGCTGTAGGGCCATGATGGCAAATCTGTGGCACGCAGAGCTCTCTCTGCAGGCATGCCAGCCGTCGCCCCAGCTCAGCTCCACCACGCATATGCGCGCGCCTCCCACTGGCCAGTGGGTCTTCGGGTCTCTGCCGCACATACATGAGTGTGTGGAGTGCTCGCATTGCATTATGGGGGTTCGCGCATACACTCCCCCACACACCCCGTTTTGGGCCTGGAAAGCTTCCTGCGCCAACCTGGAAGCCAAAACAGGGCACGGGGGCACCGCGAGGCCCTCCCCATACCCCGTTTTGGGCCTGGAAAGCTTCCTGCACCAACCTGGAAGCTAAAACGGGGCACGGGGGCACCGCGTGAGGCCCTCCCCACACCGTTTTGGGCCTGGAAAGCCTCCTGCGCCAACCTGGAAGCCAAAACGGCATGGGGGCACCGCGTGAGGTCCTCTCCACACCGTTTTGGGCCTGGAAAGCCTCCTGCGCCAACCTGGAAGCCAAAACAGGGCATGGGGGGGCAGGGCACATGCTCAAGGGTGCTCACATTCCATTTTGGGAGTTCACGCACTCACACATGCATTTGTGCACACATACTTGTTTTGGCACTCGGCACCAAAAAGGTTAACCATCACTGGTGTAGGGTCTCCTGCTCGAATAGGGGGTTGGACCTGAGTACTTACGAGACCACCTGCTGCAACCGATAACCTCCCACCAACCAATACGCTCTCACAGAGTAGGCCTCCTCATAGTACCATCATTAAAACAATGTCATCTAGTAGTTCCAAGGGAGAGAGCCTTCTCTGTGGGGGCACCTACTCTTTGGAACAAAATACCCCCTGGAATACGAATAATCCCAGATCTTCGCACTTTCTGACGTGCCCTGAAGACCTTTCTGTTTCAACAAGCAGGGCTAGCAGAAACATCTATATTCTATGCCAAGGTCTTAGCAGATACACCAAGTTGACTCAATTTATTATTTACTGTTTATAAAAAAAAAAAAAATTATTATATGTATATGAAATCTTATTCTGTTCACCGCCCTGAGTCCTTCGGGAGAAGGGCGGTATAGAAATTCAATCAATCAATCAATCAATCAATAACCTCCAAGGTCCCTTCCATCTCCATTATTCTGTTAAGATTATAAAGGGAGGAAAGACCCAACCACAGCAAAAAGACATGAAGTAAGAGCAGTACAGTGGTCTAAGGCACCCTGTTATTAAGCTGGTTATTAAGACCAGCTGCCTGTAATTACTGCAGGGTTCGAATCTCGCCAAGGCTCAAGGTTGACTCAGCCTTCCATTCTTTCTAAGGTAGGTAAATTGAGGACCCGGTTTGTGGGGGCAATAAGCTGACTTTGTATAAACATACAAAAGGATGAAGGCTATTGCTTAGCGCATTGTAAGCCGCCCTGAGTCTCCGGAGAAGGGCGGCATATAAATCAAATTAAAAAAAAAAAAAAGTAGACTTCTCCCCAGGAAAACAAGCCCACCTGATACTTTGCTTGTAAAAGGGAGAAAAATGTTCATATACTCTTAAATGCACCAAGTGAAGTACATAGTTCAGATGCTTGGTTTAACCCAGGAGTCAGCAACCTGCGGCTCTGGAGCCAGATGTGGCTCTTTCTCCCCTCTGCTGCGGCTCCCGGTCACTCAAAATACGCATCACAACCACCAATGTGTGACACCCGCCGGCACATGATTGATTGAGCTTTTCAACCCCTGGTAGGCCAACCATGGATAAATCCAAGAAAAGAAAAGTTTTAGAAGAAAACAGGACGTTTAATTCAACTACATATGCTAGTTTTGTGGCCGCTCAAGAAATAGTCAGGCACGGGGAGGGTTTTTGTGGCTCCTGGTGTTTTCTTTTCTGTGGGAAAACGGGTCCAAATGGCTCTTTGAGTGTTTAAGGTTGCAGACCCCTGGTTTAACCAAATACGAACATATTCATTTTATTGGTCAAATCTAAAGAGCTTCCTGAAGTATGTTAGATGTTGGCCTTCTAAAAGATGTTAGATGTTGGCCATCTTAAAAGGGGCCCGTGTTTCTCAATCTTGGCTACTTTAAGATGTGTGGACTTCAACTCCCAGAATTTCATGCTGGCTGGGGAATTCTGGGAGGTGAAGTCAAACGTATCTTAACATGGCCAAGGTTTGAGAAACACTGATCTAGATCAAGCATTTCTGCCGTGATCTCGTTCCAACACTTAGTAAGAGAGATTTAGCGAGACCAAGACGTTTATCCTATAATTGTGGGTTGTGTTGATTCACTGTGGGCTGAACACTGTTGCATGGAAACGCAGAATGGAGATTTAATAAATGCATTTTCTTTTGTGTTCTTCACATTACAGTCAATTCCATGAATACCTTTTCCCTTATAGAGATTTCAAATGCACACACGACAATTCAAGTTGTCCCAACTCACACAAAGTCTGCTACATCCTAAGCAATCTGGATAATAGTTGTAACTTATATGGCTTAGGACCTGGTTATCTACGGGACCGCCTGCTACCATCAATAGCCTCCCACTGGCCGATACGCTCCCATAGAGAGGGGCTCCTCCGGGTGCCGTTGGCCAAACAATGTCGACTGGCGGCCCCAGTCTGTGGGGGCACCTACGATCTGGAACGAGCTCCCCCCGGAGATACAGAGGATCCCGGATCTGCGCACCTTCCGTTGCGCGCTTAAGACTTTTTTATTTCACCAAGCTGGCCTGGCCTAAATCTTCTCCCCTTTTTAAATGGAAATTTTAATCTATTTTAAATTATGGGGTATTTTAAATTTGTTCAGCCAAACTATTTAATTCGTTTTTATTTTATTTTAAATTTTTGTATTTATGTGTTTTTATCTTGTGGCTGTTCACCGCCCTGAGTCCTTCGGGAGAAGGGCGGTATAGAAATTTAATAAAATAAATAAATAAATAAATAAATAAATAAATAAATAAATAAATAAATAAATATCATAGTTGTCAATTCCCACAACTGATGTCAATTGTCTCCATTTATCAATTTGGGGGGGGAATACCGTACACAGAACACCAAGTACCTTGGCATGACTGGATGATGATGTGAAGGTATGAGACCTTGAAATGAGCTTAAATGATTATTATTAATCACTAATGAGCAATTTAGATGCTAGGTTAGGTAACAATATAGGTGGCAATTAAATTATTTGGATTAGTAAGATGAAAATTGGTGGACAGCCCTAGGTTCAGGAAAACCTCAACAGATATTCTTGCTAAAAGTCTCACCCAAGGAACATCTAGTGCAGGGATCAGCAACCTGCAGCTCTGGAGCCGCATGTGGCTCTTTCATCCCTCTGCTGTGGCTCCCTGTCGCTAGTCGGCACCACAATTTGGAGAGGAGCTTCCGGTTAAGGGGAGGAAAGCATGGTGTCCCAGGAGGAGACTCTATGGCCGTGATGGCGAACCTATGGCACGCGTGCCACAGGTGGCACGTGGAGCCATATCTGTGGGCACACGAGTGTTGCCCTAGCTCATCTCCGGTGCGCCTGCACACACCAGCCAGCTGATTTTGGACCTTCTGGGCCCACTGGAAGTCAGGAAACAGGCTGTTTCTGGCCTCCAGAGGGCCTCCAGGGGGCTGGGGAAGGCTGTTTTCGCCTTCCCCAGGCTCCTAGAAAGGCTCTGGAGCCTGGGGAGGGCGAAAAACGGGCCCACCGGGCGATCACGTACCAAGCGGGGGGAGCGCAGGGGGGTTGCGCACAGGGGAGTGGGGTGCATTGAATTATGGCTGTGGGCACACACGCGCGACCCCCCCTCCGCTTTTGGCACGCGACGCCAAAAAGGTTAGCCATCACTGCTCTATGGCAAGGGGCGAGTTTTCTGGTCGGCTCCACAATTGATAGGGCTTTTGGTTAGAACAAGTAGAGGAAAAAGGACACCACACTAGGAGGAGACTCTATGGTGGGGGAACCGGACTTCCGGTCGGCTCCAGAATTGAACGGTGGGGTGGGGGGCTTCCAGTTAGGACCTTTGCGGCTCTTTGAGGGTTTAAGGTTGCCGACCCCTGATCTACTGAAATTCACTAAACATTCTCGGAATTTCTGACAGCAGACTTAGATGGAAATTTACTAGGGAAGCTGGAATTTCAACTATATACAGGTCATGGACCTCCCTATTAAGACTGTGGAAAATGCACCATAGATCCTTCAAATGCTCACAAATGGAACGTCTCTCCGGAAGTAGCTGTGACCTTTGGAAAGCGTGCAGAGACACATTTTGGCTGGCCCCATAAGCCAAGCGAAGCATGTGAATTGAATTAAAGGCGTCACCAAAGGAGAAAAATTAAAATCTTACTTACTTGAGGTCCCATCTCTAGACCCATCTCTGTAGCCAAATTCTACAGAGCGATTCTTATTATGCTTATTTTTTTAAGACACTACCTTGGTTCTGATATCCTACTGCACACAATAGGATAAAGTGCAAATATTTAAAATAGAATAGAATAACAGAATTGGAAGGGACCTTGGAGGTCTTCTAGTCCAACTCTCTGCTCGGGCAGGAAACCCCCCTATACCATTTCAGACAAATGGTTATCCAATCTCTTCTTAAAAATTCCAGTGTTGGAGCATTCACAACTTCTGGAGCCAAGTTGTTCCACTGGTTAATTGTTCCTAATTGTAAGGAAGTTTCTCCTTAGTTCTAAGTTGCTTCTCTCCTTGATGAGTTTCCACCCATTGCTTCTTGTTCATTTAAGCTTGTTGCTCCTTCTAGGAAAAATAACTTTTTTTTTTTTACAACGTGAAGATTATTTCTCATACTACCGGTAGTTGTTGGTTGGAAGATATGGAAGTTAAGCAGGTTCAGACTCCATTAATTAGTTTCGAATGGAACAGCAGGATTGTAGTTTGATCAGAACATAAAAACAATACTATTACTATTAATCTTCTCATCGTTCCTATCACCCATCTCCTCCTACTTATGACTGTATGACTGTAATTTGTTGCTTGTATCCTTATGATTTATATTTGCTTCCTAATATGATTTGATTGCTTATTTGTAACCTATGATTATCATTAAGCGTTGTACCTTATGATTCTTGACAAACGTAACTTTTCTTTTATGTACACTGAGAGCGTATGCACCAAAGACAAATTCCTTGTGTGTCCAATCACACTTGGCCAATAAAGAATTCTAATCTAAAGAATTCCATTCTTTAAAAAACCCACATTTTTGGAAAGAAAGCACTGGAAATCTGCTTTGGGAAATTAAATTTCCTAGTTCCTAGCTTGCTTTGAATGAGATTTTAATTTTATTAAAATATATCTAACTAGCGGGGTGGATACTTAAGTGGCCCTCAAGCTGCTTTTAACTCCTTCCTTTAATTAATTAAAATTCAGGTTAGGTTAAAAAGGCGGCGATTAACCAATTATAAATCCCATTAGACCTACTTAAAGGAGGACAGGAGATCTTAACCCTGTATTGCCCTAAGAGGCTTCCAGCAAAATGAAATTGGTAGTCCCAGGATAAGGTTCAAAACACGAAGCAAAATGTTCTTTCCTTCCAGCGATTCAGTCTCAGGAGAAATGACACCCAGAGCCAAGTGTTATTTCTAGCCTGGCGTGGGAGAGGAAAACAAAAATTCCTTGCACTCAATTGCCCAAATGTTTCTTAGAGTATTTGTGGCAAGAGCTGTGGCTGGAGGCCTCCATGTTCTTCCCAAGGTTTGGATGGATGGAGGTTGATGGCTTCGGTGTTGGGTGTTCTCCACCTTGGCATCTTGAAGATGAGTGGATTTCAACTCCCAGAATTCCCCAATTCTGGGAGTTGGGAGTCCACCCATCTTGCAAGTTGCCACATCTTGTTCCAGAGTAAGCTTGTGAAGATGACCATAAATATATCCCTTGCCCATATTTATATTTTTTTTAAGGCACAAACTGGATTTTAGCCCAAAGATCATGACTAATTCACCCCAGAGATAGATAGACACTTCTCCACTCCATTCCAGGCCCCTGAAGGAGAAGATTTGACTGGAAGCCATCCTTCCCATGGGCTTCCAGGATCCAGGAGCATCCTTGGTCCTCAAGAGGAGTGAAGGCCTTTCCAGCAAGAGCTTCAACCCCAAAGAAGAGTTGGACACCAATCTCTCCAAAGCTGGGCAGGGCCATTTGCCCCCAGAGACCCAAAAGCAAGACAGGAGGAGGAGGAGGAAGAGAAGGAAGGAAAGAAGGGAGAAGGCGAAGAAGGGGAAGGAAGGAGAAGGAAGAAGGGAGGCAGGAAAAAGAAGGGGAAGAAGAAGAGAAGGGAAACAGGGGAAGAAAGGAAAGGGAGGAGAAGGGGAAGGAAGGAAGAAAGGGAAGGGGAAGGAAGGAAGGGAGAGAGAGAGCAAGGGGAAGAGAAGAAGGAAAGAGAAGGGAAGCAGGGGAAGAAAGGGAAGGGAGGAGGAGAAGAAGGGGAAAGAAAGAGAAGGGAGGCACAGGAAGGAAGGAAGAAGGGGAAGGGAGGGAGAGAGAGACAGCAAGGGAAAGAGAAGGGGAGCAGGGAAGAAAGGAAGGAAGGGGAGTAGAAGAAAAAGAAGGGAAAAGAAGGAGAAAGGAAGAGGCAGTTAGAAAGGAGAAGGAGAAGGAAGAGGTAGGGGAGCAGAGGGAAAAGAAAGAAGGGAGGGAGGGAGGAAAGGAGAAAAGGAAGGAGTAGGGAAGCAGGGAAGAAAGGAAGGAAGGGCAGTAGAAGAAAAAGAAGGGAAAAGGTGGAGAAAGGAAGAGGCAGGCAGGCAGGCAGGGGAGGAGGAGGAAGGAGTAGGGAAGCAGAGGTAAAAAAAAAAGAAACGGGGAGAGGAGAAAAGGAAGTGAAGGAAGGAAGAAGGGAAGCACGAAAGAAAGGAAGGATAGTAGAAGAAGAAGGGAAAAAAGGAGAAGGGAGGCAGGCAAGAAGGAGAGGAGAAGAAGGGGAAGGAAGGAAGAGGAGGAGGAGAAGGAAGAAGTAGGGAAGCAGAGGGAAAAAAGAAACGAACGAGAGAGAGAGAAAGGGGTGGAAAAAAGGAGGAAGGAAGGACGGAGAAGGGAAGCACGAAAGAAAGGAAGGAGAGAAGAAGAAGAAGGGAAAAGAAGGAGAAAGGGAGCAGGCAAGAAGGAGAGGAGAAGAAGGGGAAGGAAGGAAGAGGAGGAGGAGGAGAAGGAAGGAGAAGGGAAGCAGAGGGGAAAAAAAGAAAGGAACAAGAGAGAGAGAGAGAAAGGGGTGGAGAAAAGGAGGAAGGACGGAGAAGGGAAGCACGAAAGAAAGGA